>NADL03000491.1:0-317305 GCA_002205965.3 Kappaphycus alvarezii
GCTGCGTAAGCGGCGATGGGGGATAAGCGGCTCTCCGATTTCCTCCTCATCAAGGGCCCTCACACTTTTAATGAACTGAAGGGTACCATAGTTAGAATTTGTCAAAAATTCGGAGACGTTTCAGTCACTAAGTGAAATGCCGACGGAAACCCGTACATCTATGCCGATCGTACATCCTGAAAGAATTATCAAAGGCCAGCGACTAGCGCAGCAGCATTGGAATCAGTCAGGAGCGATGTCAAAAACTTGGAAGAAAGGTTGGAAACCCGATTCGATAATCGACTTGACATGATAACCTCGCAGTTGGAAAGCCTTACTCTTACCATTAAGAAGAACCAGTCTGGGGCCCCAAGGCCGCAGAAGTCTGTTCCTACTGTCACAAGCCTGGACACTTTGCAAATAGGTGTCCTGATAATCCACATAGAAACACTCGTTGTGGAAAGTGCGGTCGATATGGGCATCATGAAAGTAACTGCTGGTCTAAAGACAACAGAAGAGCAAATTTATCGGACGCAAGGAGTGCGAGTCAGGACCAGAGTGAAATTCTTACAAAACAGAAGGATCAAAGTTGACGGATGCCGGTAACGTATCCATCGCTGAAGAGATAGTCAAGTCAATGTGACAAAAAGGGATGGGGAAGGGAAATTTTATCGAAGAAACCTAGGCTAGATTATGGAATGCTGGAGCATATCCCAGCACCTGTACCTCCTCGAACCAAGAGGTCTGATCAAGTTGTTCCAGGAGTGGGAGTCACTCCGGCCAAGAAGACAAAAAGAGTAAGAAATTTAAGAATATCCCAAAGGACGTACTAGAATATGTGAAAAGAGTACAATTTGGTGCTGAGCTTGCATCAGCCCCAACTGGGATAACGTTTGGTCAACTTTTGAGGGCGACGCAGAGGACGCGAGGAAAGAACTCAAAAAAATTATCAGGTCTAATAAGTCCGCTAAGGGTAAGAAACTGTTTCTTCAATCGGCCTCGACAGCACCAAGACGTCTTAAACTAGTACCAGTCAAAGTATTGGGAATGCAAACCCAAGCTCTTTCGATTCGGGCGCTGTTCCAAACCTTATTTCAGAAAACTTTGGTGACAGATCTAGGTCTTGAAATTATTCCAACTACTCGAAGAAAATAACTGTGGCGGATGGAACCGTATCAAAATGCATGGGCACTGTTGACAAGGTTTCCGTGTTCTTTGGGGACTCTAAAGTTGATTTAGACTTTCTTGTCATGCCTGATCTCCCTTTCGATGCAATCATTGGCTGCCCTACCATGGAAAGACTAGGACCTGCATGACTTGGGCAACCAAATCGTTTCAGTTAATTTGACGGCAGAACGTGAAGATGCCCTGGATTTCGACAAAAGCAACATCCGGTAGATTTGAAAGAAACGGACAGTGAAGATTTCACTTCTAGCTATGACAGCGAAGATTTCGAACCAACTAACACTTTCGGAAGTGGAGAAGGGTACGCTCGGGGGATACTGAACATGGCATGGGGATGATTATGATTCTGGGTTTGAACAGATGAAGACTGGAATTCTAGGGTAGGTGTGACACCTGAATGTTTCTTTTGCGATAATATCGAATCAAAGGACGGAATTCGGAGCATGAAAGAAGATTACAATTGCAAGGAAAACAGGAATATATCGGATTCCATATCTGAAGATGTGAGCACGCCGGAAGAAGTTCCTTCAAAATTTGGAGGGAGAGGCTCGAGAAAAAGACCGGCGCCAAATGGCAGAAATTCAAGAAAAGTACAGCACCTTCCCGCCCCGCCTCAATGAAAATATCCGATATTTAACATCTTCCGAAGTAATTGCATGGAGCGTTCCGATCTAAGACAAGCAAGTGTACCGGTCACTCACTCATTTGAACTTACCGATACTCAACCAATTTACCACAGCCTAGACGTCAAACCGCCAAAATATGACCAATTTATCTCAGAGAATGTTACAAGTATGCTGGAAAATGATATTATTCGGCCAGTTTCATCCCCATGGTCATTTCCAGTTGATCGCACCAAAGAAAGATGGAAAACTCGCTTTTGCGTCGATTACAGACACTGAACCAGAGAATGATACCCGATCGATTTCCGATTCCAAACATGGAAGAAATCCTCGAGGACTTGAAGGACGGGAGATACTTCACCTCAATTGATCTTTACACTGGTTATTGGCAGATTCCATTAGATGAAAAATGTAAGGAAATAACAACTTTTACCAGCAAAGCCGGTACATTCAGGTTCGAAGTGATGCCTTTGGTCTCATGAATGCCCAGCTACATTCCAAAGAATGATGAACGAGGTTTTGAAAGGACTTCCATTTGCAAGAGTTTATATCGATGATGTTGATATTCTCAAAAACCTTGGATCAGCACATATCGCATGTCAAGACTGTGGTGGAGAGAATAGATGCGTACAGCCTGAAATTAAGTTAAGCAAATGCTTCTTTGCGAAAACGTCTATCCAATTACTCGGTCATATCGTCGATCAAGAGGGAATTAAAGTGGATCCAGAGAAAACGAAAAAAATCAAGTTGGCACCAGGCCCGCTTCAAAGACGGAGGTTCGAAGCTTCTTAGGACTGGCCTCATATTACAGAAGATTTATCAAAGATTTCGCCAAACTGCAGCACCGTTACATGCCAGCACTACGAAGAACGGAAAATTTTACTGGAACAAGGAAATGCAGACTGCATTTGAGAGCTTAAAGATAAGCTATGTGTCCCCCAGTGCTCATGTATCCAGATTTCAAGAGACCATTTTGTGGAGACAGATGCCTCAGAACGGTCTTTGGGTGCCATTTTGTCCCAAAAAGACGAAAACGGAGACTACACCCTGTTCAATTCGCAAGTCGCACTCTGAATGATGCGGAAAAGAGATACTCAGTCTGCGAGAAAGAAGCGCTAGCTGTCGTCTTCGCACTGAAAAAGTTTCGTGTTTACCTTTTATCACTCGAGAAATTTGTCTTGATAACTGATCACCAGGCACTTAAGACAGCATTCCAAAAGAAAGATGTACATCACCGCTTGGCCCGATGGCTCGACATTTTCGCAGAATATCGGTTTGAAATTGTGTATAGGCCCGGACGCAATAATCAGCCTGCCGATTACCTATCCCGCTTGAGGGATCCATGATTCCAAATGAAAAAGCTTCCGAAGACATCGTCGGAGTTGCCGAAGTTCAAGTGCCGTCGATAACGAGTACGAAGCTTATATTCACGGACTTATTAAATTCCTTGATGGACTAGAAATGAGAAAGGTTGATCTCGAACACAGAAATTGGGTACGCAGGAACCAAAAGGCCTTTACATTGTGGAATGGGAAACTCTTCCGACACACAAAAGCCGGTCCTCGACTAGTGGCCCCTTTGAAAGAAAGAATCAAGATCTTGAGGACTTTTCATGATGAGTTAGGGCATTGGGATCTCGAAACAACCAAAAAATTCATTACGGAGAGATTCTGGTGGCCCAGTATCCATAAGGACGTCTATAATTTCGTGAAAAGCTGTGACAACTGTCAAAAATTCACTCCGATACGAAAGTATAAGACAACCCTAAGCTTCCCAGTTTCCGCTCTCTTTGAAACCTTCTCAATTGACTTTGCCGGCCCATTCAAGGAAACCTCTTCCGGAAACAAATACCTCCTTATAGGGGTGGAACATCTTACTGGATGGCCAATAGCAGTTGCAGTTGAGGAGGCCAATGCTGAGGTGGTCCTGAGATTCATCGAAAAAGAAATAATTGAACCGTTTGGTCTTCCAAAAAGGATCATCTCAGATAACGCCCTTTGTTTTACTGCAACTTCACTGCTTCGTTTCTTGGAAGAGAAGGGATTCAGCTGAAGACAGTTCTCGCATACGCTCCTATGTCAAACGGTAAAGCGGAGAGGATGGTTGGAACCATCAAACGAGCAATATCGAAAACTATGTCGAAGAATGAAATCCAGTGGGAAGATGCCTTACCAAAAGTGTTATACGGCTATCGTCGAAGAAGAGGAAGAAGCGGACGGTCACCATTCGAGCTAATGTACGGAAGGGCTCCTAGAATGTTACAGAGAGACATGGAAACAAATATTATCGATGAAGAGAGTAGAGAAGTCGAACTACTGGCCACTGAAGGCTGGAGATCACACCGCGCGCTAACACAGACAAGAAATAAGAATGAAGAGCCTCCAGTCCAAACCTTTCCAGTCGGCTCTAAAGTACTTGTAGTACATGGAAAGCAATGCAGCAGGCTGTGAAGTGGCCGGCCTTCCAAACAAAGTACTCGAATCCTTGCGTCGTCACGGAGGAAAGACACCCGCACTATAAGCTATGTTCAAGCTCAGGGAAGAGATCAAGGAGGGCCATCCATGCACGTCGTCTAGTCCCTTACCATCAGAGGCCTGAAGAATTCCTTCTCACACAGGACTATGCGCAACCACGGGGCATACTCATCTTTAACTATAGAATGATTCCTATGGGAGGAAAAAGGGCCTGGGAATGGATCATCTCGATTACGCGTGACTACTACGAACTCCACGTAATCGTCCATTTCTACATAATTTATATAATATATGCCTATGTTTTCGTACGTTGAACGGACCATTGCTACCTCAAGAAGATTTCCGACTATTGATCAGAATTCTATTCTCATTCCAAAACGGAAGGTTCACGGAAGCAGGTCCAGAGTTTGTGGAAGTCATATATCATTACTCTATAGGAAGGTATGGAATGGTAGCTATCGGAGACTTGTCGCAAACATATCTGAACATTATCCGTCCGGTTTACGTATTTCTTAAGAACAACCAAGATGTGCGACTGAGAGGTTACAGCTTGCCCCTGATATGGAATATCGACTGGTCCCGTATCCTCTATGGGAACCTTACGTTGCTCCGCTCAGAAACACAACCTCAGCCGAAGACCAGGATCCTCCCGAGGCCGTGATGATGATACGAGCTGGACCATCAAGTGATCGGGGCGGATCATCGAAGAGGGCAAGGCGTCGGGAGCAGCGAGGAAGATCGCCAAGAAGATCGCCTCAAACACCGCCTAGTCTCCCAGGGGGAAACTATGCATCCTTAATTATTGGACGGCTACCAATTAGACGTTGGCTTCGCGAAATGACAGAGGACCCACGAGAAGCAGAAGTAATTTCCTTTTTTGCAATTAGTATTTGCATGTGCTTCCAGACCATTCACGGGCGCACCTTGCTCGTGAGGACTCAGTCCTTATGTTGCGAGTTTTTTTCTCCTTCAGATACCCGTTTCTGAACCCGTTGCCAGAAAAGTTTGCATGCTACGTTTATTACCTCACATTTGGAAGGTTTGGAGAAGTGAAACGGGAGGAGCTCATTAGAGAACACTATGAAACCATACGCCGAATCTACGAAACTCTTGACCAAGGAGATGAGCCGGTCATCGCACGGTACACACTCTCTCATCATATTGGAAATGAGCTACTACCATATCCTTATAGTGAACCCTATACTCTCCCTGATGAATGGATAGAACTCCCACAAGAACAACAAGAGCATTGAGAACGAGACGGGACGTTCGACCTAAGTCCGGGGGGATGTTAGGCGCAGATTTTTTTTTGTCGCCGTCATCTACAGGCATATAGTTTACTGTACTACCTCTCCTTGTCCAAATTTGCTTATAGTTCCGGTCCTTCCTCGTCCTCCCTGAACCTCGCTTATCATTACCGCGGTCCTCCCCAAATTTACTTCCATTTTATCTAGATATTTTTATACTGTATCTACCCCTCTGAATCGATCCCGAATCAAGTTCTTTTTCCCTTTTTGCTTACCTCCTCCTCCAAATTCGTTTTTTTTGAGAAAAAGGGCGCAAATGCACTACTACAAATCCCTTGCAAATTTATTTTACCTATTCCTAATCGATAGAACCTGCCCCGGAGCCTATTTAAACCTTTTTATCCAAGTTTCAAACGTCCCTGATCATTTTACTCATCACTCCTCTCCCCAACACACCCAAAACACCCTCTATCCTCCGTCTACAATCATTTACAACCAAAATGAGCAACCTTCGCCCCTCCGCCCCCATCACTAAAAACCGCCCCTCTCGCCCCTTAAACGGCCTTGCGCTCGCAGTATATGGCCCGACGGATGCAGACGACTACCTGAGACGGCAGACTAAGAAGAAGATAATAGAATTCGTCCGCAAGCTCTTCGTCGAGGATGAGGCCGAGGAGGTACCTGAGGGTCAGGAGTGGGACATCGAGGAAGGAGCTGGGAGACCTTTGAGGAGTGGGTAGCCCCTGGATTGGTCTATGAGGTTAATAACGAGGAGGACGGGGAGGATGAGGATGAGGTTGAAGATGAGGATGAGGTTGAAGATGAGGATGAGGATGAGGATGAGGATGAAGATGAAGAGGAGGAAGAGGAGGATGACGAGGACGAGGACGAGTTGGATGAGGGAAATGGGGGCATGGAAAGTGTTGTACTAGTGGGGCCTGGACTGGAGAGTATGGATCAAGTGGTGCCGACGCTGGAACCGGATGGAGATATCTTTAGTAGTTCAGATATCTCCCAGGAGGGAATAGAGAGCTGTGAGCCATTCGCAGATATTTGTGGGGACTGCTTGGACAGCATGGATATTTTAGAGGAGTTGTTTGGATCTGATTTAGAGAATGGGAAATAAGAGGACCTCATTGATTGTTAGTTTCTTAAGTATCTTTTGTTTAGAGTATATCATCCACACAAATTGTTTGTATGCATTTCCTGGTACCTTCTGTAGTTTTGTTCGGACTTTAGGGTTAGCCAAAAGTCTATATAAGCTGAGTAAACCGCTTCCTCATGGAGAGGTCAAGCAAGTTGGCAGACAGCTTCAAGCTCAGTCCCAAATAGTTAGGAAGTTGAGAGTCAACTTCAGACCCAAGAAGCATTTATTTTACCCTAGTCACTAAGCATAGGTGGTAGACCCTGCCCCTTTCATACTTGCTTGTAGCCCATTCAACTGTCGTCCCTATACAATCCTTTTCGTTCGTTCAACTATACCACGGTAGCACTTTTGTCGCTTGCAACACCTCCTTCTTGGGGTGGTTGATTCTGAATATCTCTTCTCCCGACGATTTACCCCTATCAAACTTTTCGCACCCACCGCACAGGAACTAAATGGGACAATTGTTAGCCCTCACCCCACGCCATATCGCAATCAGGCGGATGGAGGTCTCTCAGCACTGACCGGGGCCGAAAGGCGGAAAAGGAACACTACGCCATACCGTGCCGTTCAGAAAGCATTGATCGTCTACCTATCGCCATCAATATCCACGGAAAAATCGGAGCAACCGGACTTCAGGCTCCTCATGATCTTAGTTTGCAGCCGGTCGTCAGGAAAGCACCCTTTCTCCAAATTCCGGAATCTCAGGACACGTTCCTCGGCGTTATTTCCACAATTTACCGCGGTTATGCTAAATCACCGAAAATTGCTCACATAGTAATAGAGATAAATCGTTAGGGAAAAGATACTCAGATCCAATTGCCCCAAGAAGGAAGTGTTGCAAGCGAAAAAAGTGCTACCGTGTATAGTTGAAAGAACAGAAAGAGGTAGGTAAGGACGACAGTTGAGAGGGCTACAAGGGAGTATAGAAGAGGCAGGGTATATCACTTATGCTCTGTGACCAGCGTAAGAAAAACGTTTCTTGGGTCTGAAGTTGACATCTAACTTCCTAACTACTCGGGACTTGACTCGAAGTTGTCTGCCAACTTGCTTTACATCCACAAGAGGACGCAGTTTACTCAGCTTATATAGACTTATCTGCTAACCACAAAGTGCCAAGCAAACACACTAAGAACCATAAAATGCATGAAAGGGAATTTTGTGAACGAGAGGGACTAGTAGAAGATATTTCTTCAAGGTAAATATCTAGGTGCCATACCCATACTCGCCACCCATCGGCTCGCGGTGGGAATGTATGTAGCCATTATATAGACTTTTCAGAGTCACTATTGGTACCACCCATAACCTTGGCGTGTACTGACATTCATTAATACCAGCGTGTCATATAATAAAAAATCAGCACATGAATTTGCCACGCTCATCCAAATTGAAAATTTCTCTCAATTTAGATACTGAAAAAACACCTTGCAATTCAGATACTGTACCCGAAATGGGTCCTCTTCTAGATTTTTTTGCGGGTGCAAGTTTAGTGCATATCACAAACCCTACCACCTGACCTCCAGACGGGGCTCAAGCATGACCCCCAATTCCGAAAGTGCGTTTAAGTCACACATGGGATAGCAATTATGAGTCCCATGAATTTGAAATCAAACCGTGAGGCAAGATCTACAATGAAAATAATGGAGAGTGTCTACCATTTAGATAGAAATTGTGATTGAGAAACTATTAACATCATATAGACGTCCTCAATGTTTTGCACCAGTGTTATTACGCACGAACACAGTAGTTAGCTGTTGATGCTGACTTAAGATTATTTAAAGTTCCACTAGAATGCACAGGTTTTGTGCAAAACTCAGTATGCTAATGGTTCTGAAACTTTTGTGAGAATCCTTAAGAAAGTTCAGGAAGGATTCTGGATTACGGGCGATTAGGCATATACATCATACTCATTTTGATCACGTTATTTGCGTCCGTGTATCTAACCAACTACTAATAAACACATAGAAATACCCTTTCTTCCTAGGAGAGAATCTGGAGTTCTACAAACGAGGTGAGTTTCGGAGAAACGGTTGAGCTCGAAAACCACTGCGCTATTCTTCGACAATTAACAATTACCACAGGCGTCACCAAATTCATTTGGTGAGGCCTATTTTCAGACACTCTAATTCACAGAATTGCCCCCCTATTCTTCGGAAAGTAGCAGACCTGCAACCCTAATCAGTAAAGCACCCCGATCCTCCCCAAATTGAATTTGTGATGCGCCAGAGAAAATCAAGCTTTTCTATGTCAAAAATATTGATAAAAACCAGGGAAAATAGGGGAGTGTTCACTATGAGAGTTCGGAGGGCCGACAGCCGAGGGAGTTTTAGAGGTAGGCGTTATGTCTCGAAGAGGGCGGCAGACGTCTTCATTCTGCCTAGACGGATGGGGAGGGACCGGACATCATACAGAAAGCGTTAGAAGATGTCATTAGCGCAGCAGATCGTTTCAAATGAATTTATCTCGCCCTCGCGAACTGCTTTATATATCTTTTCGTAATAGATTTTTCCAGGCTCGAACGACGGAAAATGTGTCCGAATGCCATCCTCCAAAACTAGAAATTGGAATGGTCAGGACCTGGGTCCTGTGGGGCCATGCAGACATAAAAACTTTGCACTCACTGTACTTATCTGAAACAATTGAGAGAGTTGGGGCTCCGAATCCTGGAGTGGGAGTTGGTGCATAAGTTGACGAATGTGACGTGGAAATAATCCCGTGAAATGTCGCAGGCCGAGGCTGCATGACGGGATGCCATGCCGCACGGGCGAGGAAGCTTCCTCAAAGGGCTACTTTTTTATCATGTTTAAATATGTGCTCTCTTCTGTTACGAAAATGCGTACGGTGATCTTTGTGGATGTCCGAAGTTTCAGGGCATGATTTTCATGGGCAAAACGTTCCCGATGCGAATGCAATCGGTGATTACTTGCAACTAGCTAGCAAAAATTTGACGAGAACCGAGTGGCTATTTCTGAAACACCTAATGAAAAGTTAAATGAAATGAAATTTCAGGTACAGTACTTCCTTTGTCTCAACATATATATTTGTCCTCAGTAGATCCTGACTGCATTGAACTCCTTTCTTGTTCTATTTAATCAAATCCAATGTTGATTGAGTATTTATCCCTTGGGTAAATTACTCTTTCTGATAATTGATGCCCATGTGTGTCACGATTTTCCAAAACCTAGGAAGGGAAGGTATGGGATAAACAAAAAATCCATCTGTCGAAGTGCTAGAGGATAACGTGGGAGGGCATCAGTTGGCCCGCGGCTCTCGCAGCCACCATGATGGTCTTCTGGTCTTGGTCGCAAGAGGAGAACCCCTCGTTAGTATCATCTGTGGGCCCCAGACCGATCAATATGACCTCCAATTGTCTTTTTTGCGTCTATAGCGATGCATCGGACTTCATGTGCTGCGGCATGATCACGGAAGTCTCGTTCGAAGACCTACTCAAGCTTCATATCGATCAACATCACTAGCCTCTTTTTTTCCTCTCAGGCCACTTCTCTGGACCGTCCGATGGTTCGCCAACACTGGGGAAGGAGGCCTTAGCGATCTTATCAACCATTTAGCGTATGCTCTGGCTCTTCGCTACGCCAGACAGTTTCGACCTTTTTCGGACTATCATAACTTAGTCTTCATCTTCGAACCTCACGGATTAGTCACCGATTTGGTCTCAATATTCTGTGGGCAAGGTATTACGCTGGGCTGTTCGCCCCAGAGTGTACAAAAACACTTGCGTCCACATCGCGGACGTCGACGACATCTTGGATGACCTCCTCAGCGGCACCAAAATTCGTTCGTGGTCTCGATCAGGTACTTACTTTGCCGTCTACATCCGCCAACGACTTCGAGTGGCCTACTATGGACGAAATCGGCTCTGGAAAAGCGAAACAAGCAGCCTCACGTTCATCAAAACTCCCAAATACTGAAGGAGTTTGGCGCAATCCGCCTAAAGCCATTTGGATTCCCGACGATTCAAGCGACATTCAACTTTGTCTCCGTGTCATCGCACACACCGGCCTTAGCGATCATCGCAGTGTTAGCGCAAAACTATGCTATGGCTTCTCTGTCAATATTTCTTCTGTTTGAAGCTTACCGAGGATATCCGGACGTTCATCGCCGAGTGCATCCACTGTCTTTCCACAATTTTAGGGGGGAAGTGATTCGTCAGTTTGTCCCAGCCGTCCACGGAACTTCCTCCAACGATCTCGTACAGTTCGACTACATCAAGACAGAGTAGGCGAAAAACGATGACAATTACCGTATGTCCTTATGGTCCGGGACGATCATTCTGACTACAAGCGGCTTTTGAGTCTCCATCCACCGACGCTGTCAACGCCGCCATCAGTAAGATCGACTAGTGTGCCGCTCTTGGCGTCCCGAAGGGCTTCATGTTCGACGGGCCGACTCATTTCAAGAACGGGACGATGAGTCTTCTCTACAATTAGTTACTCGTCAAACATCATTTTACTCTACCCCACCCTCCGTGGAGTAATGGAAAGGTCGAAATCAAGTAAAGGAACTCCTTCGAGTCCTCCGTGCTGTCACTTCCGAGCTGCAACCTCGCCAGGAAGAATGGTTGGACCTCTCTATATTGGTGTAGAGGGCACTCAACCAGATGCCATTGCCTCAAAGTCGCAACATCGCATCGGTGACTGCCTTCACAGATGCAGACGCTGCTCCGCCGATATCGACTTTAATTCGCACCTCTAAAGCCCAACCTGTTACGGTTGGCGACATGCAGCGTACGCGCTTACTCAAAGTTGGGTCGCTTAAGACGTTTTTCGCCGACCTCCATCCGTTTGTGCAGTCCTACGCATCGCACAATTGTCAGAAATATTGGGATGCGATGAAACGTGGTGTTCTCCCGAATTCCATAGAAGGGAAATACATCCTGGTCGCTCGCTAGGACTTCAAAGCGAACGAAAAACTCTCTCTTCGATGGCGTGGGTCCGGCCAAATCAACAAGGCAATTGGCTAATACGTCTACCAGGTTGAAGAGCTCCGCAAAGAAGCACTTCAAGACGTTCACGCGATTCGCCTTAAGTTCTATCATGACAAGTCACTCAATCAAGAGGCAATTATGCCCCATTTCCTAAGTTCAGAGACTGGTGCGGTTGTTCATTGTCTCATGAAACTTGTCGACGATAACGGCAAACTCATAGTCCACGTCCGCTGGCGCAGTTTACCCGACTCTGGCGACACTTTGGAGCACATCCGCCAAGATTATGACTATTTACGGACTCTTTTCTTCAAAATCTTTCAACTCAAGGATACCCCTAAAGGCCTCGTCAAGCGTAACCGTCAAGATCTTGGCATGTCATTGTACGCTTAGTCGTTCTATCTTCACTCAACAGCTCTCCCACGAAGAAAGGGAGAGTGGTCTATTATGATGGTTACCTCAAATTGGCCAGCCTCATCAGTGGTATCTAGTAGGATCCCACATCAGAAATGATGATACGTCTCTGAATTGAGGTCATACTGCATTCGTCTGCGCGACAGCCAAATGCCGTTGGTATCAGGGTTGCGGCCCATGCAAAAAAGACGCTTCTAGCCATAAAAAGTTTGTTGGTATAGTTGATGAGAATGTTAACCTGTTAAATCGGAATTTTCGGCAAGGGTTCGCAAGTTTTGCCTACGGTTCAATATCCTCGGGTTGATGGACGCTATTATCCTGTTTCAAGAACCTGTATCCATCATTGAGCTTCTGCGGGAACATTTTGTCTGTGGCTCTTCCCCTCAAGGCGCCAAAATCGAGGGATGAAACATTCCACAAAACAAACTTTGTCAATATCAAAATTTTTCTTGTACGAGACCACCCGCAAGGAAATTAGCTTTACGTACCGTAGCGGGTTGTTAAGATTCGCATTTATGAGGATTAATCTCCAAGGCCATACCGTTTTTAATTCAACGGAATCCATCTCACAGGAACTGGGATATTGTGTCATGTAAAGATTGTCTTTACAAAACATTCGTTCTGTTGCAGAGACTGGGATAAGCAGAAAGACCTTTGGATGAAATCTGTTTATTCAGGGCGGCTCGCTTATGGTTTTTTTCGACGGCGATATCTTTTTGGACACCGATTTTCGTCATCTGTGGAATGAATTTCATCATATTTTTATCCACCGGTACCTTTAATAAGTAAATTTGTAAGCATTCCTCTAATTGTGCTCGGAAGGTTTGAAAAAGCATCAATCGATGTAATGCCATTTCTCTAACACAAATCGTCCATCACAGGGTATTGTGACTAAAAAATATTAACAAACTCCAAATAGACAGAAAGTACTCTTTGTGCAGCTCATTACGTTTTATTTTCTATTTTACCCAGTTTCGCTCCAGAAATGACCTAGAACATTGCTTCAATTCCTCTTCTTATACACATCCCTTCCCAATTTAAACTGGATTTTGACCCTGGATTTTGCTTTAAATACGGGATAAAGTCGGTTTAAAGAAGTTACGAATTCTCGAAATTTCCGTTGAAAAACCCTTACACTTCGAATTAGGCTGAGAGCTTTTGTTCGATATATAGCGTTCTCAAAGGCAGCTGACCTTCGATATTTGGACTTTATTATCTTTTGTCTCATTAAAGCCAGAATCCAGAGATTTAATGTATTTAGATGTCAGTCCAAAGCGATTAAGAGTTTCGATTGATTTGGTACAAGGATTGGAGCTCTATTGTTCAGTTCAAATTACGAAATCCTGTCGGAAAAATAGCAAACAAACATATAAACGCAAGAATATGCACAGAGAGTTCTCCTTCCTTCTTTCTTTCAATTATGTTCAGCAAAAGACACCTCTTTAATCCCAGAGTTTTCTTTAACTATGAAGATACGAAAACACATACTTCAGGTGAATAAAGAAAGCTATGAAGAAATTGAGATTAATTTACAGAAAATGAAGCAACGATAAGAGCTGGAAAATAAATTGATGAAGTGGGAAGAACATTTTCTGAGACAAAAAAAGAGGAGAGGAATGCAAACCGCTATACACAAAGTAGATGATGATTAGATGTTGGCATGTCTTGAGCTTGAGAGAATGCGAATATAAAAAATTTAGCGAGGAGATGCGATTGATAGAGAGGAACTTAGAGCCATTATTGATCAACAAAAGCACATGGATTCTATCTTTGGTTGCATTACTGGAATACTCACGGATTTGCAAAAGGAAGCGGTCAGTGAAACGACAGCGCGGAATGCGCGGGTATATTATAACTTAATAGCAGAAAAGTACTTAAGAGGATATTTGAGAGTTATCGTCTAGGTATAGCGCGGTATATTCATAGTAGGATGTAGTTTGCACTCAGTAATGTATAAAAAATTTGATGCTACAGAGAGAAGCTGTCCATTTGTACATTATTCCCACAAGGCACTGACTGAACTTCAGCAGTCGTCGATATGACTGGTATTTTCACATCTGCTTAAGTTACTTGGAAGACTACGTCGTCACTTCCCGGACTGAACTCATTTCATCGTTCTGCATTGCTTGTTCCGGAGATTAAAACGTTCCATCAAAGACGACCTGCATTCTCGGCCTGAACTTACACGAGGGATTAAAAATGGTAGGGATTGCAGATATTGTAAATAAATGTTCTTTGAAAGTCAATTATATGGAACTTTTGTAGGAAATAAGGGTATCATATCTGCGTCGTACTTGAAGGCCATACGTTTGCAGAATTAACCAATCTCAAGTCTCTAAGCTTTGATACAAGAAGTTTAATCTATATTAATTTCTGTAAATGGCTCGGTGGTTATGGGAGGGACCTACTGGTCTCTGTGCGGAAACTTTTTATTGAAATGTATGAAAATATGCAGCTATAGAGATACAATCCTTTACGACGAAACTTTTCTGCGAATGCAACTTTAATTGATTTGTAATGAATGAGTAAAAATATGATTACCATTATATATTGAATGGATCACCACGTAAGGTCGAATTTGTGCTCCAGATTAATCCATCAGCATGACACAGAAAACAGTCTATATAATATAGAGGCTGTAGAAGTTTCTTTACAGAACTAGGAAGATCTCACGGACTTTCCCGAAATCAACCGAACGAATGCAGCTACTCCCTTGGGTTGTTTTGTCGAACTCGAAAATAGACATGGGTTTTTTAGCAGGAACGATGTTGAGGTTAAAAGAGAGCTCAATTAGACAACAATTTATTGCTCTTAACCTTCTTTTCAATTTAGTCCAGCGATTTGTTCTCTTAAGCGAATAAATCTGTAAGGGCGTATCGTGCTCCACGGTAGCAGTTGAGTCCAGATGCTTGCGAGCTCTTGGCAGCGATCTTTTTAATCTCCTAACAGAGAAGTAAGTTTAGAGCATTGTGACGTGAATGGAAGCGAAGGAAAGCAAGTAAATCAAGGAATAGGCTCTACAGTCAAATTTGGCCCAGATTGGCTGTTCTGGGAGACCGGGAGGAGATAAAGGGAATTTAGCCACATTATTTTTCCTATGAAATGACCGTAACGAAAACTTAAAGTCAGATAACATATTTATATAATTTTTCCCTTTACATTTTTGAAACCTTGGCACGTCATTTATCTCTCATTTATCTTTAAAGTAATTCTATGCTGCTTTAGATTTCATTGTTTCATTACACTCCAATTCAATGTGAGACAATAGCTTTCCTGATTACTCATATTTTCAAGCTTCTCTTCCTGTTCAAACTAACCTTTGAAAATGATCTGACTGTATAGAGAATGATAATGGAGATCAACTGTTTTTTTTCGACTATACATGTCTTTAGTCCCTGAGTACGAAATGATGATGGAATGAAAGTATTAAAGCTTGCGGTGTTCAGGTACGAAATCTTTCGTATCCATAGCTATACGCCTTGGTACGTTCTAACGAACATATCAAAAATGCATACGGTAGGGTATAGTGCACGTAATTGACTAATCATTAAACTTCAGAGATATTTGGCCTTGCGGCTCTGAAAAAACGCAGTATTATACACATCTTCTTTTAATTTAATATTCTCTCGAAAGTCTTACAATTTTACACCCACGTTGAAAATTTAGAAAAGCATGGTATTAATAGTGAGGAGTTGATGAATGAATTTGAAGCGATGCGTAGGTTGTAAGGAAAAGTGCAAGCGTAGATTATTAAGAGCGTGAATTATTCCAACAATCATTAAGAGGCGGGCAGAAGTACAATTTTTCATCCCTGATTCGCTGAGATGTGTTATGGAAAATATTTTCCATAGATAAGTCGCCCAATTTTATAGGGGTACCATCGAATGTCTCTTGATTAGATGAAATGCGTGCAAATATTTAGTTAAATTGAGCGAGAGGGGAATAAATGGCCCTTACCGAAGTTTTGAGGCATATTTTGGAGAATAAGACGGAAATTAATGTTTTAGAAATTATTGAAGACTAAGGGAACAAACTTTTCCTTCTTTGGTTGTTGAAATTTGATGAATTTTCGCAATAAGGCCATAATCGAGAGATTAGATGGATAAAATAGTAATAGAGGCAGATATGGATCCGCAATGAGTTACTTCAAGCCCAAAAGCATAGAGTAGTAACTGACTCGTACTCACGTACAAACTTTACGATTCTACACTGGAAATGAGTGAGCTTTCATTTAACAGGTCCGAAAGAAACGATTATTTGAACTTTAAATGTTCAATTTTACTTGCTCCTTTTTTTCATATTTGTTTACTTTCACCAACTTTCCGAAATTTTAGATTTTTGTGATTTTTAGGCAAAAGTAAAAATTTCGTTAGTTCGATCATTTTTTGACCTTGAAACATTAATTTATGGCAATTAAGAATTGATTTTGTTTTCATTTGTTTTCATTTTTAAAACAATTTCTTTGGTCTACTATATTGTCACAACTTCAAGTTGAAGCTAAAAACCAAGGAACAGGGCTGAATTTTACACAGTTATCGATACTAAAACATTCATGGTGTTTCCGGCTTAATGGTGCTTATTACGGACTTCTGGGGTACCAAAAATAGCTATTACTACTCTCTGTACGCCATATTTCTGATGTGAAGGATAGAAGAACACTACAAGCCCACCTACAACCAATGAGGAGCACAAGCAGTACTACGTAATAATTTGGAGCCCGAAAACTCATGTATTGAGCTCATCTCACGCAAACCTCAACAAATACCGAAGCAAAAATTTTTGTGGGTCCAAAATCCCAACAAGTATCTACCTACATCTCTAGATTACTTCCTTCATTCATGGAACAAAAGTGATAGTCCATACTCGCCATTTCGCGGGTCTTCTAATTCTACTCGTTTACAAAGATATGATTCCTGTCCTACGCTGTCCGCGCCCTCCGAACACCTAAAGAAACAATCTTTTCCAGAGCACGGGTCTCCGCTCAGTTCCTCCCTTTCTGGTATATTTCTACATATTGGGTCTTTTCTATCCATTATATTCACTAAGAACCGCATGTGCGCCTCTTTTCCAGCCGTCCCTTCCCGTCTCACACTTGTAAAATGTTAGAGGATGACTAGAAGTACTCTAGCCCGGATATCATCTCTCCTTCTAATATAAATCCCATTAAAGTTGTCTTTAATGTGCGTGTCATTGCATCTCATCCCATTTTCATTGTCGATACACCTAGATGTATCTGATGAGAAGTTCTGTAGTCTTCCAATGTTGTATTATGTGCCTGTTAACAGAAGTGTTGGGTTCACGTAAAGAATTCAGCCATGGAGCCATCTGAAACACACTTTTTCTACTTTCCAAGTCCTATCAAAGCATTATTATTGTTTACTGCTTAATTGAGTGCGGCGCGCAGCTTAAGAGCCCGGAAAGCGCGGATATTGTAGCTTTTCCGATCTTTAAGCCCCTTTGTCCGGCAATCATCACCAAAGCGGCCTCAAAAGAGGAAGATAATATATCAGCAGTCCCCCACTAAATAATTTTCAATCGGTCCCTAATTGTTGAAGAATATTAGCAGGAAGCGCATATTCAACTTCATTTTTCTCTTTATGGTCAGTATATTGCCCACTAATTTCAATCTGATATAAACAAGCTCCTCGAATCTTTTGCTCTCGTCCATTATCTTTTGTGACGCAACCATTCCCAGGCTGTCGCAATTAAACAATTCACATCTACACCTGCTCAATCTCAGCCGAAACTTTGAGGGACCTATAGTACCTACATAGAGAAACATATAACCACAAAATATCTCAATCTCTCTGCTTTTGCCCGAGGAATATGAAGTCTTCCCAAATAAGGCAAGCGATCATCTTTGTCTTGGTGAAGTGCTACTAAATCCCTGACATGATGTGAACCAATAATAAGATCTTTTCTTTGAAGCGCAATCCCTGCATCTCCCTCCAGACATTCGGACATCCACAACATAGCGGCTGTCAACCTTGTTGCTCGTGTTTCAATACTTCTCCCTTACAACTACTTTCACTTCGTACTTTCCCAGTCACCAAGCTCTCTTTTATTTCACGCAGGACCCAATCATTCAGCTTGGATGAGGTATAGACGACAAACAGTTGAAACGAATTTTTAGCTGATGCGAGCCTGTAGACTTGATCCGAAGCAGTGTTTGTAGACCTTCTGGTTCAGCCTTCCTAGGTGAGCGGTAACTTGCGACGTTATCCGTGAAAATATTGTGGGCGGGATATTGCGGTCTGCTGTCTTATCCTCAAAAATATATCTGGCCGTGCCATTTTTCCGCAATAAATTACATTGGATTGGTAGGGTAAAATAATTTTCAGTTATTAAACTACTTAGGTCAATTCTTCGGGATCATTGGTAGCCTATTGATGCGTTAGAGGTTTCAACAGGCTAATATAATCACGACTTACCCAGAAAGTAACGCTAGAATCCGTGTATCTGGCATTTAGGAATACCTGCAGTTATGTGAGGACGCATGGCCCATTTTTATTTGCGCAAGATGTAGGTAATAGTGAAATAGAATCTCATCTCCAGTGCCTGAAGGGGTCTAGAGTCCGACTTACTACAAATTTTTGACCTAAAATTTAATACTCCATTTCCATCTGAGTTATGACCTCTACAAATCGCAACGTACCATTCATGACTAGCAACCGTACCTTATTGCTGCCAAATAGACAAAAATTATCCAAGGAAGCTCACTTTCAGGAATCTCGCTAAATGATTCGCTAAACTGAAATTTGCAATGTAGATCTAATGCGCCTTCCTTTTCATTTCTTCTCATCTCTGTGTACGAGTTTTTTCTTTGATTCCTCAAAATATCTGGTAAAACCAATTCTTGAAGGTCACACGTCTCGATAAAGCCGTCCATTAACTATCGAAGCCTATTGAAATGGGATCGGGTTACCCTTATACAAAGCCCATAATGAAGTAGATGTGTAACTTTTTATGGAGGCATTTGCTTCACCTTTTAAGGTTAGGCAAAATATCTACCGAATCAAGGGCGTAATTATCCAGTTGCGCTCAGCTTTGATTAGTTAAGTCTACCAGAACAGGAAGCTATCTTTTCCTAGAACTATAATAGGTTAAACTTTGTCGAATCACTTCTAATTCCAGGACCTTAAATAACGTCTCTTGTCGTGAAAATGATGATATTCAAGCTCTAATTGACTCGAAAGACTCTATTGCTCTTTGTACAACAACAGTATCACACCCTTCTCATGATTGGGAAGCCTCTACGCAGAACATAGATATAAGATAAGGATCATCTATGGTAGAACAATTTGCTACGATTCCTGGCAGCCAGAAACTTTTTATAGGGGTTTCAGTAACCGATAGATGCGGTAACAGTAGGCTTTCAAGTAATCGCTGGTTCCGAAGACACCCAGACGACTGAAGAGGAATTTTCATTCAATTCAATGCTGACCACCTACACGAATCTGGATCCAGATGCAAGTGAATCCAGGAATTATGAAGGAATAGGAAATAAAACGCTTTAAAGTAGATATTTAAGAACTGAAGGATGTTCAATAAATATAGAAGGTGATTGTCCATGTATAATATACATAACGGCTGAGTGCACAGGTGCTTTTTCTTGCTGAAAAGTCCAGTCAACCGACTAATTGTCGTCTGCCCAGGGAAAAAAGGGTGTATGCAGCAATTTTATGTAGCGGTCTGGGTTCAAGTTTACCTTATCTGATGAATTTTTGTATTCCCATGAGAGAAAAATCCTGCTCAGACAATGATTACATTTCCGCGATGCTGCCGCTTTGATATAACCAGAGATTATTTTAGAAAATCGTACTATTAATACTGACGGCCATCAGTGCCATCGCAGTTACAGCGGTTTTTTCCATAAACAAAATCTTTTCCTAGAATTAACTATCCTTCTGAACACACCTTTTTGCCCAGTTCATCCGCGCACCGTTGTGTCCGTCACCCAATGTAGGCATACTAAGAACGCTTTAATATAGAAGGAATCAAAGTCACATTTGCACATCTTCGTTCTCGAGACTCTCGCTAATATCTAGCGCACAATTTGCCGAATCTTGCAGTGCAGTGCCTTTCTCGATCCTTCTGCACACAGGCACTTTCTCCTCTTCATCAAAAAGCCTTTCCAGCGTTATAGTATCCAGATCCGAAATAACATCCAAAATTTCCAAATCTTTGAGGTTTTCCTCCAGATCCTGCAAAGTCGTTGTCAGAAACGGTTCATTCTTGTCCTCGCCGTTTAAACGCTTAGCCTCAGGGTCTTCCTTTTCATTCTCTAGCGACTTTAGATGCTCTTCACCTTTTTCGATAACAGTGAGTTCTCTCTGTTTGGCAATAGCTTTCTCGCTTTCAAATCTAGTTTTTACAAATGGTACCTCCGGTCTCTGTGACGACTTCGGTCCTAAAATCTTCTTGTCCTTGAGGAGCAGTTCTTGATACGGACGCAGTATTTTGAAAGACAGCCAACCATTGATAACAACTGCATTCGGCACCATAGTCCAAGCAGCTTCCATCGTTCTGACTGCATCATAAATAGTAAGAGCTTCAGTTAGTTGAAACGGCTTCCGGTCTTTTCCAGGCTTCTTCATTTGCTCCGACACATGGCTTATGACATGGTTAATCAAAAGGCGACGAAATGCCGCTTTAGATGAACGTCCAACTGCGGCGTCTACAAGTTGCAACACTGACGTCATATTGTGGGGAAGGAGCTCAGCAGTGACATTTTTATAGTCAATGTAGTCCACTGCGTGAGCGGAGCAGTTGTCGAGAAGATTCATTATGGTTCTACCCTCTACCTTGGCCTTAGTGTCCATTATGGTGCATTGTTCAGCCCAAGGTACCTGTGTATTATAGGCATTCTTCTGGAAAAGTAGTAGGTGCCCAAATCACGTTGCGGGTCAAACCTTTTACGGAAGCTTTTAGGGTGCCGTGAGATTCCAATAACTACCAATGGGGCCTTAGTACCATCGGCAAAACCTGTGAAAACGGCTGTCAAACGATTTTGACGCGCTTATAAGTAAACGCACTGTCTGTAGTTCCCACAGTCCTACTCGGAAAAGAGCGAAAAAGTATTGCCACTTCGTCTGTGTTTGATAGGTCAGTTTGGTTCGTTTTGCATAAAAGTTCTCGAAGAGGTAGTCTCTCGCTCTCCATAACCTGATCACTGAATATCCCGTTCTGTCCTCGGGGCTTAAAGCTAGCGAAACTGTTACGATTCATAAAGTTATGGTACAAGTGCTTGCTAGCTTTAAAATCCTTTAAAGTATCAATTTGCTTTGAGTTAGTACTGTCTTCGTTGTCTCAAGCTTGCTTTGAAAGAGTATTGATAAGTTCATAGCGGATCTGGAGGGCCTTTTCACATATAACATCCTCTCTAAATATTGATTCTCCTTTAAGGTACGAAATGGTCGTGCGCAGATAGACTTTGAGTGCTCTCCCGAGAGCTGGATGATCGAAAACCCTAATAATCTTCTCTTATTTGTTACTTGTCACTTTCAAGTCAACTTTCATAATGTCTTTGGAAGCTTTCCTCCAGTTACAAATGGACGTGCACAAAACCTGAAGCTTTTTCGTTACTGTTTGGACTGTGTAAGGCTTTTTTTCTTTGTCACGATCAGGGGGTCCAAAGGTGCCGTCAGGGCCTGCACCTAGCAATCGCAATGCCTCTTGCTTGGTCGAGAGAAGCCAATGCTTTCTTTTCTGACCAGCCATTGCTCGACAATGAATAGCCCTCGCAAGCAACGCGGATCCTGGGGAAACAACCAGACTATGAAGCCTCCAAGCTGGTTTCATAGCCTGTCGTTAGATTAGGCCGGTCTGGTACTACTGGTCCGCGACCGCGCCAGTGGTACCGTCCGTAGCTTACACGTGGCGTACCCGCTTCAGTGACATCCCTGCTGTAGTGACAAAGAAAGCGGGATTGGATGGACCCCTTTCGGTGTAATTGGAAAGGGGCTTTTCTCTGTAATTGTTTGAGATAAAGTTGTTCTGATAATTGAAGATTGAAGATAAAGGAGCTCTAGCTTCTAAATCTATCCTAAATTCCTATTCTAAGGTTTAGATGTTAGAGACACTGAGTTACTAGGAGTCAAGCTATAATTCTTCGGATTGAATGGTTCGATTAAGATATTGGCAGCTCTATATAGAGTGGTTTATTTGTAGTATACTGTAATGTAGAGAGTATGGAACATGAATTAATAGTATTTTATATGAGAGCAAGAGTCGGTGGTCGAGATTAGAGAGCGTTTCTCCACAGCCTCCCGTCGAAATAATACAGTTTTTCGAAGAAAATTTATGAATAAGAAGGGTATATTGGATCGAGTTACCTTTTGAGAAACTGGGTGCTGCACGATGCCTGATTCCAATATACGATTGAATGCGGCATTTCCTTGATATTGGTAAGGGCGTCCGCAGGACTGAGGCCAGTTCGAAGCCATGCGAATACGCTATTTTTCATGTTGGAGTATGCTTTTCGGGTATATTTAATGTCCATAAACAGTTTTTTCGTCATAGTTGTGTCCTTCACGATGAAATCAAATATTGACTTCGAATAAGTAAATATGCGAATGGGAATATTATTGTTGAGCATCATATCGAGATCATGTTTGATGAAGAACGCGTAGTTCATGCCATCTGCGAAAAACTATGTTTCCAACACTATGCAAAGATCGGGCGATAGGTCTAGATTTGTGCGTCCTTTGGTAGAGAATATTTTAGCAGTTTGTTTCGTCACATAAGGGGATGAGAAAAACGAGCTGCGTTGTCTGGTCTTCGTTATCGGCGAAGCTCCTACCTATATAGACACGCAAGTACAGAGCTACTTCCAGAGGTCGCTGAGTAATGCCACGGTATGGGTGCATATGGTTTTTTTTCACGATACAATTGATTGAAGAGATGGAAAAGGATCCCAAATTTGCCTTAACGATTTGAGAAGCTCTTTTAACGGCCTATGCGCCGTCCGTATGAGTATTAGGGGGCCATTGAATACGATGGAGAGTTAAAATGAAATCTTCGAAGGTGGCATCGGAAGGTACTGGCTTACTGCGACGCGGATATTCGGTCTGAAATACAGTAATGCGATCAGGTGCAGTCTTAACTTACATATTGGCGAAATTAAGTATATCCATTTCCCGTGGCTTTGATTCAAATGTACGCTCAGTTTTCTCGTTTTAGTCAAAGAATTCGGGTGTGCCGGCATGGAAGTTATCGTCGACATAGTATCCCGAATAGACGGCTATTTTTTCATGTAGCGTCTTTAAAAATAAATGAATATCCATAGTGCACTGTTCTACTTTAAGATCATTGAGATACGGCGTTATAGTATCGTCCCAACAGTCATCGGCACCCGAAAGTCCGTAAAGGGACTTTAGAAGCTTGGGAAGGTGATCGGGATCCAGTTGCAGTTCCTAGGGTGCTCTGACGTACATATTGCGGAGAAGTTGGCGGACGAACTGTAGATAGGCCTGTGTTACGTCCTGGCACCAGATTCGAAAAACAAATATAGCAGTAAGGGCCATGATGAGTCCGACTGAGCTGAGCAGGAGCATAGTAGCAGGATGAATGAGCTTCTCTAGCTCCTTTTCTTCAAATCTCTGTACGCTTTAAATCTCTGTACGACATACCGTGCATTATAATGTATTTCTTCCATCCGTTTTTGTTTAACGTAAATGAAAAGTCGTCCCCATAGTATATTAGCATCTTTAGATATCTATTCGCGAAGAACCAGTCATTAAACATATCGATTGAGTAGACCGTTGATTCCTCTTTCGCGGGCGGCAGAAAATCGAAGGTGACATTGGCGTAGGTTATTTGGAGCGACAACCTATGTATGATAGAAGCGGAGAGGAGTGTTTCGGTCAGCAATTGAATACAGCGAATAGTGAATGTGGGAAAGGAAGGCGTTTTTATAAGCTGATTGCACCGGGAGAATGTGATCGATAGAATATTGGGCCTCTTTGTCCAGGCGCTGCACAGAAATAATTTTATCCAAGGTCTTAATAGCTGAGAAATGTCTGCGCCATTGTTTGCGGTCCTCATAAGATACGTAAATTTTATATCCTGAATTGATGAAACAGTCGGTAGCCAGTGGGAATTGGTACGAAAGGCTCGATTCAGACCTGAGTTCTGCAATGATATAGGCAATTTCAAGGCGAGCAATATATATTGCTCGCATACGATCAGCATGTGATAGAGGAGGAGTAGAAAGGGTAGGAAAGTAAGTCATAGACCCAGATACGAGCACAGATGGTACAAGGCCGTCTGGACAAGTAGTGCCATTAATTGCACTGACAGACAGTTTTAATTCAATACTACGGTTGATATAAGGTACACTCTGGAGAATTTTGAGATATATGCGACGTAGAAGGTCTTGATATGGTTCCCCAAATCCAATAGGATGGTGATTATGTTCGAGACATAGTTTAACCTCAATGCCAGCGGAATTAGCCCGTGTTTCGAATTCCCTTCCCTCTGAACACACTTTCTTGGGACACTCACATTTTATCGGGGTACCCAATATAAGTAGACACATAGAAATCTAACGATACATTCCACATTGTCTGTTTCGAGTTGTCTAGTAAAAATCTGGCCGCAGAAAAGTGAATATGTAGGACACCAATGTGTTATGTTGGTTTCCCTTTGATCCATAAAATATAAGGGGATATTTTATGGTTAAAGACTCAGTCTTTTAGGTCGGAAGGTGACTCGGAAACGGTGGGTCACTTGTTATAACCTCGGCAATTATGGCAGGCCTTGCTTATATCTTTCAGAGGTTGAAGCAGTTCAGCAGATGTTTAAGAGGTTTTGATTCGGCAGAGTAGATTTTAGAGCTTCCAGGCTCAATGATACCAAAAATTGTAATGGAGCCTTTTCAGTTCAGAAAGCGTAAAAAGTACGATATTCCATTCAAGGTATGTGTGCTGATTACGGCGAACGATTGGAATTGTCCATCCACAGCGACGGCTGCAAAAACATTATCAGCTACCACCTGAGTCTGTAGAATATATCTAGGCCTAGCAACAATGCCTAGCAACAATAGTGTATCGGAGTCAACAACATCCACGTAGAATTATAGAAATTAGCAGTATTGAGTCGGGATTCGGACAGGAATGGTACCAAAGTTTGAAAAGATATTTATTGCCAAAGCCGAAATTCCGGTCTGAACATTTGAGGCATAATTTCTGGTTCATATTTTTGTACAGAGATTCAGCCTGTTGGCTTCCAATGCAATATTTCTGAGAGCCAATGTACAAACATACGCCTGCGAACTGATTCGAGTTAGAAGTACGAAAGTTTGTTACACATTAGTTGAAGTTTTGAGCGACTCTGTTGTAAAATTAAGGGGAACTTCTGGAGCGTCACTGTCGAAAGTCTGCAACGTGGTTAAATTGATAGGATTTCGGCCGTCTTTGCATTATCGAGGCACACACACCATGTAGTTGATATGGCCCTCATCCGAAAAACTGCGGCTTTTTTGGCTTCTCATTGGGTAAAAAATCAGTCAGGGAGGAAAGGACCCGGAAAATGTTGCTCCCTAGTAATCGTGTAGGGGAGTAATGTGAGGAAAGTAAAGACTGTGCAGATTGGAGTGCGGGAATAGTGGAGGTATCGGAGGATGCGATTGAGGATTCCTTGGCGGACAAGAAACCGACACGGAAGTGAGAATGATGTTGTGGAGATGAGGGAAGTTGTCATTATTGGAACCTCTATTGCAATTTTCTGAGATAATCACAGTAAAATAACTGTAAGATGAATTTCCATCATGATTTGACTCCTGCAGGGTATTTTTATGATTGGACATCAAGTCACACAGCACTTCTGAAGAGAATTTAATGTGCTCCGACTGCCCCGAAATTAACTGTTTAAGGAGGGCCACCTTCTGCTTGCAAGAATTGTCTTGCATCATGAATGCAATGCGGTGTTTCATGATACGGTCATAGTCACGCTTTTTAGTGCAATGGTGTTCAATACGATCCGTTCTTACACAATTAAAGGATTTGTGGTAATTCTTAAAGGCGATTTGTTTATGCCGAGGGCTATGAGGATCGAGACCATATAGAGGTTGATTTTGAAACTAATTTATGGAATCAGCTGGTTAAGATGTTAAGCGCACAGGAGCAGATCTGGGTTGAACTTTCATTGAAACTTTGATTGAGGCGGGCTGGGTTAAGGCGGCCACTCCAAACCATGATTTATATATAATTTTTGATAGCTAATTGTCGAAGGGAATTGTAGTCGAATGATAGCATTTGCAAAGTTTTTTCCGTAAAACAGCTCTTACGGTATCGCAATTAGCGCATTCGGAACTTGTAGTGACACACTCTGAAAACATGTAACACCGAAATTGGTCCAAGTTTCTTGGGAAAGCAAGGAAAATTTTGATTGTTAAAGAAGTGATAAAACACCCCAGCGTTCAACTCGCCTTTAACTATTCCAATTGCACCAATGGGGTCAAACTTGTATCAAGAAGTGAAAGGAAAATTATACGACAGCAAAGTTACTAGTAGTCCTGGGTAAGAGTTTAACGTTGGTTTGATTCTAAATTAGGTGCAATAAATTGTGAAAAGCTGTTAGGCCTATGAAATAACCCGTTACATAGGTAACAAAACCTGTAGAATGCAACAGTTTAGGGTGTTAGTTTATAAAAGCTCGGGATTTTAGTAGGCATTCGTGAGGGAGTTTGTGAAATTGAAGGAGTGATAGGCGGGGTAGCCGGAGGTATTGAGAAGGTATTAACTGCACCAAAAGTTAATTTGTGTGAGATTAGGAGCATATTCGAGTTGTTATATGCGGCACAGATTCGAAAGTTTTTCTCAGCAAATTCTCGATCGTTTAGAAAGGTCTTGTAATCGCTTCCCGTCTGGTACATAGTAGAGATCGTTTCGGCGGCCCAGGATCTCATTTTTACTGGAAGATTTAAGATAATTTTTTGGTCTTCCTGCGTGTTGCGGCCGGATGACCGTTGCGGTACTAAATTTTCAATACGCGTAGCTGGTTTTTGTAGAGCCTCTCCTTCAGTCAAACTTCCCTGGACAAAGCCGTATATGTTGAGAGTGGATAATTCATCATCTATAGACTGCAGTCGAGAGATGCTGCTATATCGGCGGTGTAGGGAATGCACCACTTGATTCCAGTCCTGAATGTGACAAAGAGCTCGGCAGTAGTACATCAGTGCTTCTTTGCCGAACATATTGTGGATTAATGAAATGCACTACTATTGAGGAACGTGTTTCACTGTGAAGAGGTGCTCAAAATGGGCGAGGGCTACTTGAAGGTTCTTGGTTGAAGTTCCGCCGAATTTTGCGGTGTTTACTGTAAAAGCTATAAATCTTATTGGATCCATTAACTGCGTCCGGTTCAAATTTAAGTCGTCGAGTGGTATGTTTTCGATTTCAGAGAGCAGTGTTCGTTGATAGGTATGCTTGCGGATGGTTTGTAGTTTGGAAGTTTTGCGGAGGGGAAGCGTCTTTTGATTTTTGGAGGCGACCTCGGTAGTGATCTTGATAACGAACCAAAGCCTCTTCAATATCGTCAAAAAATTATGGCTCTCGCCATATAGTAGATGTATATCTTTAGATACCACTGCATGCCGTGATCAACCTTAGCTGGAATTTGTTGTATTTTATATCGAGTACAATCGATACATCCACGTCACACAACTCAAAGTGGAACCACTACATGAATTTCGGAACTCAGTGGATAGTATTCAGTACTACTTGACCTGGAATCACGGAATTGTGACACGCAGTCAGATCAAGATAATTGCCAGCTCAGATCATATAGCCTTGGTTAAGAATCTAGAACTTTACTTGTATATAAGCTAATCGCAGGCGCAGTCAAACCTCTGGTGAGAGGTAGCGAGGTATTTTGCCACACCCAGCACAGCCATTCAGCACAGAACTTTTTCGTTCTACCATTTCGCCAGCTGCTATCGCCATTGAAGCTATTCTTTGCAATATTGCCGCTAATCTACTGACACTGCTAACCCTGCACAATTCGCTTTCAATTTCGGGCATAGCCAACTTATTTGGTGGATACAACCCCAACATTAGGAGATTAGTTCCCATGAAATGAGTAGGAAGTATAATTACTCTCTTTTCAAGGAAGATCCTGATACATTTGTATAGTTCTCTCTTCGTAAGAATCTCGAAATTTGATAAACCCCAAATGCTTTATTCATCCTTAAGAATAGCATGAAGTGATTCTCCTCGAGCACCAAGATTGTAATTGTCGAATGGGCGAAAGAATCGAACCAAATTGCGTTTTTAGGTGTTTTCGGATTCCACTTTGGGCCAACTAGTAGGTCTTGGTGGATTTTGAAGAGATAATTCTGCCATGAGGTATAAGGTCAAATAAAGAGCCGAAAATTCTATCGCGTCTAGCTTACACGCGAATGTGGATAGGAAAACCTGCGTTTATTCACTGGCTCATTTGTTGAGATAAAAATTTTTATGATGATAAAGATTGAAGATAAAGGAGCACCAGCTTCTAATGCTATCTAAAGTACCCATTAGAAGATATAGAGGCTAGAGATACTGATATACTAGGAGTGAAGCTATGGTTATTCGGATTGAATTATCCGATTAGAAAATTTAAAACTCTATTTAGAGTAGGCCTTGTGTAGGATACTGTAGAGCCTATAGCCCATAAAGTAATAGTATTTTACTTGAGAGCAAGATTCAGTGATCGAGATATGGGAGCTTTTCTCCACAAGTAATCTACCACAGGGTAGAGTATAATGCAAAAATCACAGGTTACATTACGTAAAGTACTGCACTCAGTACTTGTTGATAAATTGATCAAACTTTCGCAATGCAAAAAGGTCAGGAATTCGTGTCCAAAAGTACAGATTCAACACATGACCAAAATCAGGGCTTTAAGTAAGCACGGATTGTATTAATAAAACTTGAATATCTTACTCAAAACAGGGCCGTTCTCCAATTTGAAAATGACTACTGTAAACACCCGAAAAATACCGAAAATTTTTTAAACCGCTATTATTTTTGTGCAATGGCTGACCACTAAAAAAACCAGCAACTAACAGCGGCCAAACTGATCTGCAAAAACTGATGGTGCTCGACTCCTTCTCTGATAGTAGCTCGAGCCGCGGCAAACGGGAACCGCGGCGGTTTTAGAGACTGATACGTCAGGTTGATACTGGATTCCACTCGGCGTGGTGCATAGCGCCCACCTGTCCAGCGAATGCCTACCTTTGTAGAGTTGATTGCGTGCGGCCCGCTTCAGGGCTGACGACTGGTCTTGTCGGCGTGTATTACGCCTTACAACGACTCCTTTAGGGACTTCCAGTGATCCCGTTGATACCTTTTAACAACAGTGAAACCCTACCGTACCACACGAACCCCATCAGGGATCGCTGACACGACGCGACCTGCGAAGCATCGCTCGCTCAACCAATACCCAGCGAGTAATCCTTGCACGCACCCTCGGCACGCACCGTCACCGGCGGCGGTCGCAACCCACCGCGATGTAACCAACACTGTTCCCTACCGGAAGCAACGAAAGGTAAAGGGATAAAGGAGTAGCAAGGACTTCCGCGTTCCGCGATGGGCGCTTATAGAAGGGAAGACTCGATCGGTAGAATCGCGACTATAAGGGGCCGGGAGATTGTGTAGCTCTAAGGTGACTTTACCCTCAAAGGGAAGGGTAAGGTGGATTATTGGACCTTATATGTACAGATTACCCCCCTTGTCCGCCGCTGACTGAAGTGGGCCTGTTGCAATGATCCAAATGAATCCAAATCTAATCTATCATAAGCTACTCTAAATAGATAGAGCCGCCGCCGTGGGCCGCGCACGCATACCATGCGGTGTCGGACCCCCACCGCAGGGTGTCACCTTACACTGGCCCTCCTCATAGCGTGGCTAGTGGGGGGCGCTAGTGGTGCACTACAATTTCTGGTGCGATTTCGCTTTATTTCTCGTTTTTTGTGCGGCCAGATTTCGAGTCCACATATTCTTTTCCGTTGCCAATTTATATTTACTCATTACTTAGTTCTGCATAGAACAAGCTTTGAAATTAAAAAAAATAAAAATAAACTTCGGCCAAGAAGAATTGCCCCCAAAATCTTAGTACTTTTTGTGAGTATGGTTTCTAGAAAAAAGTTCCACAAAACTTTTGAATCAAAGTTACTCAAAAAAGGCTTTTATTGAACACGTCATACAGTAACTTAAATTTTAGTTCAATATTAATTTTATAATATGGTTTCCTTGAGAGACTTGATATTGTATCTATTTTTTTTTAGAAATCATGTTCCATTTTTGAGTGCTTTTTCTTACACTCTAATATCTCATAGACTTCTAACCCAAATATCTCAACTATACGGCAACCAAACGCCACAAAATTAACGCAAGAGCAGTTTTTAATGACATGCACACTTTGTAAGGGCTTCAACATCGAACTTCATCGCATCAAAATTTCTTGTGCCAATTTGCGCCCTATTGGGGAGACTTCAACTCAGTCTATTACTTCCTCCACATTTTCACGTGGTGCGCATTCGATACGTACCACCTTCAAACGTGGAACTGTTTGCACTGCGACTCCTGTTGCTCAACGTAGCATGCACAAGTTATGAAGTCGCACGAGCCGTTGATGAGGTGCTCTACACCACATTCAGAGCTGCAGAAGTTGCAACAGGACTTTACATCGACGGCAACGAGTACTATACCGCGTTTGAACACTCTGTGGAGATCTACCGCACGCCTTCCGAACTTCTGTACATGATTTTGACAAGTTACCAGCAAGTAACAGACCCACAACAAATCATAGAGGCACAAGCCGACATGCTATGCGCGGAAATTGTGGAAGATGAATATATCAGGCCGGAAGACAGACTTAACGAACTGAAGCAAAGACTCATTCAGATCTCAAAAAATGTCGGCAGACTCATTCGCGACTACACCTACTGCGGATATCTACTTGGTAAGCGGCGTACCTACCACGGAGATGGAGTGCATGGAACATCACTTGTTAGAAATCATGCAACCCATCTACTGCGATCGATTGACACAAAGGTAAGCGTCACTTCACAAACAGCAAATGGCTAAGATAAGATATTTGATCATTTCATGAGCAGGAATCAACAAGATCGGCATTGCTCGGATGGAAAAGCATTCTTCTTGCAAGTACATGCAGGTACCAGAAGTAAATACTTACTCTCTGTACTACGTGACAAGGTGGATGCGGAAGGTCTGTTCGTAGAGATTTGCGCGACGAAAGGCATTGCAGCTTCCTGGTATTGTGACAGGCGTACATTTCATAGTCAGCTGGGAATCTCTGTAGAATGAAAGCATTCATCCGATGAAAATACCACGCTTTCCAAGTACACTCCTGAATCACAAAGAGGACGACTCATCAAGTCAGTTGCACTGATCATCATTGACGAGACTTCCATGATGCAACGCGTACTCTTCTAACATGTCGACATCATCCTCAAGGACTTGCGCTGTCCCTCGCACGACTCGAGGGCCAGTGATATTCCATACTTGGGAAGCTTTAATTTTTCTAAAAAAGGCTACCAGGGGGGGTAAATTGAATTACGACACAAAAAGCGTTTAACACAACAATAAATAGAACAAGTGGGATTCAGTACTTCGTCTTCCTTCCCCTACTTTCTAACACCTCTCTGCATGGCTTAGTTATGCTTTTGACGATATCATAACGCATCTGTGGCTCAAGCTGATCCCATTCCCTAAGAATGCAATACCTCAATTTTTCAACTCTGCAAAACTGCCTCCCGTTGGCATATACTCTCCTAAAAAGCATTCCCCATAAGTTTTCAATAGGATTTAAATCTGACGAACGCGCAGGCCATGGCATAACGTTCAAATTCTTTGACTTAAACCATTCCATAGTGATGTTCGCTTTGTGTATGGAAGTGTTTTCCTGTTGAAACTGCCATGGCCCTTCAAAAAAAGACGATGCAAATGGCATAAGATACCTTTCCAACGTACTGCAGCACTTCGACGCATTCTGGCGACCATCCAAAAAGGCAATTTTGGAGTACCCAAACTTGCAAAAAGCCGCCCACAACATCACTCCTCCACCCCCATTCTGTCACTGAGACAACACATCCTTCTTTTTCCGCAGTTCGTGCCAGTATGAATGATAGCCATCAGGCCCGTCTAAATTCCATTTTTTCTCATCCGGGAAGACGTTATGAGCCCATTGCTGAGGAAACCAGCAGTGCCTTTCTCGGGCCCAATCCGGGCGCGCTTTAATTTGGGATGGTGTGAGCGGTGGAGGCCGTATAAATTTCTTGTAATGTATATGAGGCGCTTCTGAGAGATTTTGGCGTATTCGGCGACTAGAGACAGGTAAGAAGAGGTCATGTTTGAGTTTCGTTGATGTTGTGAGCGATTTAGATGCTTCTTGGTAAAGGCGGCGCTTATCAATTTCACTGAGTTTGGATTAATTCATTGTCGTTCTTCTCTTTCCATTATTGTTTTTATCTCTCAGGAACAAAGAGACACACACGTGAGATATTTTAAGTCGTCTTGCAATCTCAACGACAAGGGGCTTCAACTTGTGAAGCTCAAGAATTCCCCCTTCTCTTTTTCCGTCAAACCCGGCTTGCGACCCATGCTTGGGGTGAATATTTTGCTGGTTGAGTCTCGACTGAAACAGCCAGAGGCAGGTCCGTTACTTTTAGCAACTGAATTTGGCGGGAAGACAGCAAACATGTCAGAGTATATTTATGTGTCCTAATCTAATTTCCCCTCCCTGGTAGCCTTTTTTAGAAAAATTATAAAAACGTAGCCAGTTCCCATGAGACTTCGCTCCACAATAGGTACGGCGCGATCGGCTTGAATCGCATGCGTAGTTATTTTTTATTGATAAAAAGTGGGGGTGCCATAATTGACTTTCCGGCACTGTACAGAGTGACCAGCAGTACCGCTTAAATTTCCCTAAAAGGCCGGCTCAAGGCCGCCCAGCAGACAAGCTGCGTTGGACATTACGGCCGCGGCAGCGTGCTTCGGAGGAAGTACCGCTCGGACTTTACCATATGCCTCCATCGCCCTAACGCCCACGTTCCGCGCGACATCGGTTATAACCTATGAGCGTCTGGGTGCCAACCTCCGATAGTAAACATAGGGATAGGCGCGAGCTTACTTCTCACGGAGGTTGCAATAAAAGATTCATATCTTCTAATGCTTCGGTAGAGGCGGCCGCATTGAGGGAGGTGAGCGGATTAAACGTGTGTGCCCTCCTGTGAGAGGGCGCCAGCGGGTTAGTTTTCAGAGAGTGCACTTCCTGTACAAATTTCCCACCACTGCTCCGGGAAGTAGCCGCTCAATATCCCTAATCAGTGAAATATTCAAAATCTCCGCCACTGCACAAATTGTAGTGGTGTACATACTGTACGGTACATAGCTGTACTGTACTGTACAGCACTGTACTGTACTGTACACCTACTGCAGTTGGCCCCTTCTTGTTCAGTACCGTGTAGTGAAGAGACTTCCGTGACACATCGCTTTGCTGAGCTCCACTTTGGGAGCGTGTCTTATACTGTACAGTACAGTACAGTACAGTGCCAAATACACAGTTGTTGCATCTATCTCTTCTTCCACGTTGAACTCGCTCCTGAGCCAGTTGCAATACTCCGTTTACGATCTGTGCCGTAGGCTCATTAACTTGTTTCCGTACTGCTCATGCAAATGGACTTCATAGGTCTGCTCTTCGGTAATGGGACGAAAAAGCACTCGCAATATGGACGATATACAAGCGACCCACACGCGCCCTCAGCTTGCGGTCAGCACGCTGGTAACAGAATGAGATGCATTTACAGGGTATACTGGGACAGTTTGAAGAGTGAGAATTGCTGCCCCAACGACTACATTACCTTCGGCCTAGGCCCGCGTTCATAATGAAGATAGCTCGCAAGTTCCCAGACAAAGCGAAGCCCAGACGATCAACACGTAATCCAATTAATTGCGCAAGCCACGTCCTTGGAATTTCCGGCCTAACCTGACGCACTGAGGTTTATTCGCGGTAGATGAGGTTCTATATCTTGACTTTACCTAAAAATAAACCGTGTGACTGATCGCACCACCAATATGCCGTAGGGGTGACAATATACGGGCCTCGACATTAATGGTATAGCTGCCATATGTCCTCGCATACAACATGATTCCAGTCCAATTCTCGGATTCCGCGCAATGTTGCTGTAGCCACGTTTGTATAATCGGTTGAGCAGGCCGCCATGGAACGCTACCGTTTTGTATCAAAGCCAAGTCAAGCAACAACCCGCAGTCTTGGTATGCTACCTGTTACTCTTTCTCATCAAATCATTCCTACAGAAAAGCCTCTGCAACGCAATTCGGGATCCTAATCCCCTACCGCAACTGTGTACACGCAGGTTCCCCTGCCTACTCCTAAAACACAATACCGAAAAAGTCGTGGCCATTACAACCACAGCTAATCGAGCAAATCTGGTTGCCGGAAACCTACTTTTCCAGCATCCCCTCCCTCCAGACCTCCAACTTTCCCTGGCGTCCCATCCCCACACTTGGTAACCGGCGAACTCTCATAACCGTCATACAACTTACTCCACATATCTAAACCTCCCTCTCTGTCCTTCCCCTCCTTGCAAACCATTCCTACTACCGCAAACCCATCAAAAACTCGAAACGGCCCATCGAACCGAAACATCACCCTCTCCCTCTGCTCATCCATTTCAACCTCAACTCCTCTCTCCTTTCCAACACTAACCATGACGAACGGCAAATCCACCCGCTCCGCATCCGGTCGTACATAATCCAGCCCCTCCGCGCCCAACATCTCCCCTGACCGCATGGTTACTCTGTGCACATCGCGCATAGCATTTCTCGCCACAACCTTCTTGAGCCCCATTTCCTGAGTTCGTAACTCCTCCATTCTCCGTGTCTTCTCTCGAAGTCTCTCCCTCAACTCATCACACTCGCGTCGAATCTGAGACACTTCCCGCTGGCAAACACACAATTCCCCGACTCTCCATCGCCCTTGATCCCAACTTGCACCTGGCACCGGCATGCTTTCCTCTGACCGCCATTCCATCCTACATGTTGAATAAACCGCCTACCCCTAACCATGCCACATCTTTTCCACGCCGCCGCACAAAGCCCATGGATGCGAGCACGTTGAGCGCGTCATACACTCGTCGTCGAATATTCTTATCGACCTCATGAACCGAGAAGGGAGTGTGAGACGCGCGAAGACGGTCTAGAGCATCTGCTACGAGCTCATCAGCTACTTTAGTATAGGAAGAGGGGGCATGGAGACGAAGTTTAGAGACGACGGAGGTGGTGAACGACTTGAGGCCGTTGAGGGAATGTTTTGGAGGAGATGAACGAGGAGGGGTTTGTGGTGTACGATATTTTTTGCGAGGGGTTGTTCGACGGCGTTTGAGAGGCGGAGGATTCGGAGCGACTGCGGGAAGCGGCAACAACGGTGGCTGGGGATGGGGGTGGGGATGAGGATTGGATTGGGGATAGGGGTGGGGATGAGGGTGCGGTTGGAAGGAGGAGTGAGAGTGGGGTAGCGGCTGCATGGAGGACGGGATTGGGATGGAGACGGAGTTGGGTAGTGAGGTTGGGATAGGGAATGGGATTGGGGGAGGTGGTTGGGGTGGAGTGTGGAGGATATGGAGGGGCATCCTCTGATGGAGATGGCTGCGATGTGGAAGAACAGGATGTGCGAAGGGGAAATCGGGGGAGATGGGAGAGACTAAAGCAGTTGCGGTTGGTGGCAGAAAGGTACACTGCAAGCCTTTAGTGACGAACTGTTTGATGTTTTGCTTTAGATGCACACGGGATAATTGGAACAGGTTGAAAACGTAAAAGGCTTCCATAGGTCTGTCCAACATTCTAAATCGCTCCTCGCGGAAGGGAAAGCTTGGTGGAACGCGCATATTCCGAGATGATCTTTCAGAACTCTGTTTTTTTTCTCGAGGGTACAATACAAAATTAAAGAGATGATCAAAAGAAACCTTGCAGAGAGCTTCCAAAAGATGCATAAATATGAAAGCCTCTATGAAGGCCTTTCTGAAGTGGCGCACTCGTATCATATATTTTACCCCATTTCCATCGGTTTGGTACCTCCTTGTCAATGTCCTTTTGGTCAAAGGCCCAGGTCCATAGGGCCAAGCGGAGTTGAGTTTTGGCGACAGTTTTCTGCCATGTTGGACATAAACTTTGCTACGGCAACCAACCGACTCTCAAATTAGAGCTTCTGGTACAGTCGCGAGCGATCCCATTTTGCAAGAATCAACACGGGCTGTAAGCATTTTAACAAATTTCTAACCTTTTCCGTCTTGAGTCCTTTTGAATTCCTTCGTCTAGTGGCTACACTCTCTTACACGTATTGGACAACATAAAGCCATTTACTGTATAGCACTGTACAAAGCAATTCATGTTATTTTCAAAAATACCCTTCTTGATCCCGATGCAATTCAGCGTTCCACCACTTTGGACAGTGCCACGCCATTCTGCTAATAAATGGGATGGAATTCTTTATTTTGCAATACAATAGTATACTGTACTGCATAGAATTTTCGTTTAAACTTAGTTGAAGCTATTGTACGTAATTTTTTCTAATTTTACAACTTCATTACAATATTAGAGCTCAAATCCGCTGTCATGTTTTAGCAAGGTTTTGGTCCAACACAAGTTGATTCAAAACTATTTCCTGCTAGCACTCGCGATGACCAAACTGGGGCAGAACCAATCATATTATGAAATCTAATATTTAGGTACAATGTTATTCAAGCATTCTACAATACTGTACTACAAAGACAACACAGTGGGGTACAGTGCAACACAATAATATATTAAAAAAATATAAATGCCAGTAAGTAATCAAAGCATGTCCGTAACTTGATGTCCCTTTTTCGTTTGAAAATAAACTTACCCTGCTCAAATCTGGATCCCTTGCAAACCCGGATGAGATGGTGAGAGAGTTAATTCGCTTTCTTGGTCAATACATCTGGAAGTAGAACAGTATGCTCCGGACTAGATTTGTCGTGGGAGAGAAACGTCTTGTTCCTTGCTCTTCCCGTATCTTCTACTGCAAGGGATGAGGCAGTATAGTCAGCTGACGCTAGGGAAAGTAACAGCATGTTCTTTCCCAGAAACGAGACATTGCAACACCAGTGGGTCGAGAATTCTACGCTTGTTTTCGATTGTCCCTTGATTACTTCGATGAGATATGACTAGTGCAGCTAGGGTAACTTTGATCTTCCGCCATAATGTTGTACACCAACTGTGGAGTGGAATGCTTTTTTGTACCTGCCTAGGCTATGAGCTTTTTTCAGGTATTCCACTCCACCGTGCCACGCGTTTGCAATGAAGATTGGTGCAGAGCTAAAAAAACCGTGCGAATCGACCCAGTCATCGCGAACCCTTATTCAAGTATTCAAGTAAAAAAATTTCGTAAAAGACCGAAAGCAATCCAAGTATTTCCCTTCGACTGACATGTCACTGGTCATTTGAAGGGTAAATGGAAAATTAGACATTCGGGCCCAATCGAAATACACGCCGTAGACTCCTACTTCCCGCTTTTTTCAAAGTATCACGTATGGCTGCCGAAATCCCTATTTTTGTCGCATTACAAGTGAGCGATTGGAAAACTTGTTTCGCAAGCTTTTCAACATGAATGGCTTGTAAACTCTACCACAATTGATGCCATTCGAAGCGAACACTAGTCCAACAGTCCAGCCCCAAAGTCCACCCTATCGCAGAGCGGAGACTTGCATGCTGGCTAGTTGACTTCAAAAATGACATAAAAGTTGGCGTCAACCAACTTTGTAATGTGCGGCATAGTATAGATCTCCCGTCACGTTGTAGTTTGAAACAAACATCATTGGCCTTAAGACTAGTCACTGCATTGATTACTTCAGACATTACAGAGTTTCTATTGTAGATTTCCAATAAGATCTCAGTTTGCGGTGTCACTCCACTTCCACACCGATTTGGTTACGATTTGAACCTGGGGTTTGCGCCGTATTTCGTGAAGCCCGCAAGTCCTCCGAGAGGAAAAGAAACGGTGAGAGGGATCGTTTATAGTCTCCACTCGTTATATTGTATGGATGACACACAAACACTGGACGGGAACAATCTTGAACAATCTTGCGGGGTTACAGCTTAGCAACTGCCAAAACTTTGAATGTTGTTTCGATATTGATACATGCATGACACTGGACACCGGACGTATCACAATGCTATACCGCTTTTTGTCGAATCTACTAGTTTTACGCTAGGTACAGTACAGTATGTGGCGCTTATCTGTGTAACTTGACATGAAGTCTGCACAGTAGGGCTAGCCAGAGGGTGGCCTGTCCATGACAAGATGCTACTCCTGAGGTGATAAGAACATCGTGTCTATTTAAATTTGAATAGTATACTGTACTGTTCTGTAATTAGCACCCTCCGCTTCTCATTATAGAATGCCAAATGAACACGAGAGGTGTCCAATGAACATTATAAAGCCAGATTTAATCAAAGTGGACTTTCTGGAGAGAACGGAGATCCCCTCACACATAATTTTTTCTCTCGGTGAAAGCGCAGAACAATAAAATCTTTTTTCGATCCATACTTGAATAAAGCTTTACAGTGCACTATTGTATGCACTGTACGATGCAAGGCATACTGTATTTTTGGTCAGCATAGTACTTACAGCGAGAATTTCTCGCTACAGCGGGAGATGAGATGAACGAGAAAACGCCATAAGTGTTACCCCGTAATGATTTTTCTTGGGTCATCCAGTGCAACATAGCGTTTCCAGTCATACCTTTCCAATGTCTACAATTTCCACGGTCCTTTCCACATTGTAACCCTGGCTCACTTCAACACAGGCTGTCGACTAAGGGCCACCATCCGGAAGTTGCGCGAGGCCTACCCACCTGACAAGATCATATTTATTTATTCAACATTTCGCGTGTATACCGACTGACCGGAGAACGAGTTAAGAAAATCGCAACCAACATTAGAATTACATAAACGCTGCATTCCAACTTGAGCGTCAAACTTGCAACAGGGGCAACGTGAAGCATGACGGGTACGCCGTGCCCGCGTGGCATTTGAAAAATGTACGGTATGACTGGTAGAAGCGGCACTAGAGCCTTTGATGCGTTTCAAAGTTGATGGATTTGAAAGGTGTCATGGACGCGCAAAATGCTTGCGGAGTCTGTGAAGGAGCTATCAATCTCTGCCTGGCAATGGAGAGCAGCTCAGGACGACAAGGATTCCGCAGTCTTCCGGAAGTATGTTGTACCGTACTTTATTTTGCACAATTTTGCCTTACTGTACAGTACAGTACAGTGCAGTCAGTGGGAATCCCATGGATGGAGAACGGTCTGCCGAAGGTAGTTGTCATTGCACTGCTGAATTATACAAAACCATCCTGTATAGCACCAGTAGGGCACAAGTTGGAAGAGATTATAAATCAAACATCTTGTGCTGCTTCGGCAGTACAGACCACGACAAATCTGTATGGTACAGTATAATACTCCACACCAGTGCCAACCTTCATAAAGGTTCTATGGATATATATCGAATCAAATCTTGCAGCAATGTCAAATACATAAAAAAAGGCTCTGCAATAAAAATCGCAAACACTTGATGGCCCGACGGCTTTGAGCATGAGCGACGAGAACTAGCGTGCTGACGCTAGTTCCATTCCTCGTGGATGGCGCTGAGCTCCACCCGCTTGCTCGTTTTCTGTGCCCAGTTCTAAAATAACTGTCACTAGAAAGCCAATCATCTGAATCTTTGTTTGTCTTAACCAAAAGGAAAGCCGTGGGCCCAGCAGATTTCACTTCCGTGCAAGTTGCAAGTGAGGTTTCGACTTGAAATCTTGTGCTCCATTCGCATCCAATTTTAGCCAAAGCACCAAAGCACCGTGTTCCATTATATTCTACACAGTACATAGGTTGACCTCTGTCTTCAACTCTTCCAAACGGGCCAACTGCGGGCAACAGAATCGAAAGCAAAGTACAGTAGTGCCTTTGCTAGCTCTCCAGCTCTAGTGAACTACGGATCTTGATTCAGGTCACCCTCGTCTACTAACTCCGGGAATAAAGCTGAGGCCTATCGATAAAATCAGTTCCACCGGAACCCTCCACTATCACTTTACGAAACTTTAAACAGCGGTGGAACAGTGCTAATATTTCATTACAGTGTAATGTAATGCTATCACACATCACCATGACAGCGCTGGACATACTGTACTGTACTGTACAGTACACTATTGTAAATTGCGCTCAAGCAGTTCGCGAGCTACGACTGCTCGCAACTGAGAGTTGCTCGCTGATTACGTCAACCCACTACAAAATAGGGTATAGCCCAGTCAGCAAGCGGCGTGGTAAGAGTCAACACAGCGTCGCATTGAGGGAAAGTACCCCTCACTCCAGGGTACTGATCCAAGGCGTTGTAAGCTGCTAAACTTGCGAACTGCGCCATCAGAAGTAATGTGCAGAGATGCCACACTCCAAGTGTGGAAATTGAAAGATAGACGAGCTGGTTGCTGCCAGGTAATCCGGCTCTTGACGGTTGGTAAACTTATAGGTTGCCGGCGGCAGAAAGGCTCAGGCTCGTAACAAGCTGAAAGTTTTCATCCTGAGATGAACAAGGGCTGTCGGACCCGCTATAGTGATTAAATATTAGAGAAGTCACTGCTACAGGCAGCAGTAAAGCTCTCAGTGACGAACTGCCAATCCCACAATATCGCCTCAGTGCACTTTCACAGCGCTCCACCCTGCCATGGACGCAGTAAGCCAACCACATCTTTAATGAAAAACCACAAGGTTACCCATCACCGCGTGGTGAAATGGCGTCTGATTCCCGGCAGAGTCTGCACCTTGCCCACGTGTCAACACTAGCCCTCCCGATTCGTCTCGTTAATTTTGCGTATTCATACTGTCGGAATTGCGGTTGAATAATGGCAGGCAGTCCTGTTGTATTGTATTGTATTGTTGCGGCCGTTAGAAGCGGAGTTGCGTGTGATACATGGGCCTCGTCTAACGTGTCATACAGTACACGCCCGGATCGTGCAGCTGCATAGTTGCGACGGATTGTGGGCCTAGATTTGCGATGACCAACTACTGCGAGTTCAGGTCCGGCGATGTGCTTTGCGCGATTTGCCCGCTCTAAACGCCTGTTTAGAATCCCGGTGTCCAGAGATGATTTGCAGAAATTTGCCGTTGTTTAATCGCGGAAATCCGCAATGGACAGATACATGTCGTGAATCAAGAATTGATCCCAATAGAGAATCCGGATCGAGGGCAACTTGAAAGGTGATCGATAATCTCGGGGAGTAGCTTGCAGCGATTGCGTTCGAATACTCCACGCCGGTTGATTGTGAATCTCCATACTTGATGATATCAACATTACTTTAGAGGTACTAACTGGATCGAAAATGGGCAAAATTTGGGTAAATTCTTATTTGGGAAGTATCGTCATGTCCTAAAGTGAGGCCACATGTTCCATTAGGGATGAGGTGGGTGGGTGCGAGCTTGCAGAGTACGAGGTTAGCAGCGTGGCCGCGTCACCCTAGAAAACGGGCCGGAGTCCGGCCATCGGCAGGCAGCATTGGGCATTGATGCCAGTGCGGCGTCTCTTTGAGTGAGGACTATTTTAACCTTTCCGTACGTCTCCATTGTCCTCACCGCCACAATCCGTGCGACGTCGCCTAGTAGCGCGTAGACATCTGGGTGCCACCCTCCGAGAGTGGAGATGGGGACGGGAATGAGTCTACCTCTGGCACAATTCGCTGTGAATGACTCGTATCTCCTCACTTTCGCGTGTTTCGCAGCATTGAGTGAGGTCAGCGGGTTGAAGTTGCGAACTCAGTCGCGGGGGTTGCCAAGGGGTTGACGAAGGTGATGTCGAAAAAGTCCGTGCCGCCGCTATGCCCCGTTGCGCTAATATCGGGTCTGGGGCGGTGAACGCCTTCGCGCGGTTTCACGAGTGGGTGTCGAGCTACTTTTTTCAGATCACTAGCCAGTAGACCGACCTGGCGGTTGTGGCGCCGCGCCCTTTCACTTCCGTGTAAGCAAAGGAGGTGGTCGCTCAAGCAGTCGAGCATTTCGGGGCAGCTCCTCTTTGGGCATGGTGGCATGGTGTCTGCGGAGCGAAGAGTGGGACTTCTTAATAATACTGGAACTACATTGAGAAATTCTTGTGGTTCAATATTTGTCTTAGGTCCCGGAGATGGGGCACATGCTTTCGCAACGGGGAGAGCCAAGCAGGCCCGAAAAGCCTGCCTCCTGTTGTGCCCGAGGGATAGCTCTTCATGCACTCTTTCGTGGATTGCATCCGTCAAGGTCTTCTGCGATATGGTTTTCCTGGAGCAGAACGCGTTGAACGAGAGAATCCTGGATTTCGCACATGAAAGGGGCCAAGCTCTGCGGGCTTCCATAAGCTCGTCGGGCGTCTAAGGTGTCTTGAGGACTATACACACACTTGTGCGATCCTGACAGTGTAAGCTGGGATATTTGGAGTTTGTCGATGCCTAACTTGAACAGTACGCTCTTCTAGCTAGGCTAGACTAGTATCGATGAGGCCGAAACTCTTTGGCGGTGCTCGAGGCGGCCGCTGGCGTACAGAAGTCGTTGAGATATCAATTTCGCATGAATCGCAATAACCCCGGAGGTTTGCTCGCAGGGCGCGGCGAAGGAGTCGAAAACGAGGTGAACGAAATGAGAGGGACTGCACACATATAATTCCCTATTTTTAGAAAGCAGGGAACGGTTGGGTTCGTTATATTTGAAAGATTCAAGCGGATGTGTCGCAGAATATTCCGTCATAGGTATACTCATCCTGAAGTCCAGAAAACTGCAATGAATCGCTGGCATTTTTAGTACTGTAATTACCCATTATTTCTGAAGATATCAATTGGCTTTGCTCCAGTTCAATTGCAGAAAAGGTAACCTCACCTTGATGCCTGTTTTTCCATTTTCACATCAAGAAAGGAATCGCCAACACGGGGGCATCGTGCGGCTCAGTTTGGACCACCATTAGTGGTCACCAGTGCATGTGCTCTTGGACTCGACTAAATTTACACATTGGCATTGCCTCAGAACATCAAAGGTCCGGTCGAAGCGAGTAATGCTGCAGTGTGCTCAGACTGCAAATCTTCAACTTATTTTCCAACTCCTTCTCGACAGGTATCAACACACGCGCATTTGTCAACAAAACGTCCATACGCTGTCACATAGGTCACGACAGTTATCTTCAGGTAGCCACTTATCCCGCTATATTTGTCGTAGCCAAGCACAGCTGAGTCAACAGGCTGACAGTCCGTAGGAAGAGCAACTTGTCAGAGCAGCCGTCACCTTTACAAACTCCGCCTGTCCCACAACCACCATGCGTCCCATTCCAACTATCCGGCGTCCGCGACAAATCCCCACCAACAATCTCCCTGTCCCCTGCATCACATTCGTCTCCCCATTCATCCCGACACAGCTCCTCAGAACCCACACATCCAACCCGCGCACCTCTCCGCACACCCCGCTCAATCTCCCACGGCATGTCTCCCCACTGTCGCCCCGCCCCGCCTCCATCCCCAACTTCTGTACCCACTCAACCCACCTCCCGATCCGTACCCAGCACTCGAGATATCCAAGCTGAGTCTCTTGTACTCCTTGAGTGGCCCCAACTTTCAACGCGTGTCCTGCGCCACACTTCTACTCCCTTGGCCGCGAACTTCTCAACTCTCTGCCCACGGCCTTCCAATTCCCGACTCTCAATCTGAATCCGAGCATCTTCTTTCTCAAACCCGCGAAATTCATTACCTTGAGGCTACCCTTCAAAAGCCTATCCCCTTTGCTGGTGTTGATGATATTCTTCTCTTGTCATCCTTGCCTCGAAAGGCAAACTGCTTTCTGGCAAGGAGCTGGTCACCATTGCCCGCACTCTAGCCGCTGCACGCAATATCCGCCGACACATCGAGGCTGCGGCCACTGATGGAAACACTGCTACTTCTCCAGCGGTTTCGCAACTGCCATGTCTCAAGGCCATGGTCGAGCCGTTTCGTACCTGGCCGGAGAAAGAACAGGAGATTATGCGCTGTCTAGATGATTTTGGTGATGTCACGGAGGCTGCCGACCCGGAATTGCGAACGGTGCGTCAGCAGTTGAGGCAATCCTGACCGATGTCCGCGGCAAGTTGCAAGAGCTCATGGCAAGACATGCGGATGCTATTCAAGAGCGTGTCATTATGCAGCGGTACGACCGATTCGTGTTGCGGTGAAAATGTCGCGGAAGGCTGAGTTTCGCAAGGGCATTGTCCATGATGCAAGTTCCACCGGCTCCACTGCTTATATTGAGCCGGCTTCTGTAAAGCCGTTGAATGACCGAATGAGAGAACTAGCGGCGAAGGAAAAGGCGAGGGTGAATGCTGTACTGAAACGTTTGTCCGGCGAAGTAGTTGCCCCAATAGTGGAAGATGTGAGGACAATTAGCGAAGTGATGGCGGAGATGGACATTGCAGCCGCGAGGGCGAGAGCTTCCGATGAGCTCGGTGCAGTGGACGTCGTTTTCGATGACGATCAGCCAATGAAACTGCTGGAAGCAAGACACCCTTTGCTAGTGTGGAAAGCTCTGGACGAGGAAAAATACGGTACGGGAGGAAGTGGCGCAAAATACGAATGACGGCGAAACCGCGTGGCCTCGCTGGATCCAAGCTGGAAACGGTCGGTTGTACCTTCTAGTTACGAACTTGATGAGGATGTCAGATGCGTTTGTGTTACTGGACCGAATACAGGGGGGAAGACACTCAGTTTGAAGACTCTCGGAATATGCGTGTTGATGGCGAAGGCTGGATTATTTGTACCTGCAAAGGCTCCTGTGATTTGTTAAAGCTATCGCGTGAACATGGCTTACGACGAGCACCTCTACCCAGAGGAACCTGAGACAACGCCAGAATACCCTATTTTGACGGGGTCCTGGCGGATATTGGTGATGATCAAAGCTTGGTGCAGTCACTCTCCACCTTTTCAGGACATGTGATGAGAATCAAGAGAATCCTGGCGAAGAGCACTCCCCGCACCCTTGTGCTTCTCGACGAGATTGGGTCTGGCACGGTATGTTCACCAAATTGAATTCGTAAGGAGCCCGCAACAACTGCCGGAGGCAGCGTATAGCGACACGAGACTAACTTGACTTTTGCGTTATATCGACCCGTATCGCTCCTGAAGGACCTGCGGAGGGCGCTGCGCTCGGAATGGCCATTCTGCGTCATCTTGCAGTTGGTAATCGAGCGCGACTAACTTTTGCGACCACCCATCACGGCGAACTGAAAACTCTCAAATATTCAGAGGACGACACCGCCGATTTTTTGAGAACGCGTCAGTTGAGTTTGATGACATGCAGATGAAACCGACATATAGGCTGATATGGGGTATACCGGGGAGGTCAAACGCACTAGCCATTGCCGATCGACTAGGCCTCGCTGATGGCGTCATTGAAGAGGCACGCCACATGCTCACCGGGGGATCCGCACATTCCACCAAACATGTTGCTGCACCTCGCGTAGATATTGAGAGGATGATCGCAAGTCTCGAGAAAGAGAAAATGGCAGCGAAGAAGCTCGAGTGGAATCTGAGCGGCACTTAGATGAGATTGAGAGCATGAAACAGGAGCTTAACACTCGACTCGAAAAGCTCCAGAAAAACGAGCGAGAATTACGGAAGGATCAAAAGGCAGTCCTGAATGAAGAAATCAAGTATGCAAAAAGACAGATTGCACGCGTGATTAGGGACATGCAGAAAGGAGGGGGATCTGCTCAAGCTGCAAACGTGGCATCAGAAAAACTTGGAAAACTTAAACTTCCAGGAGAAATCCCTAAAGAAAGTTCCGGAGAGGAAGAAGGATTCCAGGCTGTAGACCTGAAAAATTTGCGTGCTGGTGATCGGATTAGAACCAAAAGTTTGGCCAGAGCACCGTCGAGGTTTTAGAGATTGGAAACAAGAGTGAAGTCGTTGTATCTGTCGGGGGCATGAAAGCCAAGGTGAAAGGGAGTGAGATTTTGGGAATAGTAGATGAAAGGGTATTGAGCACTGCTGGGGTAGATCGAGACGCAGTCTTAAAGGGAACCATGGGCAAAGGGGACGGGAATCGAATGGGGACAAACAGGCAATTTTGGTGAGAACAGCTGCGAATACATTAGATATTCGAGGGAGCGCGTCGATGGAGCTCTGGTCAAGGTGGAGGCGGCGATGGACAAGGCGTTAGCGATGGGGGCTTTGTGGGTCATCCATGGGCATGGTACAGGGCGCTTAAAGCATGGAATTAGGGAATTTCTTAAAGACCATCGTTTGGTCAAACGCATGGAAGATGCGGAACAAGCTGACGGGGGATCTGGTGTGACAGCAGTTTTCTTTTGAACAAGATGGGCTCCCAAGAGGGGCGCTCACGCGGAAGGTGGAGGCGATAGCGGTAAAAGACCTGCTTCTGCACTGAACTCCGTTTCAGCCGTTTCAGCTGTATCGTAGTAGGATTCGATCCGAAAAAATGTTTGCCTTTGATAATGCGTATTGGTGATTTTGTCCTGATCAACATCCCTTCGTTTTCCGCGACTCGGCTGTTATTGTGAATCACCGGACTATTCGTTACATTGCAGATCGACTGGTTTCGCATCTGCCGGGGCAGATGGCCTCAGCTTTCCCCTCTTTCAGTAACTGTGCTGACACGACGTTCATTCTGTGCGCTAGCATCGACGGTGCGCAGAGGCATCAGTAAAACAGCACTTCGGGCTTTGAAGAGGACAGCGGGTAAGGAAATTGTTGTGGAAAACATGCGCATTTGTAGCAGAGCTAGCTAGTAGTTGTAGGGAAGTTCCACGGGAACCGGAGAGGCAAGGCTCGAGATGGAACGTGGAGTGTTCGTGACGGCCAACCAGACAAAAGTTTCAAGGTTCCCAGGGCCCCATGCCGCTTCTCACGAGATGGAATCTTGATTTTGCGGTTCAACACCAGGAAGAGTACACAGGTGTCGCATGGTAGGCCGCCCGTGTGGACATGTCCACGGATTTTCCATAGATCCCAGGTTCCTCACAATACCTTGCATTTGAGTTTTGCTTAAAGAAGTGCCAATCATGACTGACTTCCGGCAAGCTCGCGACGCCAACATTGCTCTCACTCGTGGTGGTTGAAGTACCCCAAATTTCATGCCGGAGGCATGCTGCAAGGATATCTTGACCATAGCAACCATTTCGTACAGGTCCTCTTGAACGAACATGGTATGCTTACTCACTGGCTGGTGGTGAAGGTACAAACGCCGTGTGGGTCTATTCTTTGATCTATATTCAATTCCAAAGCCTCCCGCGCGGAAAGCAGGTAAGTGTTGCAGCACAAGAAGCTCGTCCTCTGCTGAAAACTCGAGGCGAAGAGGTCGCACTAGCTTCTGTTTGGAAATAACGGTGTTTTTCTGAAGTTGCTCGAAGTTGTACTTTTCATCCGAAGCGTGCTGGTCGATAATAAACAGATCATTTCCAAGGGAGCAAATGATGAAACCTTTGTTGAATTGCCCGATGATGCAAAGTCGAGAAAAGTAATCCTGGCGGAACAACCTGCTCATCTCCATCTCCGCTGCAAATTGATTTTCCTTCGATCCATCTAGACCGACTTGGTCCGCAAGTGATGAATTCTTGAACCAATCACATGTGTGCATTATGTCAACCTCCCGAGCTCTCTTCTCCGTTTTGAGCTCCCTCGAGCCCTTTTGCGAGCTACACATCTTGGCCCAGTCGATTCTGACAGAGATGTTCTTTGTCGAACTGCCCCTACTTGCACGTGATACTATTTGATCTGTAAACGCAATGCGTGGCGGCGGGATCGGAGTTTTGTTGATCACTGGTCCGCAAACCTTAGTGACGGGCTGGAGATCAGTTAAGTTCGGAGGGCGACTTGCTAATTGCTTTTCGGATGGACTTTTGAAACGCTTGCTTTGCTGTGCTTGTTCTCGTTTTCTTGCCATGAAACCTGTGAGATTCCTTTTCGATGGGGTGAGAGATTGCAACATCTTAGTGCGGCTCTCCACGCTTTTTGGCCTCGTTAATTGTTGCAGGACCTCAATAGGCAATTTCTCCGAAGGGGACTCTTGAATTTGCTTTGGACATCGCTCCATGGATACATCCATTCCTTCTTGCTCATTAACACCGGTAACCCGGGTGGGCTTTGCTGGTTTGACCTTGCCTGAGTCTCCCGTAGGTGAGTCCCCGCTGTTTGTATTCACGGCACGAGGATCTTCGCTTGATGTCAGATTCTTCGAATGGTTTTCAGGGGAGGCTTCTGCTCCGTCATTTTTGACGGCTATAACAGTAGTTGGAGGAGAGCCAACTTCAGAACCTGGCGGAGGTCCAGTAGCACTCCCCGTAACTGCCCTGGAATCAGTACAGATGGCTTCACCGGCGCCAATGCGAACTCTCTGCGGAGCACTAGATTTTTCTTCGTCCGGATCATCACTCAGTGATGGCTGTATATGCCGCATGATGGAGGCACCGGCTGATTGGAGGGGAATCCTGCTTGCCTTCTTCGGTGCCCAGATGGACTCCAGGAGTGATACTACTCCGTGGATCAACGCAGCCTCCTCCTGAACAACAACTTCGCGTTTGTCGGGTGCCATGTTGAAATCATGACTCGCATCTGGTAAGGTGATGTTTAGCACTAAAACTGGGGACGTTGCCTTGCACCCAGTGACACGTCGATACAAATCATTCACGGATCTTGTTAGCTTTCGCAAGTCCACTGGCCGGCGATTTACATACAAATACTGATGGCTTGACCGAGCACGACCGCCAGACCCATTCGCATCCAATGAAGCGTTGGATACAAGTCCCTCGCATCCGTAACCTAGACCTGCTGCCATGGTCCCAGACCCAGTAGACGAATCATTATACTCTGTTTGCTCAGCAGTAACGTCACATGAATAAACCTTGAGAAGACCAGCTGCCGTCTTTCGTCCCAATAAATTGCCAGTCACTGTTTTCAAGGCGTCAAGGTCAAGCATGGCAGTAGATTTGTCGGAGGAAAACTCTGGCCTACGGCCGACCGTTTCTGTCCGGCTCTGGATTTTCACGTCGCTGCCTATCTTGAGTTCAATCCTTGTATTGACAGATATCAAAGCTAGACCTTGAGTCATTGCGACACACCTCGACACTTCCCTATTGTAGTGCTTTAAGGCATCCTTTCGTCGGACGGGAAGGTTGACAAACAGTTCCTCGACCATAACTGTCGTGCCAACTGGTCTGGCCGCAGGTACAGCGCTAAGTAACGAGCCGTCTCGGCCATATCTCAACGTCTTTGCGTTAGCATCCTTCACCGTTCTGGTGGTAATCGACACGGATTTGGCAATTTCACAAATGGCTGACAGGGCCTCACCACGAAACCCAAGAGAAGTGAGGGACTCGAGGTCTGCGTAATGACGGATTTTAGAAGTGGCACCTGGACGACAAACAGAGTCATAATCGCTTTCTGAGATGCCTTTCCCATTATCAGACACTGCAATGCTGCTCAGGCCTGCCTTTCCTCGTAATCTAATATCCACGCGGGTGGATCCGGCATCGAGTGCATTCTCGAGGAGCTCCTTGACAACACTGCAGGTATCCAGTACTACTTGGGCGCTACGAATGGCGCGTGCACCCCCGGTGTCCAACCGGCGTATTGTCTGCTGCCGCCGGTGCGGTGGTATAGGCCGCGATGAGGATGACGGGTGGGTGGAACTTCTGGCATTCCCCGGCTTGGATTGCTTTGATCGGGATGCATTCGGGTTTGCAAGTTTATCAAGCCTTGCGGACAGGTCTTCAAGTTTGCCAGTTGTTGGTATCGAAGGCGTGTCGTTGACGGGAGGTCTGACTCCTGGGGTTCCATAAGAGGTGTTTTGGACTCAGCCCCTGCTTGAGAGTCTCGCGTCGCGACAAGATTAGGAACATCGCTGAACAGGCTGCGAAGACCGCTTGCAGATTTTCAGTTACTGTACTGTACATCATTGTACTGTACAGTACTGTACTGTACTGTTACCCAGTTACAATCGTGGTGTGATGAGATGTGGATCCAGTTCCAACTGGATAGGTACAGTAAAGTATTACCACTCTCAAAGGCTTAATTACAGAAAAGGCTTAATTTGGGCCTGTTTCCCGCCAATAACAACAACATCCGAAACACCATAACAGATCTCCAAGGTAGTGTACCCGCCATCCCCACTCTCGGCATGGATCCCTAGTGTCTATCCGTCCAAGCACTGTCCTCATATGAGGACAGTTTCCGTTACATTTTGGAAAGGTAAATGTTTTAGAAGCCCGAAATTTTTACTGGAAAAAAGGTTTTTTTTGTTGAGTTACAGTACAGTAATTCTTACTGTAATGCGCACTCGTTTCTGAAACCCCCCACGATAATACGAACTATATTTCCTTCCAAAATGAAGCCGTTTTCACAACTTCTTGGGAAGAGCGGAAGCCGGTGAGGGAAAACTGCTCTAGCCTTCACCGAGGTCAACAATCTTGAAAAGTTTGTTTTGATCGGCCATCTACAATCATGAACTAATGCGGAGGGACAAGCAATGCGCTGAGGTGAGAAAAATTGTATTGAAAAAAAGGTGCTAAAAGTAGTCCTCATATGAGGACAAATGTCCAATAGACACTAGCGGTCCTGAGAATGTCCTAAGAGCCTCACAACCGTAGATTGGTAGTCAATCGAACGGACTACTAACACCACTTTTGGCAAATATGCCACACTCTATGCGACGCCAAGCCGCTGATTACAAGAAGCGCTTGCAACGACTTGAAGACCAGTCATAACAACGAAAGCATGCTGTAGAGCTCCTCCAGAGAGGTAACACGATACGTCCTACTGCTCGTGTCACTGGCATTAGTCGAAGCACTGTACAGAAACTACAAATATGTATCGTAACAAACAACACAACGGAACTTGAGCGACTAACAAGCAACACCATACGTGCTAGTCGACCAACCGTCATCAACGTTGAGGAACCTTCTTCAATTAATCGGCGTCCAAGCACGCTGCTGAACGAGTGTTTGCAGTCAAGGACCTAATGTTCAAACATATTCTTTCCAGAGTCAACGCTGACCGTAGAAACGGATACAAAAATGGGGTACCTAGTGACGCAACTGTGCACACGTATAGAGCACAACACAGGGATATCCGTGACAAGAAAATCGAAAACAAAGAGCAAGCCAAGCTTCCAGCGGAGAGCTTCGTACACATCCACACATTCTTTACGATCCTTGACAAGATACAGAAAAAGCATCAGGGTATATTTTTAGATACTCAAAGAGTATGGAATTTTGACGAAACTGCAGTGACCTGCACATTTTGCAAATGGGAATAAGCTTTCACCTCCCCAACAAAAAAAAGGCGGATACCAAGCAGTTCGAAGCACCCGTAGAATGAACAAATACATAACAGCAGTGATCGCTGCATCAGCAGCAGGTTTTACAAAGCCTCCATTTTTCATTGTCGCTGGCAAAAGAAAGAGCTCTGAGTGGCATATGACTGTCTCTGGCAAGTTTAGAGAACCTTCGAGTGGTGGCATCGAGCGCTTTACGAAACCAAAATGGTTTCGAATGTTTTCATCAGAATTATAGATAATGGTTCCACAGAGTGTCCTATTCTTACTGCATTTGTGCAGCATCCTGATTTTTCCGCAGGGGAGCGTCTCCACGAAGAGACAGACTTCTTAATGTTTCTTGATGGACACTTTTCGAGAACCCGGGCTAGTTGTACTACTGCTCAACTAAACAAATGGAAGCCGTCATCAATTCAGCCAACACCAGTCACATCCTTCAACCTTGTGAACAACTTAGCAACAAACGACTCCATGAAATGATAAGAGAAATTAGAGATGAGTTTTACCGGCAAAGTTGTGATGACATCAAAAAGGTGAACTTCAATCTCGCCTCTGCCGTGTAAAACTCGGAAAGCCTTTCACCTGAACTTCTTCAGGCGTCTTTTAAAGTGACTGACAATTTACCCTTTCAACGCAGTTTCGCTGGAAAGTACAAAACGTTCCAAGAAGAGCAAAAGAATCGAGTGAAGACTGAAGGTGGTTGTTTGGAGAGTGAGTACGTCGCGTCCAGGCTACCTGCAGTTCGAGAATGTCTTAGTGATCAAGAGACATTTAACGTGATGATGCGAATAATTGAGAGCAATACGGGGGTGTCTACGAAGATTCAGAAGATTCAAATCCTACATGCCGACTTATAGACCGTCACTACGATAATGATGAACAATGTGAGCAACCGAAACGTAAATATACTCTATAAACCCACTTCCCCACGGAACTGTTTCTATACGACGCCATTTGTCCAGCACAGTGGGTCACTCACGGTGAAGAGATGAGGCGTAGGAAGGAAGAAGAGGAACGAAAAAGGCGTCAAGAAATAGAGAAGCTGCTCAAAGACAAAGAAGTTGTTGGATATAATTGCAACACGCGGGCATGTGGAAGAAAAAGCAAAGATGTGTGAAGTAGGAAGTACAAAAAAGGATTCCAGCTGAAGCCAACAAGCCTTTCAAGCGGAAGGAAGTTTTGCAGAGAAAGCGTGAGTGCGAGGTAAAGGCAAAGCGCATGTTAATTCAGAAGAAATTGAAGAGATTGGCTGGTATGCTTGGACGAATTTGTTGCTATTTGCGACATTCGTCAAGGATGGTCGACGATGGTGCAGTATGGGCAATTTGCAAGAAGCAAACTACAATTAGGAGTTTTCAGTTTGCCGCATTGCCATTCTGGATGCTGTAGTTGACGCGGTCGACGGTGTGGAATACGTTTTGTGCTTGGCCAAAATATAGCCCTGCGGCATTTGACGGTGGTGGTGATCGTGCGACAGTAATCGAGGGATTTCTCTGGTTCTAGTTTTCCCGAATCATGCGCCGCACTGCACTGGAAGATGCGGAGCGGGATGATTTGTTTAGTTAGATTTTGAAATTGAATAAACGTGCGTTAAGTGATTTGTTTCTAATTTTTATGCTAGGTGGCCCAAATTAAGTCTTGAAGAGGGGTACTCAAAGTAATACTCGTTTTACCAGAGACTCGTTGTCTCTGAAGTTTCCAAATTAGTTCGGCACGTTATATGTAGAGAAATCATATCACATGACAGTGTAATGCATGATTTTACCTATATTAATATATACGTGAACACCCAACTCGGCGGCGGCAAGTGACCGAACGCGGCGGCCGAGGACCTCGGTCACCTCTATAAGTTATGGGCCTCCTTCGAACTGATCTAAAGGACACCTCGGACGATCTCTGACGACCTGGCGCAAACAAACAGAAAGCCTCACGCAGCCGTCGGTACTCACTACGAAAACACATTCACGAGCTCACGCGCACAGCTACCATAGCAGAAGAAAAAGAAGATAACGAACGCACAATTGCTGATCAACAACTTCAGCTGTACACCTCTGTCATCACAGGTGATAACTAAAATATATGTCAAGTCAACATTACAAACATGGCAGAAGAACACAGGCCGCACACCATTATCACACAGAATATGCAAACCCCTGGTCCTATGACGGCCGAGCTCTGACCATCCAGAAGACTCATTGGCACAACACTCCTCAGAGACATTATACAGGAACTCCCGATAGTTCCTCCGCAAGAAGTCATTCGACATAATGAACGCGATAACTGCGACCTGCCAGTATAACGCAACCTTCGATACAAGTAAAAACTCACGATAGAAGACGATACACAAGCCCATACAAAGGTAAAACAAAAGATGATAGATTCGACAGTTACACTCATCAAATATGAACCCTCTACAGTTAGTCAAATGGTCATAGGCTTGAAAACACACCCGACGTTGAGTTAACAGGTCATCCTATTATTCACGAAGAACCAGGACTCCGTCCGATGCTCACAAGCACTGGTGGAAACGTTAGTCTCAGTCATGAACCCTTGGGGTAAAACTTTACAACGCAGGAAAACTCACGCCCTAAAATCCAAATGGTGCTCTTTCCACTGACAATTGTACATGCAAAAAACAGACGAATACAGGGCATTAGAGGAGATGTGAAATCAATAACTTCTCAGACAGGAACCCTACGGGCCGAAAACACTACGAAAGCCGCACTTTGCTAAATCAGACGCGATTAGACAAAGCGTTGTATATCGGGATCACCTCCCGGGCATACCGCCACGTCGGAAGCAGCAGATAGACTATTAAAACAACTGGAATCTACGCCTAAACCACGGAACCCCAGCAAATATCGCTCGAATAGCGCGCTTGCCGCTACCACTAGGCTTACCAACGATATTAACCGAACCCTTGGCTACACATCATTGTCAAGACTGCTCACTGGGACAATTCCATGAGTCTCTCAAAAAGGCCATACTCTTAGCTCCTCCCCTGGGCAAAAAATTGTCACAGACATAGCAAAACTATTCCCGACTACAGCGGTGGGATAAAGGTACTTGCGCAAGAAAACCGAACCAGCCATGGTCCAGCGCATAAGACCCCCGCTGGGTAGGGTGCCACTATAACAAGACATGGTCAAAGAACAGCCACTTATATAAAAACGAAACAGCAGCGGCACTGAACATGGCAAAGATGCCATTCACTGAGTATTGGACCTGATGCCTACTGGATATGGTCACGAAAACAAACAGCACAATTTACCGAACCATCCAAGGAATTCCTCACCAACTCTCTTAGAATCTACGCACAAGAAAGTCACAGTTACCTACAAGAGCACTTACGTTTGACCAATTCAGGATGTTCGGGGAATACCACCATCCTGCCGAACATCAAGAAGAAATAGTCACCCAGGGCAAGATTGGTGCGTTACCTCAGCGACTCTGATGTAAAAATACCGTATCATCGACCACATCAACGCTCAACTGCCCCTGACACCGGTAACTGGTTTCCAACCTTGCTATACGAACTACGACACCCAGCGATTGTACTTCCTCTGCATACAACCCCTCGAGAAACATTACGCAGGTGTCAATGCTCACCATGCGATAACGTCTCAAGCACATGCCAATGGACTCACGGATAAAGCGGAACCCACGCCACAAAGAGAAGAATAACTGAGAAGACTTCCCCACGCAAACTAAGAGAACAAGCACATCTTCAGGACTCCGACATGTGGCTCAGTGCGTACGAAATCGGAAGTCCGGATGCACACACATTTTGGAACTTTTCGCCACATCCACTGGTCAGAACTGCCACGAAAAGCAAAATTGTATAACCCCCCCATCCCCTTTACACAAAAGTACGATGCACGGGGTAACGTATAGGAGCATAAAGCATCAATTACGCATAAATTACCCTGGATCCACGCCAACCGGGTAAGAATTTCGATCCTGCCGAGTTGGCTGTCCAAACCGCAGACACGGATAGAATGCGCCACAAAAAAGTGGTACTTTATCTCAAACATACAGTCACCATGTGATTGCTCTACACGGAGGCACCAAATTCACTCCAAGTGCAATCCGACGCCGATCACGCCTCCTACACAGTTACTCATCAGTCAACCTATACCTCTCTGGTCTATCACGCAGGGAACATGGTGCTCACGAAAGATACGAACTGTCGTAAACAGCCTCTGAGAAGCCGAATACAGAGCATCCGGCAACATAATTCAACAACGGCTTGAAGAGCTCAGACATGGAAATACCAAAACCATCCTCCACGAGACGGAAAATCAAGCGGCCATCGCCCTCCCACTGGCCAGCGCAGCAACCAGGCATTCTAAGGACATCTAATTCAAGTAAAACCACATAAAACGTGCTGTGGAGGACGGTACTGTAGAGCTCGTACACAAACTATCCACAATGGAAATATTACAGGCTGACGTCCTAACCAAGCAGCTGTTACCAGACTATTTTCTGAGACACAGCGCAAAGCTCAGCTTAACACAGGAAATAGAGTCCATAACCAGGGATATCGAGATATCATAACCTCTTTCTCACGTATGTAAAGGATTGCACCTTAGTATAGAGATATCGCAGCAACTGAAATTGTACTGCTACGATTTTACTTCTATAAATATCTGACTCGACGGTGGCTGTGAGCGACCGCAGCGACTGGGGATATCGATGGCATCTACGTAGTACCTCTACGGTCTGGAACCAAGCAACCTTGGAGCGGGACCACAGAGGATGGATGGATATTTTCAGACTAATGCTCACAGTAATTTGAAAGGGCTAAAACTCGGACGGAAAAAAGTTTCATTTCATCGGTATAATGGCAAGCAAAAAATATTCGTCTTTCCAACACCAAATTTCAACGAAATTATTAATTACCTATACGACGGGTTTCAAACGGTACAATAAGCAGCTTAAAAAAGGGCACGGCGGAAAACGGATTACTATGAGACACGATTGTGTAGAAATAGTGTCTTATTATAGGATGAAATTCTGGTCCACATTCATATTAGGCCTTAGTTTTTTCCCCTATCTTATTAGAACATCGCAAATATTGCAGAATATCAAATAAACCGGCTGTTGTCTTTATTCTCATGCTCGCCACTGAAAGAATTATGGTTCCTTTCCCTTGCAGATGAGAAAAAAAGTGGTTGAAATGAGACGAAGAGCAACTTTCAAAGTTTACAAATGCAAAGAATGGACTAAACAAAACATGCAAAACATAGAATCATGCAAGATCGTTCAACTATGAACCAACTAAAAAGCCACCGGGTTAATCTATCGTTGCTTTAATGCCTACTTCGTTAATTATGCACTTTGCTTTGAGATAGATGTCGAAAACATTTGAACCACGCCGTGAGTTGTCCCAAGGTGTGTTTTAATTTTCTGCTTCAAAGAAAATCATCATTAAAACAGCCAGGTTTCCATTAATTTTTCTTGACTAGGCGGAAATTCAATTTAACTCTGCTAGGGAAATAGGCGACACAAGTGTTTTTTCTGGTCTCTTTGTAAACAGCATGCATAATAACTGTGTTAATCTTATGAGAAATGCATCCTATCCACGTCTCTCATGATAGCGCCCGAAGGCTCGAAGATGAAGCCCTACCTATAAAAGGCATAGTGGCTGCGCAATCAGTAACAACCGTAAAGTTTCCAATGGTCACTTCTAAGCTGGAGCCATATTTTCAAAAAAAATTTGTTGCGCATAGCTTGTAATGAACTAGCTATCTCAGGTCCAGAGATTGACTTCATAAATAGAACTCTACAACCCAATTAAGTAATTTTTTGCGTGGTAATAAGGTCTGAAGTACCTGAGAAGAAGTAACAAACTGTGAAATAGTAATATTTTTTCCAACTTTTCCATACCCCAACATAACACTACGCAGACTGTCAAAAACAGACCAAAAGCGTTCAAATCTAGCTCGTTGAACCGAATTGGATATGCTTTTGATATTTTAAAACCCTAGTCACTAATATTTGACTCGACAATAAACTATGACGGTTTTTTGTTGGTTTAAATTGTTTTTTGGCGATCAGTTTTAACCAGTGCTTTGGCGATCATCGCAATATCAAGCTTATGATATGTGAAAATAAATGGACAAAATCCGTACGTAAATGCTTCTTCGGAGGAGCCTATAGCTTTTAGCTTTGTGCTAATGACCACTTTTCTGAGCTCTTTCGATCCCAATATTTTACGTGAAATAAGATGAAGGTTCGTATAGATTCGAAGAATAGCTCTTTCTACGTCTGAACAGAACTTTTTTAATGCAGATTTGATAGAGTAGTGTCCAAAAATTGCAAATTCAAAGTTGAGATGAAGCGACCCGTATTCTTGCTCCAATTGGCATGAAAAAGAGCATGGAATCCATCTTTTACTGAAAGATACCAAAAAGGGGAGAAGAATATTGCTTGATCTTCTGTCTGTTGAGATGGGCAAACATCTCTAATAGGTATGGAATATTGAAGAGGTTGATGAAGAGGTAATGAATGGATTAGAGAGAAGTATTTTTCGGTTAACCTTTTTCTAGCTGTTTATTTTTCGGATATTTACAAAACTTGCAGTGACTTGAAAAGATTATTTCTAATACATTTCTAATGAACTCACTTTTAGTCATTAATAAATGCTCGTTCCAGAACCAGACACGTATAAAGTAATAAATTAAGACTTTATCTCAGACTTCACTGGATTTTCTCGAAGAATATCCTTAGAAATCAGTAATATTTTCAGCACAATCAATTCAAAAGTGTAAACTGTGCAGAACATAATAGCAGTATGGATGTTGAATTGGGTGTAGTTAGTTGATGATGACATAATGGACTGATATACATATTGTTCTATGCGGCATATTGCCTCAATGAAACAATGAATCTCAACTTAGGTAAGTCAGGCAGGCTCTACTTCAAATGGAATGATGTGACGAAACAGAAAGGATTGGTTTCAACGTGGTTCAAAGTGGAAGCAAGATTTATTTAATGGTCTTGAAATACGGAAAAAGTATCATCGACGCTTTATTTAGAAGGAAATATTTTTTCGCTAGTATCTTCAAACGTCGAAGAATAACTTGATTCCTTTAACAAAAGACATGACAGAGAATGGGCTCGTATTCATGATGAGGGAAAAACTCATCCTGTAAAGATGAAAAGGAAGTAGGTCATCGAAAATGGAATAAGACCACTGAATTAGACTAAGTATTTCCCTGATCCAAAAACAATTGAGGGTCTTTTCCCTGTGCTCAGTCGTATTATTTTTGCCAAACAGGGTAAATATGAGGACTTGAGATCGTTAGTTGATTTTACTCATGTTCCGTCAAGGCTAACAGGTGCATTTTGCTTATCAAGCCCAGTTTTTGTGCAAAGACCCCGTGTGATTGTGGTTACTCGAAGAATAAGAAGTTAAATTGTCGGATCTTATATATAATGCAATCATCCAGAAGAAAATTTTAGATCCGTACTTATTCTGTACTTAATTACAGTACTGAGTGGTTTGAATGCATGTATATTTAGTTATGTTAATAGTTTCATCGGCATATGATATAATAAAACGAAATAACATCAAGGAATAAGGGCTCTACTCGGGTTTAAAAGAATATCCATACTTTTTATATGAATATAGTGTTTATTTCAGCTCTTTCCTTCTATTTTTCTGCCGAATGAACTTCTCGTGACCAATTTTGACTGCATTAGTTGTGGGATATGTGGGTAGAAACTGAAAATTGTGCAACCCTGAAAATATTCAATTATATGAACTTCCTCTGTATTTGTTTTCGTTATATCTGCAGACAGCGGATTTCAGCAACTATTCATTTTTGAGATAATTTCGAAAATTATTCACAGCAATTGCTACCACTCTTTTGCATTGTTACCAAATTAAAGTGCATTCCCCGTGAAAAATATACTACATCTAGGAAATTTATTCAATCAATACTGAGGACACGTTTTAAATTACTTACTGCGCCATTAATAGCCGCTTTGATACCTCAACTTCGTAAAGAACACACACTTAAGTGCTTCAACTGTCCTAAGGCAGAATAAACTATGATAATTGAAGGACTATTTCGTTTTCTGTCCTCAAATTCCGAATTTATGGACTCAAGATCGCAATCCAGCCCGAATGTCTCTTGAGGTATCAAAGAAAGACCCTAAAATGACTCAAACGGATTCCGAGAGTGTTTTTTTGAAGTTTTCAGAAGATAATAATCAGTTCATGACAGGCCTGATGACGCGAAAACAATTAATATTACCGATGATATCCAAGGGGCTTTTTACACCAAAAATGCTACAAAATATTTTGCCACTTTTGCAAAATGGTATCTGAGGCTATAATAGTTTCTTTTGAGGGCACAATAGCGATCCTTAAAAAGGTATATACCGCCGCGGTACTCTTATTATTATGATAGTAACTTTTAAAAAGTTTTCTGAAATCCTCAAATTTTTTGGACGAGACAATGAGCTGGTCAAAAACTTTGAGGTACGATTCTACTCCGTGGTCAGTTGATACAGTGCTGTTGCTCCTATTGAAAAGCTTGCCTAATACTTGGCTGCATTCATCTGGCTAGGAAAGTGAATATAGATGATGTTCTGTGCGTTGTGATTCTTTTGCCGTTGTGCTTTCGCCAAGCGATGCTAAGAAAATCCTGCAGAGAGTGTTCTTGAGAACATCAAGTAAAATAACTCTTTTTTTGCCATCATTGGATCACCTGATAAGCCAAAGTTCCTTGAAAAAGTAATATGTGAGGCTCAAGCGATGAAACATCGGCGAACGCCGTTAGGAAGAGATATGATGGAAGGAACCTTAATCTAATAGCAGATATGTTTTTCTTCAATTGAGAAAGATAGGGGCTTTGGCGATGGGATTTTATTTGTTCTGATATAATAATAAGAAAGGAAAGGAAAGGTGAAAATTGAAACCACGGCAAAAATGATTAAAAAGAATAGAACACACACATTCTGTTGCTTTCATTAGGGCCTGACCCAGCTCTACCGATGAATGGATAAGTCTTTTACCATTTGTTTATTATGGGTCCCTGTATACTGGATTTGCTAAAGGGATTATCTTATAATTACAGCTGTTTATAATATCGTACTGGAACTGGAAAAGTAGGCTTGGAACTCCACCTAAGTTCGTTAAAGGTAAACAGTACTGAGAGTATCAAAATGGTCTACATTAAAGCGAGAAAGGCCGTTGTTTTTACTCTATGAATCTCATGACTAGCTCTAAAAAGGGAGACCCATCCAAACTCGTCATCTAGTAATTGAATGCCCATCCATTGAGTCATCGGTGGAAATATCACCAAAAAAGCTAGCATGAATCATATATATGGTGAAGTTATCGAGTTTATCGCGATATATACTGGTAGAGATGACAGAATTAGCCTGACGGAAGATGATAAGCATAGCCATATAGTCGTCGAAAGCTCCTTTCATTCGTAATTTGATTCTACAAAGTATTTTAAAGTTCTCAGGCTTTGTTTGCGCCCGTTAAAATGAGCTGAGGCAGATGCCGCAAGATTGTTAACAGAAACCTTGAGTATTTATAACACTCTAATCACAATGATATAAGATAATATTACAGAAAAGTAAGCTTTGGAGAGCCAAGGTGGCTTCAAATCCTGCTCAAGAATTGTAGAAATGTTATGATAGTCAAATTAAAAAGCATTGAGCTGATTAAAGTCCAGTTTTGCTCGTTGCTGAGTCAAAGTAGTCCAAAGTTCTGGTGAATTTTGACCAATTACTTATGAAAGAGATGATTTTCACGTTATTGGTGTCGGATCTAAGAAAAAGCTAAGAAAAATCAGACAAAGGCATGGAATTTCAATCTATTTCTAACGGTAATAAACCCCTTGATAGTTTTTTTATTGCGTCGTTTTTGCGTTCTGCTAATGTTTAGGGTGACCAAGCGCCAAGCAAGGTAGAATTTGGTCATTAATTACTCAAAGCTCAGCCACAGCAATTAGGTCGGCACCGCCACGCCACCGCGCAGGCAAAAAAAGAATGCCCTTTTCTCTAAGTCCAGCATAAGCAGGCACATATCTAGGACTTAGAGCAGCAAATTAAGGACTTTTTACAAAGCTTTTCGTCGTTCAATCCATTCGAATATCGAATGAGTTATACGATAATGACTTGACACACCAATGATTTATCAAATTGAATCAATTTTTTTGTGTGTAATGAAGAGATTGGCCGCGTTTCGGGTGAAATAAAGAAGATGAACTAGTTGCGGAGGGGAAAGAAAGTACCATTCTTAGGAAGAATGATGTCAAGGACAAGCCAGTCCAAGTTGGTTTGTTTGTGAGGATGCAGTAATCAATTGGGCTAGAAATCAGCGTTGAACATATCTAAATTGCCAGTACGAAGGCTCCAGTGATGAAAATGTCTCAGATAGTGATACAGAAACTCACGAAGTATCTATTGGGAAATAAATCATGATGCACCTAGCCGAGAAGCCTACAGTACCAGATGTTCCAGCTCTACGAAAGCAGCGTATAATAAGTGTCCAGTTGATCCTTTCAACTATGCTGATATTATCCGAATGAGTTCGGAAACCCAACTGACAATAATTTCACAGGGAGACCTGAACCCCGATCACTCGTGAGTTGTAGTTAATCCAAAATATTTCTTATTTTTCGTGTCCATGCACTTTAATATGGAACACCGCACCCGCGCCTTCCGCGCTAGCATGTCCCTCCCCAGAGCCAAAGGCTGGGTCTACTGTGCACCTTGCCCAGGATTGAGGACGCACATAAAGAGCAAAGACTTCTCCGTGTGGTTCCAGTACTTTTGCCAAACCCCTTTATTCGCCCCAGGTACCCCTTGTCCCAAAGCAGGGTGTCCTGAAATGCTGGATATCTACGGGTACCACTTGCTACATTGTCGCTTTGGCTGCGAGCGGAATACTCGCCACAACAACCAGGTGACTTTACTGGGGAACGATCTCGCAAGAGCCGCCCGACGTCCTTCCATTGAACCTCGTTTACACTTCCAAAACAGGACAAGGCCGGATATCAGGGCAATGGGAGCCTTCGGTGGCACGGATTATTTCGACGTAACCTTTGTCAACCCGCTCACTCCGTCCTACGCAAGAGCCAGGACTTTCAACCCACTCACAAGCCTCAACGCAGCCCACGCAGAGAAGCAGCGGACATAACAAGGGTTCCTTGGTGAACTGCCTGGGAGAAACAGGCTGGTTCCTGTTTCCATCTCAACGCTTGGAGGATGGTATCCAGCAGCGTTCTCCGTCGCCAAGGTACTCGCGAGAACTGTTGCCACTGGCGCAATGGAACGGTTTTCGAAGGTTAGATGAATTCTTTTACAGCGGCACTCCGCATTGACAGTAACCTCCAATGCCGCTTGTTTGCTGGCTGGCCTCCCTTCCACCTTCTGGTAGATTGGAGTGCCATCTGCAGTTTTCGATGCATTGTACAGTTTCGCAAATGGCTTGGCCAATACACGATATCTACGCTCCGGTACAAATTTACTGGGTACCAACCCACATATCTACCACAGTAAATTAACCCCAATTTCAAAAAAATACGGAACAGAAGAAGAATTTATTAAAAATTGTTCCATAGAACAATCTACAAAGGTGCAGGATTCTGCGAATGTTATTAGCAATCATGTATTGCACAAAATTACGAATTTTGAAGACGGTCCCAAAAACTTCAAGGCCCGCAACGCACACTACTTACAAAAGTAAAAGGAAATCTCTGCAAGCCGAATTTTTTATCTTTAATCTGCTTGGGTCGAAAATTGTTTTATCCATCAGGATACTGCTTGTCTTCTACTACAGAAAAACTAATTCAGGGAGTTCTTTCATATAACCTAGGAAGCTGAGCGGTATTCGTACACGGGAGTGCCGTGATAGCGAATTATAATTTCTGCAGAAGTTGGAAAGTTATGGTTTGGTCAATTTTATCGCCAAGTGGCAACAGGCGAACAATGAAATGTTTCTTCGCCATTGAATATTAGCTTGTGTTTTTGTTCCACGGCTATTTGTTTTAGAAATGATGGCGTACTGTTTTTATTTGCTGCTAAGAACTCCTTTGAATTCTTCATGGGAGGCCTAAATATAATAACGGCACGTTTCTCCGAGAACCATTCTGAGTTTTTTTAGCTTAAAAAAATTTCAGCGCTTTCAGGTTTATACATATTTTTGGAATGACGATCCAATAAGAGAATAACGGAGACATAAGGATATTTCTGAAACATTTGAAGGTTTCTCTCTATATTTCATCTCCAGGCCTCATCGATGTCAGCTTTTGGAATATGTAAACACTAGGGTACTGCTCGCTTTCTAGTTATTCATTGGATTTTTTATTTCATTTGACGTTAATCGTTTTTTTGGCTTCGCTTGCAGTCAATTAGAGGAGTTTGAAATGAGCTAAGATATAAGTAATACCATCAGACAATTTTATGTGCTTTACTGTGCCAAAATCATAGTATGAACGCCTTTGTTGAGAATATTGACAAAACGGGCTCATTAGACTTGTATCTCGTGCCTTGTGCTGATGCTGCACCTTTTAAGATCAAACAAAAGCATTTTTTGTCGTCCGTTTGTTGAATGAGCCGCTTGAAAATGATCTTGTGCTGAGTTTGCGTTTCTCTGCATATCAACGGCCCAAAAATAATTTCAATCTAGTGCTTACGCGAAATGAATAATCAGCGACACCATTTGATGAGGAAAAATGTATTTAAAATGTGTAAGAAAGGCTTTTAGGTTCCGACGTTCATCCATACGTAATCGTTTACTTCAAGGATCTATATCCGTAGTTGTGCACTTTTCTAGGTGCAGAAGACGAAACCATCCAAGCCGACTCCGAAAATCTGCATATAAACTTCGAGACGCACCAGCTCAAAGAGTTAGCCTGGATTTCGAGCAGCGGAAACCAGTCTTATGAGATGACCAAAGAAAAGTATATTCTTGTCGCCTCAACCATCTAATAAATTCTATTCAATGGCAAATTTTCGCTTCTGACAATAAAAAGAAAGACATAAACCGGCGGAGGAGGCTGAATTCGTATTACTGGGAGGTTATAGAACAGTTTTACTTAAGGTGGCACCAAAAATATGCCCAAACCCAATGTTGGAAACCAAAGAGAGCGATAAGTAATAAGACTGAGGCCCGCAATTCCATGCATTACAAGGATTGTGGCATCGTTGTCGCCCGTGAGGTTGATGAGAGTGGTTTTTTGTGGGAGTGGTTCTCTGGCTATTTCGGTTTCCATCCGAACCCCCTTCACCCCTCTTTATTTATGAAACGTGAAAATATCAAAACTCATTTAATAGTCTCAAAAACCTATAATACAGATAAAAAGTAGCGCCTAGAGTGTTTTTGACCGGTTTTTGTGCTTATCGCAATGTGTCACAGTGCGATGTACAATACGAAAGTTGTTTCCCAAAGCAATCCGAAGTACTACACATGGCTCTCGGGTTCATAATTTGTGGCAAAATACTGTAATTTTTATTTTTTTGAGCACCTTAATTAAGTGCCTTTTTTATAATATTGTTGTCCCTAATTCAAGCGACAGTGTACGTTCTCTCCATTGATCAGTTACTATACAAATGCCGCCTCATTTGCTCACGATTCGATTTCTGTCGTACCTCCTGTCGGTATACAGTGTAATTTAGTTAGTTCTACTGTAATTTATCTTTCAGTAGCGCTGGCTTGAATTATATAAAGTCCGCAGTGCGTCACTTCCCAGTCCTACGCATTCATCACCGATCTTGTTGAGAAGTTACGATAGCTTTTACGCCCGCCACTACTGTCTTACCGAGTTATTCAGCCCCGGCCCTTCGTAGTAAATTAAGGGTCTTATTCTTTAATCTATAATTCTTTTGCACTCACAAGAGTACAATAGCTCGGCAACATAGCTGTAAACACGACAATACGGATTCGTTTGTTGCCCTTTTTTCCTATTTTCTTCTTATCATACGCATTTATTTTCACTCCAGAGTTAACGAATCAAATTTATTCTTTCAAGACAAAATCCATGGGTCCTAGTTCGCATTCAAAGTTCTAGTCTGTCGTTGAAAAGGTCATGAAGAAGATCAATACCTCTTTCTCCCGCCATGAACCCATCATTTTGATGTTGACCGCCGTGAGTTGAACCATTAAATTATTCTTATAACTGTCAGAGGCGATTGGATCCAGCCCTGAGGCATTCTTTACACAAACTCACCCAGAACATTTCAGTGATTTTATCAATGACATCCTTCCGCTGCCGAGCCAAGTCTTCACGTATTCATTCTTAGCAATTCTGATGTTCTCGATCACAGTTTCTTTGATGTGGCTAAGTTATATGGATCTACAGAGATACAAATGTCGTTTTCTATCTTTATTACTGCTGAAGATATTTATGAAAAGAACAACAGGTTTTCTACGCTAGGTTGGCATTTTTCTTTTATGGAGGTGAATCCAGACTATAGGCGTCCTCGACAAGCAAAAGGTTAATCTTGGCTCACTAAACCATTTTTGAATCCTTGAGGTTCGATCTTTGTGCCGAGGACTACACGGATTAAAAAAAAAGGCTACGATATCTACCGAGAAAAAAGTTTGGCAAGAAACCCACCGAAGCTTTCTAGAAATGAGAGGCCCTACAGATCCCTCGAGAGAAATCTAGACAACTTCTCGAATCGACGGTATTGGTGATTGTAATTGTCAGATGGTAATGCGTGAAATTGTAATTGGAGGCGCTGACAATCCGTACAAAAAATTTAGAGAGCTATCAGGCTCTTTTAGTGAGAACTAACAACATAAATACCCCCGCAAGGTAAAAAATGTCCAGCAGATGTTCAAAGATTTCAATTTTTGCGGGGATATTGACCACAAAATTGCCAATACTGTCAAGATATGTATGGAATCCGCCCTATTCAGTATAAACGTTCGAGGACTTAGAGGGCTGACTACTTTTTCCAAATTCTGGAAGGTTCGGCTCGCAACTTTTTCTTCGAAAAATGTCCCGAAGGGGTGAACTATGATGAGATAGTTAAGGCTATGACAAGCGAATATTTATCCAATGCTAATCAGCTAAAAATTAAGGGCACAGTAGAGACGCTTCGTATGGAATCTTTTACATCTGAAAGGAACACATTAGAAGTCTCGGAAGGACTCAGCAAAATGGGCCTAGACATCAACGAACTCGTACCACAATGTCATCCTGACTTTCGCAGCGATGCTTACCATTTAGAATAATTATGGAAGGCTGTAACCGAGTTTCAGGACTGGTCACGTATTAGTATCCAGAGAATCACATACCAGGGAATCTTTTCAATAAGTTCGTGACTATATTTCAGTAATCTATCCGAAAACTGCATCATATTCGCCTATTGACCGGCTCGAGGGGTGCTGTGTCTGGAATCTACGCTACTGAAAGCCGCATTGAAATTATGATCAACATGACCGGTTATGGTCATAACGTAAGGCGTATTAGAGGTCATTACCATCTTTTCCGATCGCAAAGGGTAAGAAGGGGCAGAGGTAAGCAAGGCCGTGTGCAAGAATATTCCGTCGAGATCTCCCGTAATACCAACAAATGTCATAAATGCAGTGCGCCCAGCTAGTTCCATAGTCAGAAATGCGCTATTGGTTCCATTGAAGCGAATGACCACCGCAGGACCAAAAAAGAGGATTCTGTTCCGCACATACTTGCCGATTTTATCAACAGAGAAGAATATTGCACTTAGGATTCTGAAAATGAAGCCAAAAATATGTCAAAGTCTCCAAACGAACACAAGGACCTTGCAGATTTCACAATTCTCGCAAAGCCAAGGGGCTCCCCTCGGAGACTAACCACTTCCCAGTGGCAACCAAATCGAAACAGCTGAACATGATATTTTGCTCGGCCATATAACATCCGCGATGGGAGGCTAGGGCCAGCCCACCTCTAATTTTCCTCTAGGCGACGGGGATTGCTAGTTACAACTAGTCGCAATAAAGAAAAGATCAATCTAGATTACGACCATGACGTATCAAATTCAGACATATACGTCGCGAGAATCACGAAGAAATCCTCCCAGAGGTTCCCAATCGGCTTCCTCTGCCAAATCGGAGCACCTAAATCAGTTGTTTGCCGAAAGGAACGAAATCGTATATTCAGCTCCCTCTGATTTCAAAAGAGGAGGATTATTCCTTCCTACAACCAATTCAGGTTCGCAGCAGCCACATACCGAGCTGTAAGCCGTGATGCGATCTCGCTCGAAACACAGCCTTGTATTCAACAGTACTTGTCGAGTTAGACATCGTAGATGCTGTTATCCCGGTCCTGCTTGGAATGACACGTGGCTTAACGAATTAAATTTCTCGGAGATCTTGTATATCGATGGGGGTCATGTTCTGCATATCGTTGACGAAGGAAATAAATTCGGGACTGCCCAATTTCTCAGTAATGTATCTACAGAGGACCCCTGAAAAGCAATAATAAATTACTGGGCCATTATTTATACCGAAATAACGAAAATAATCCTCACGGATTAAGGTTCACCACGTGGCGATACGTTTATCAATGTCGCTACTCTTTCCAGCATTGAAGCCCGATTAAGCCTTAAAATGGGGAAACGATATCACGAACTGTTACGTAAAACATTCAGAAAGATTATGAAAAGTCAACATAATACTGATAAGGACCTGGCGTTAGCATTTTCTGAGAAGGAGTTGATAGAAAATCTTGCACTCGGCGGTCCTGTTCCATCGGTCCTCGTATTTCGGAAATTCCCGTAGCTTTCTACACCCACTAAACCTCTTCCTACTCAGCAAAACTAGCTGAAAGAAATAGCAATGTGGAGACCGAGCGAAAATATATGGAAGCCGAGATATCTAAACTCAAAGCTACGTCAAGCAGTCCCTTTGTCAAGTGAAAGCTCTTATAAGCATGGGGACCTAGTTCTCGTTTGGAGGGAGAAAGTAGTCGCCCAAATTTTTGCAAGTGATTCGGACCTTTCGAAGTCTCTGGTATTTACTTCGGCAATAACATGGTCTTCGTATGCGATTGTAATACCAGCCCGGCGAACCCCTTCAATTTGCTCCAAGTCGAGGCGTACCTTACACCGGAAAAACTCTCTACGTTTCTTACTGACATCGGAAACAGAATTACCCAAGTTAAGTCGACTGATTACGACTTAACATTGGTTAAAGATGTATTGCACGAGATCGATAATATATCTAAAAGCCTCGGGATGGACGACGCCCAAAAAACAAAAAAAAATCAAGGCCCTCATCAATGGAGGAACATTCAAGGTGATCCTTGGAGAAAAAATTAATCACAATGGAAACGCTCTACCAGACCATTTCGTGCTCCCTATCAAGTACTTTATAGATTGTGAAATGAGTTACAAGTAACGCTGCGTAATCGATAATCATCGAGAAAAAAAATGAATAACACTGTAGTCCAAACGTCCGCGACCTTAAAACCATTATCCATTCTCCTGATTTTGGCACTACTGTCTATCGGCGATAGCATTTTCCTCATATGAGGCACTTTTCTATATATGAGGATGTAACTCTTTATATACAAAAAAATGTACAGTAACTAAAACATTTTTGGGGCCATAAATATTTACTAAAACTATACTCTGAAACATGTAACTACAGTGAACAATTTCTTAGTGATTTCAACTCTACACTACTTCGGATAACGAATCCACCTGCAGGTACATTAAGGATAAAATTTGGGAAATTGGCACAAAAAGCGAAGTTTATCAAGTGAAATAAAGTAGATCGTAACATGACTAGAGTGACGATTTGTGGAAGCTATAGAGGCCGCAACCGAACGAAGATTGGGACTGCAATTAAAGCGATTAATGTTGGATTTCATCCGATAAATGCGCTCAAGTTCGAAGAAAGGGTAAGGTGGTCTGGTAGCAAGCCCCCAGCGGGTCCGAGGCGGACCCACAGAATCTGATAAGGTTTTGCCAGCTTCAAAGTGCTCCCATTGCATCCAGGTACAATTAGAGCTGCAGTGGCTGAAATTTGAAGAACTGCGAGTTTTGACAACTATACAGGGAGGTGTGCATGTTCCAAAGTACAGTAGATACGTGGTACCACAAAACCGCCGATTTCCGTCCAAGTCTTAGCTTGCGCGATGAGTATAGGTGCGTAAAGTATTTATTAACGTCTTCGAAAGCCTATTTAACCGATATAACAACAGTAGAAATCCATTTTTTGAACTCGTTCTGTTCTTCGGTGAGCGACGCGCCCTTATATACTACTTGTAGAAATGCTCGTAGCATAAGCAGGCTTCCCATATATACATAACTGCCGAAACGCAATAAAAAATGATTTTTATAAGTCAGTCGCAATTTTAGACTTTCTGAACACCGACAGTAAATGGCAGCGACCCTCTATTGGACCGTAAAAATTTAAGATAAGACCATCTGGAACACTTATCGCTTGAAACTTGAGACAATTTCGCTACATATGACAGCTATACGTATCTCTTTGTCCACTTCTTTTTGGAAGCGCTATGCATAAATTAGTACCATCTATAAAGTCCACACTGCATGGTGCCGCTAGAGATCCGACTGATACACACACCATTAATGAAAATTTATCCACGAAACCACAAGCTTGTCCTTCCGGAATCTGAGTAGGGAAAATTATACACCAATGAGTTTCATGCATCTGTCGAGCCTTGGCCGGCTTTCCTTCTCATTTTATAGGGGATTTTAGTCGTCTGAGATGAGACGAGGACGCAATTTCTACAGACACAAAAGCAAAATTTCATCTACCTTTCAGTCCCGTATCCCACACGCTAAACGGAGCCACTGCAGAGACACTTCCGATATCTGGAACGACCTGTGAAGACGAGCAAAACCAGCCATGGGCCCCACTCCGCCCGACCGCGGGCCTTCCACCCAATCCCAATCTCAAGACGGTATCAGCGACCGAAATGGAAATTCACCGAAACCCTTTCACGCCTCACGCGGCACACCTCTCCAACATAGCACTGTGGCCTATCACTAATACTTCGACAACACGACGCATAAATTCTCCTATCCGACGACTTCAACCTCTCAAATCACATAGGTATCGACCTTAACCACTACACCAAAGCGGCCGCTAGCTGCGCAATCATGATCATGGCTAGCCTCGAAACCGGAGTCATCCTGATAATTCCTCCCCAATCCTACATAAAGCCGCCCGCGGTGATCCTCAACGCTCTCAAGTCTGCTCTTACTACCAACACTGAAATGATGCATCGCACCCTCAAGGCAGAGGCAAAAAACATTCAACTTCAACCAGGCGACAACATACTAGAATTCGTCGAGAAAAACCGGACGCTACGTGCCGGTATGATAGCGGCCGAATACCCCGACATTACCAACGAGCACACAACTACACAGCTCATGCTCGAAGGACTCCTCAAACACCCAGCGTACACCAACCTGGTGCGCAGAGCTCAATTCACCCGTGCCCACGCCTCGATTGACAAGCTCCACGCAGCTCTTCACAACGTGCAGTAATTCGACGCCAAACACGCCCCACAGCCTCAACCCCTCGCAGGAGATGCCCCGCAACCCCACACCGGCCACGGCCGCGGCCGCGACAGAGGTCGCTACAGCAACCGCTACTCGCACCACCCACCTCGTCTCTCTCTAGAGCAACTAGCCCATATTAGCCAAGTAATCAATACCAATACTGCGCGGGGTATCATGCAGCATGGTGGCCGCCGCGGCCAAGGACCTAGAGACCGAAGAGGAAACCAACGCAACCCACCAAACGCCAACGCGGTGGCCACCGAAGGCCTGCTACTGAACGAAGACCAACTCCGCCGCCCATCCGGGGCACTCAATCCAACTCCCACCAGCAAACCCAAAACGCAAGCGATTTTACGTACTCTATGGATTCCGCAGCTCACCCCACCAACATCCATCACACTGTCCCCCAGCTTCGCAAGCTAGACCAACCTCTGACAACCCAGACCGCTAACGGAACCTCTTCCAACACAACCAATGCGGCACAGCTTCATCTGAAAACGAGTGACCGTAACGATATCTAGCTCTCCGCGTTATACAACCCCACCTTCAAAAAGAACCTAATTTCAGCCCATGACATCGCTCGCAAGTATGGCCCAATTGTCATTCTGCCTTACGCAGCCCACATTTTAGACAAACGGAACCTATCCAGACGCCTAGGAATCGCACTCTGGGCAGGTTACGGCTATCGTCTTCAACTCTTACCACCCACAGCCCAAGCGGCCCGTACTGTTCCCACCGCTCAGAATTCTAAAGCCAAAAGTACAAAAAGACCCACTGTACTCACCGAACATCACACACCATCCCGTCCGACCAGGACGAGATCCCGTCATCCCTCCCCCCAAGACACCCCTCAGTCCAACCGTTTCACCCCGGATCAATCCCCACAAATTACCGCCCCACAACCGCCTCCGCAAAGAGTTCCACTCCTGGGGCCTCACGTTCAACCATGTTCAACCAGCAACTTTACAAAAATGACCAAAGAAAACCTACTCAACATACCAGATATTCTCAAAAGACCCCCACCCAAACTCACATACACCGGTTGTGCCCACAGCAAGCGCCGATCACCACACACACGTACGCCGTCGTAGTTGCCCTCTTGACTGATGTATGCGGCCCTATTCACCCGCGATCACTCCAGGAAAACACCTACGCGATTTTGTTTGTCGACATAGCCTCCCGATACACAATGGCATACTTCGCCCCCTCTCTCTAACACGTCATCACCGCACTCACACATGCACCAAACACCATCTAAACACTTCACGGCAAATCACAGCAGCTATTCACAACAGACAACGCATAAGAATACCTCTCAAAGGCGGCCCAAGCCATTTACACGCAACATGGCATCAGACAAAAACCAAGATGCCATTTACACAGCAACATAAATCAATCGCGGAACGAGTCCTCGGCACACTGACAGCCGCCACACGCGCAGCACTGTACCACTCCCAGCTACCTAATACGTACTGGGAGCACGCTGTGCGAAATGCCGTATTCAAGTATAACATTACGCCGCACAAAACCACCAAAGCACTCCCATACACAGCTTGGTACGGTCACCCCCCCAACCTCCTCAAGCTGTACCCATTCGGCAGATTCGGCACTGTGTACCACAAACGCGATAAGGCCAAAATCAAGAAACTGGATGCCCGCGCATTCCCGCGCGGTACCTACACGTAAATGACATGAGAAACGTCACTGTATTGAACCTCACCTCCGGCACCACTCATCGCATAAGCACAGTTGACTCCATACCATACAACCCCGACCAAGACCCCGTCCGCACATCCTATCCCATACCCTCTGCAGCCTACCTGACCAAGATAACCCACAGTACACCCCAAACGGTCACACCTGCCACCCCACCTCCACGGTCACACCGCCAAGCGCAATCGGTTCCCGGTGCAGCACAGTGGGCAGCTGCCCACAACTCCGAACTCTCCAAACTACACAAAGACCACACCTTTCAATGGATCCCCAAACATCAACTACCCCCCGTACCAAACTCATTCCTCTCCTAATGACCTACCGATACAAACGCACCACCACAGGAGCCCTACTCGAACGCAAAGCAAGATGTGCCTTACGAGGCGACAAAATGGTAGCCACTATACATTTCAGCCCGCACCACACCACCGCTTACACAGCCGAGAAAGCCACAGTAAGGCTCCTCCTCGCCATCTCGGCTGCAGAAAACATGCCACTCGAACACTCTGACATCAAATCCGCATTCGTCAAAGAAAATTACGGCTTTAATCAACCTTTCTACGTTAGACAACACCCAAGATTCGACGGCACCCTCGCACACCCAAAATATCCCGCCCGCGTACTCATTAAAAGCCTATATGGAACCCCATCCGGCGGATACTACTACTTGAGAGGAGCCGAAGAATGGAACACCCTCATTGGATTATCCCAGAGCCCAGACGACCCGTGCCTATTCCACCTACATCATTCACCAGAATCCCAAATACTCCTAGCCCTCACCATAGACGACTTCCTTGTCACCGCCTCTAACACAGGCCCAATCGATTGTCTTTACAAAGCGCTCACAGCTAAGTACCCTAACAAAGTCAAACGACTCGGCTTTCCCCCGCCTATCTCGGATGGCAGATTGAGCAAAAAACAGCAGGAGCCATCAAAGTAAGCCAATCGAGCTACATAGTCAAAGCCCTTACAGTGATGAAGATGCAAGACTCCAACGGACGAGCATCCCCACGTTGAAGGAGCACGATATCACGGCCCTGAACCGACCGGCACATGCATACATAACCAGCTCAAACAATACCAAGCAGTACCGGGCGAACTCCGCTACATAGCAGGCTGCGTAGGCCCCGACATTACCTTCACAGTCAATTGTCTCAGCTGTGCAGCCTACAACCCAACCAAACGCCATTTGCTTATACTCAAGCACCTCCGCAGACACCTCCAAGAAGCAAAAGACCTAGGCCTTGTCTATAACCCCCACTTAGATACCTCCAAACACCCATTCACCACATTAACCGACGCCGATTATGCGAGGCACACAAAAGACAGGAAATCAATCACTGGCCACGTCCAACTCTCCATCAGCACACCAGTCTCTTGGGTCTCCACCAAGAAACACGTTCAAGCACCATCCACGTGTGAGGCGGAAGGCATTGCCGGCACCGCCGCGTGCAACACACACACTGGTTCCGAAGGGTACTCAAATTCATCCAACGACCGCAACGACCGATCCCAGTACTTATGGATAATTTATCAGCCATTCGCGTAGCCAAAAAAAACGCCTCAGCCAAGCATCGCAAATTTATTGATGTCAAGCACCACTACCTCCGCGAACACATCAAACGCGGACGTATAACTCTCACACATATCCACACTCGAAAAATGCTCGCGGACATACTTACCAAACCCCTCCGAAAGCAATTATTCACTCACCTTCGAGACAAACTCAACATCCGGTAATGCCTTCCCCCCCTGCTGCCGCACGAGGGGTGTCATCAGGACCGTATACATTATGCACCAGCAGCAAAGGTGGACGGCATCACCGTTCACTTGTCATCAGGAGGAAAGACTCCATTACAGCCTCTACCTGTAAGCAGTTTTTACGTCGAATTTAAAAGGCCGTCCCCCAACGACACCGTCGTTGTTGTTGGGGTCAAGTTTCATTCCACAAATACAAACTTTAGTACGGAATAGACATTCAATTCAATTTTAGAACCGTGCTACACCTTCTCGGCATTGATAAAACAAGGTTAAAAAACGTCTTTTCACCAATTCCCTCCCATGTTTCATGGATTGTTTCTACAAGAGATTCAACGCTCTCAACATGCCTCCCGTTCTTGTAAACACCCCTAGCCAAGATCCCCCAAAGATTTTCAATGGGGTTGGGATCGGGACTGTAAGAAGGCCAGTCCAGAACGTTAATGTATTCATCCCATAACCATTTTGACACTAGCCTGTACCGATGGCATAGCGCTCTGTCCTACATAAAAGTCCAATTTAAAGGCAAGTCCCCCGCTAATTGGAGTATATTGTCCTTTAAAGTTTGCAAGTAAACTTCCCCAGTAATTGAACCATCAACAACAACGAGCGAACCTTTCCGAGTTCCCGCGAACATTCCCTCACCATTACACTCCCCGTTCCAGTGTGCCGTTTGGGAAATCTTTCCTCCAAATCCCCAATGTCTTGACATTTAAAGGCTAGGCTATCGGGGCCATCTAAATTGAATTTTTTCGTCCGACCAAATGATAGAAGCCCAATCGGCGTAGCCCCAGCTCCTTTTCTCGAGTGCCCAGTTACGCCTTGCCACAAAATGTCTCGGTTTCATCGCGGGAGTAGTCTACCCTTTTTATACCTCATAAACTCGGATTCTTGCAAACATTTGCGGATAGTTCGAGTTCTGCAGTCAAGTTTAAGGGCCTTACTGATTCCTCCTGAGCCCTCACCGGATGATTTAGTTTCTCCGGTAATTCGGCGTTTATCGAGATTGGACAGTTTCGGCTGCCTACCAGGGGAAAACTTTCCCGTAACTTTCCTTAAGTCGGAGTAAGTTGTGCACGACTGTCTTACTTCAGTTTACTTCGATAGGGATCTTTTGCAGTAGCCATGCGTCATGTGACAATACTAAAATCTTCCCCTTTTCATCTTCGGTAAGCCGCTTTCGCTCCCCATGATGATGTCAGTTGAGATCGAGTTGGTTCGCTCAGAGTATTAAGCGGGTCTAATGATATCCGGCAGTGCCCTTTCTAGATGCAATGAGGTTTGTATTTTCTTTTGTTACGCGCCAAGATTAAATAGAGCGAGAATTGCTAATATTGTTTACCATATTTTTAAAAGAAGTAATACATATTTCAAAACGGAGTACAGTTTTTTCAAAAGAGATTGCTTAACTGAATTCTACATATAAAATAATACATAAGAAGCACTTAATTTTTATACTTCAGTATGGTATTGGCAGCATATATCAATGCTTCCTAAATTCTTTATATTTTATGCCACCACTGCATGTACACTTGTCTCTCGAAAATAGCGTACATCTGCGACGGAACGCACCTCAGTGGTATAGGATAATTTAGACGGTTGAGACTTGATAAACACAAAAAATGGTGTGCTGACATTTGCTATTGCTTTAGAAGAACCTTATCCGAGTCGTTGATGAAGAAGTAACCACCCTGATCGGAGTTAAATAATACCATTACTTGAGAGCAACATCAGTCTTGCAGTTGTATGGTTTTCCTTATTTCTTCGTAGCAACCACTGTAATGATTACACCATAATCGTAATACATATCTTGGTAGACTGACAGTATGATTGGACTATAAGCAAAAAAATATGATGAAGACAATGTAAGGGGAGTCTCTGGACTCTATTGCATCGATCATGAACGATAGGAAACCAGTAAAAACCATTGATAAACGTTCAGCCCACCCTCCGCGAACTCATTTGATACAGAAGTCCCTATATACTGTATCAGAGTAGTTTTTGAGGTCCTTTACGCATGCAGACAGTCCTCTTGTCTTCAATGACGGTGCGATCAACGTAAACCAAACCCATCGATTTCCGTTCACTTTTCCGACTCCTTGCCAAACCCCACACCAGGAGATAGGCCTCCACCTTCAACTTTCCTTCTGCCTCCAAACCCCGCTCACACGCCCTCCCCACGAGACAATCATCTCCACACCCACCTCCCCAAGATTACTGCTGCGCCATTCAACCTCTCACAATTCCCACAACCCCTCCCTCAACCTAGGCCTCCATTTCAACCCTCACCCTCCCGTTTCTATTTGATGTCCTCTCCTTCTCCTTCCCCATCCCCACTCCATCCATCCCTTGCTTCACATTCCACAATTCCCTCCCCTCTCCCCTTCTTGTACCCTGCAACCACCCCCTCAGTGCCCCTTACTCTCCTTCCTTTAGCCCCCCCACCCCGTAAATCCTCTTCCTCCCGTCTCCTTCCCCCTTTCACCCTCTCTTTCTGCCCATTTCTATCCACGAAGTCCTCCTCGACAATATGTCTACTTAACACCCTGGCTCCAATATACATATATCCCTTCTTCACATTCGCCACATGTTCCCTCCGTCTTTCTCAATCATATGGACTCATCTCCCCTCCCTGACCCCCTCCGGACCTTCCTCCATGTCGGCAGAATCAATACACACTCCCCAAACCACCCCCATCATATTCAACACAACCGAAGCCACTATACAGACCATCCTTTTCAGCCAATCCTCAAACACTCACCTTCATCACGTATCATCCTCTTTCTTTCTCTCCACTCAACAAAATACACTTCTCCCTAAATTCATATGTCCCCCCCTTCATCTCCCAAAACTCCACGGATGTCGGCAGCATTAGTCCTCAACCTCCACACTACCATTATCCTGACCTCGGTCATTTCCGTTACCCTCATCATTCAATGATAAGTTATCAATACTCGCTACCCTCTCGCCAACGCCACTACACATACCCAATACTTTCAACTTACACTTTCCCTCTAACCAAACAGGCTTTCTGTCGCGCCAATACGATCCCACTCTTCTCCTCTTAACGCACAGCACCACTAAATCCCGACTCGACATCCCTTCCTCCTGTCAAATCCATGTATGAATTTTCTTGTGTTCCGTATATATCTTCTATCGTGTTTGCTTGTCGTAGGTTTATTGGTGGGGGGGTGTGCACTCTTGGGCGGTGCTAACGACGGGATTTTTGGGGATTATCTGACAAACTGCCGGTATGGCAGACAAAAAATTAACTGCCACGATGACCAGGGCAAGTTGCTCGGTGGTGACCTCCGGCTTGCAGCAAGGCACCCCGCCATCAATAGCCGAGCCCTGTGTTGTTATAAAACGATCCTTTCTGTAGGAGAGCGGTCATCTCCACAAACTTCTGTCTTTTCCTTCCCTGTGAGTTTTCAAAAACAACTCTTCCCACCAACTTTCTTTTACGAACAAAACCATGAAACAAATTTTCCCCTATGAATCCAAATTCACTGTACTACTCCATTTAATTTTATTTCTGAGGATTTTGGTCCTCCTTTTTCAAAAAAAGAAATCTTTCTACTCATGATCCGTTTCGTCCTCCAAATTCACTTCCGATATTTCATCAAGCAGATTTTCAGTTATTGCCCTGATTGCATCCAAATTCAAAGCTGCGGCATTGCCTCACATTTTTTATTTCGTCCAACGCCGTGAAACTTTCCGGAGACGTCGCCCTATTTAAAGTTCGAAATCGAAGTTGTTAAGGCAAAACCCCGCAATCAACTACCACATCGGCTGACCCCTTTTCTGCCCTCAAGATGACCAACCTCCGCGCGTCCCTCACCTTCGCCAAATCATCCCGAGGCCGCCGCCCTCTCAACGCTCTGGTCCTGATGGCCAATGGATCAACGGTTTGTGATGATTACTGTAGAAGAATGGACAGGGAACGCGTTCGGTATTTGGTCCCCCAGCACTGCTTCGAGGAGGTAGAAGAGGCAGAAGAGGAAGAGGAGGCAGAGGAAAAGGAGGAATAGGAGCACTGAGTGTACCCGTGGGAGCCACTGGTGTACAACAGTGGGGGAGCTGCTGCGGAGAACGGAGGGGAGACTGAGGGACTAATCGTTTTTTCTGGCTCTTCTGACAAGGATAAGAAGGAGGATGAAGAGGAGGACGAGTAGGATGAGAGGGAGATAGACATGTAGAGTGTTGGAATCATGGGGAGGGGGCCGGCCGGTATGGATCAGGTGGCCCCGACGATGGAACTGGATGGGGTATCTTTAGTTGTTTTGATATCCCACAGGAGGAAATGGAGAATTGTAAGCCGTTCGCGGATATTTGTGGGGACTTTTTAGGTGGAATGGATATGATGGAAGAATAGTTTGGCTCTGATCTCGCGCACTAAGATAGTAAGGAGGAAATATATATATTTATCCTGATATTATCTGCTGTTAGTCTTTCTCGTTAACACGATTCAATTTGATGCATTTTGTGGTACTGAGTATGTTTGTTTGAGACTTTATGGTTATGAAAAAAGTCAATATAAGCTGAATAAACTGCTTCCTCTTGTGGAGGTCAAGCAAGTTGGCAGACAACTTCAAGTCAAGTCCCGAGTAGTGAGAAGTTGAGAGCCAACTTCAGACCCAAGAAACTTTGTTCTTACGCTGGTAACAGAGCATCAGTGGTAGACCTTTCCACTTCTATACTTTCCTGTATACCTCTCAACTTTCCTCCTTACCCGACCCTTTTTTCGTTCAATTATACCACGGTAGCACTTTTGTCGCTCGCAACACCTTCTTCTTGGGGTAAATGGTTCTGCGTTTCTCTTCTCCCGACGATTTACCCCTATAACCCTGAGTAGAACAAAATACTAAGTCAGATATCGGAGAAACTGGATCCAATGGCGGCACTGATTACTTGAACATCAGCTTTGCGAACCCACTAGCCCTTTCCCATCTCAGAAGTAGAAAAATTCACCCATTTGCTAGCTTGAACGCTGCCCGTGCCGAAAAGCTACAAAAAGGCAGTGTTTTAGAAATTGGCTACCCGGCAAGAGTAGTTTTTTTCCGGTTCAAATCTCCTCACTCGGAGGTTGGCATCCACCCGCGTTCTCCATAGTCATGGAGATGGCAAGATCTGTCGCCAAACAAGCCTTGGACCAATACACCAGGGTGACGGTAATACTACTAGAACGACACGCCGTCCCAGTAGTTACCTCAAACGTCTCCTTTCTGTGACCGAAAGCCCACCTTGTTTTTGTTAGCTGTGGTTTCTTCATCTGCTGCAAATTAGAAAAACTCTAAGAACGGAAGTTAAAATGACTCTAGCCTACACATTACTCGTATTAAGACAATCACACGCTCTTCCAAATATAAAAGTACAGGAACAATATTAATTCTAACGTCTTTTCTGAAACATCCCTCGGTTCTCAGCGTTCCTACCTCTCATAGTAAACCCAACCCATGTTTTCCATAACATCATGAAGAGCTGGCTGGGTACACTACCAGATTCTCGTAATTCCGTTTTGATTCTACCTAGTAGGTTTCTGGGCAACCGCGATAGCAGAGTGTCGTTTCAGAATTTTTCTTCGTTCCCTTGATCCTTATCTGCTACTTTATGTCCACCAAATTCTATTAATTCGTCGTCTGAAGACAATACAGATTCCAGATCAGAATCAATTCTCTCTGGTGCTGCAGCTTCATATTCAAAATTATCGGCTATGAATGACTCTTCTTGAGCAGGGCATGTTGTTGCTGCCAAGCAGCGACTGACAAGCTCATCAGCAGGCATTAAAATCTCAAAGATACTACTGCTTGCAGAGAGCATTTCTACATCGATTTCAATATCTTCAGAACAGTCTCCCTCTTCCCCTTCTTTCTGCAAACCATTAAAATCTCTGTTGCTGTCGTAAATATGGCGCTTTTATCTGAAATACAGACGGCTCGGAGCACAAACATTAAGACCTTTGTTACAGAGTAGAGAGCGGCAAGAGAGCGTTGGTAGTAGACGAACCTGTCAAATATTGGCATTTGCTTGTCAAACGAGCAGAATCCTCTCAGAAAAAAAGATGATACATCAATAAATTTTATATATAGTCGCCGTTTCCTCCAAAGAGTTCCTTTATGTTTACGGAATGCTCCTTTCCTTCTAGCGGGTTTCACCATTACATCATGATACGAGATCAGATATAAGTCATTTTTCGAGTGCACAAATGATATGCACGCGTTCTTTTTTTGCTTTTTACTTCGCTTAGAGATGCATCCCCAAACTTCAAGACTTTCGAAATCTCTTCAACCGGAAGGTCTGGCGAAGACGCACTACTTCTCATCGACAACTTGACAACCGAATCATGGGCATCGCACTTCTCATACTTTTGCCAAATAAAAAATAGATAACCGACCGCATCGAAAAAAACTCCCTCTATTGCTTTCTCCCGGCGTTGAGATCGTGGTGTGTAATATAGTATAGATGTGAAATCACATATAAACCATCGTCCTCTTTAGTCACTCGGGCCCCGCTGGTATTGTTTTTGCGACGGTCGTACATTTTTGGGTCATACCCAAAGCTTTCCTTCGTTTTACGCACGGCTTGAATGTGCTCATTGCCGACGTGAGAAACATATCTGTTGTCTTCTGTTACAAACTTCTTTCTAAGTCATTACTGAAGTGCTTTGCGTTCATCACATGTATTTGAAGCAACTAGCGAGCTCTCTTTAGGCTTAGAATTCAGAAAGGAACCAAATATATTTAGGCGAGCGTAATAGTGGATTCTTTTCATGATAAAGTCCCGAAAATCTATCTGTATCTTTCCTTGCTTGTCCTTAAACGATTTCCTAGTTTCATCGTTCTTTTTAGACCATAAAATCACCTCTAAAACTTTATCAAACGTATCAACAGTGAGCTCTCCTTAGTTGTTTTCCATCCCCTTTATCAATAGTCCAATTAGAGCGTTGAAGATACATGGTGCTAAAGTGACATTGCTGTATGCAATATCCCAGTCAGGCGAGCGACTATCCAATATCTCCTCAAACTGCCTGATTGTTTTCACTCATATCTAAGTTTTGGGTTAATCTGACTCGATAGGACTGCTTCCACGGTTTAAAAGGGTCTCAAGCATGCTTATTGTCCTCCCCATTATTTTTTTATTCCTACTATCTCCTCTTAAACCCTTTCCACCCTGCTAGAGAGGCTAAGAAACTAGCTAATTTGGGCAGAACAGGTTTCATTTGGCTTATGGCCAACTGATACAACTGCTTGACCTGCATGGATTCAGTTTCTGTGGATTTGTGCTTGGCAGGGGCCTTTCTGACATCATCTCTAAACAGTAAGCAAAGGACCCCTCATATACACATCTGGTTGTCGAAACCCTCCAGATATTCTGAGCTGTACATTTCAATCTACTCATTCCATTGCATTTCACAATAAAGTGGAAACTTTTTGTGTTTGGTTTACTGGGAATAATCTGTAAGCTAGAATCATTTCAAAAACTATTGTACAACAGAGTCCTTGTAATCTTACACAATCGGACCCCAAATACCACAAATTAGCTGAGAGTCCTGTTAACAGACAGGCGGGGTTGTAAACAAACATCAAAGCAGCTGCGTTGATGCTTCCTAGCATTTCGTTGCAGAAGAACTGCCCATAAAGCACTGGGACAATATCTTCCCGAACCCCCTCTCCCTCATGTAGAGCGCCTCTTACTCCTCTCTGCAGCAGTTCATTCTAACTTCGAAATTCTTTGACATTTAAATAATCTATCTCCCCTTTCTCCATAGGATAAGAAACCCTTTTTTCGTTCCACAAACTTTTGCGGTTCTATGTAGCAACTTGGGTGGTATTTAGTAGAAGTCTTTTACTTCACAAAACTTTTGGGACCTGTTTTCTCTGGCTTTCCTTCCACTTTTCATCCCCTTCCCTGGCGGATGTTGGGGACATATGTTTTGCCGAGTAACCTAGTCGTGTTGCTAATGGTATGACTTAACTCTTATTGATTAATTCTCGCAAAGTTCCACGTCACTTGTGCTTTAATAAAGAGTTCTTGATTTTTAGTAAAAGGAGAAGTTTAATATCAAAAATCTTTCAGCGCTATGCTACTGCGTATATGTTATTTTATTTATAAACTCAACTTAATCAAAACTGTTTGGGACAGCCTATTTTAAAGCAAAAACGAACCACACTTAAATCAAAGAATTTCTGTGGCCAGTGCATTGATTTTAATTCTCATTGATGTTGTTGCATTCTATACAAAAAACGTAAAATAATATTAAAAATTGCATCAGATGCATCAGATCCTTGCATTTTTACATGGACCAAATGCTGTAATTCAGAAGCTCGCACTATTCAAATGAAAATGATGCATCATGGCATGCTATTTTGCTGGTTCGAAACACACACTACCGAGTCATAGATTTAACCATAGATTCATGACTTGGTACCACATAAATCCCCTACGAATCCCTCCACCACGTTCTTCGCCACAACAAACTGCTGCACCAGCTGCCGGTACCATGTGAATCTCATAATTTCTATTACCTGCTGAAGTTCGTTGACTGAAACCACCGCAATCCATCCAACCTCCTCTTTACCTCTTCTTGCCCATCTCAACAGAATATCCGAGGTTCTTTTCTGTTTCCTTGCTCTTCGATAATTTCCTCTCAAGCACTGCATCCTAGCCTGTCGATTTTTCACAGGTCCTTTGCACTTACTCCCTAGTCGAACGATCTTTGGAATTATTCTGTTAATTCCCGTTCCAGTGCCATCCAGCTTCGCACCTTTCATGAGTGCATCACATTAATTACTGCCGTATCCACATGCCGCAGCACTTTCCTCGCGATTCTCTTCACTTCCTTGTGAGTCGATCAAGCATGCAAGTTGTTCTGTCTAATCCCGCTTGGGAGCCATTTACTCTCGCAACTTTCATGCCCGCATCATATCCATGGCCACTCCCCCCAGCACATTCCCCCCGACTACACAATTTTCACTTATCTCTGCAACAGTTTATATCTCCTTTATTGTTTCTTCTTCTCTTTTTTTGCTCAAACCTTAAGATTCATTTATCTAACTCTTCCTCTTCCCTCTATATGAACTATCTTACGTCTTACTTCCTAATTCCTTTTATCCTCCGTTTTCCAGCTCCTTTACAACTTCTGAACTACCCTTGGGTGCCCTGATCTACTACTCTTCTCTAACTCCCATTAGCCACATCTGTGTACCGGTCAAATCGAGTCTCTCCTTAAGATTTACAGTTACTGATCTACCTTTATCCACGACACCTTCTTCGCGTTTCATATGATGCTGCCATTCGTTCCGCAGGTCTTCACTACACTGACTACGCCTAAAAGCTTGACTTTTGCTACGATGGCACTCACGGCACAACAGGCAACTTATTTCCTATTATCTTTGATAACACCACTTACATCCGCCTCAAATGTATTCACGGGGATGTTATCCACAAATCCCGTTCCGACAACCTCACACTGGATCAGGAGTTCTGCGTCACCGACGTTGCCCTACCCCCATGATCTTACGCCTATCACAACTTCACAAGGGCTCGCCACCCAATCACATACTGTTGCAAAGCGATTGCTACAATATGCCAGGCATCCTAAAACGAACATGTAGTTCCAGAACTGACAAAAATTGGCTGCAGGGAGCTCTCAGAGTTCACAATGTGGGAGGACCGCTGTTCGAGTAGTAGAAGAAGCGCATGGATTCTTTGTTCATGCAGACACCACTGCAGTGCTGCTTCGGATTCGAGCCATTGGAAAACGCTTCACTATGCTGATTAGTCCTTATTTGCCTTTGTAAAAGTGCCAATCGGTCTATGATTATATCTGAGAATTCCAGACGGGTCACCAACAGTGATCTGAAGCATTAATGAGGCTCTGTAGTTAAGGGCAGATATCTGTTTGGTGCACATTTCTTCAATAAAAATGTCTTTAGCGAACACTTTCAATCATAATTATCCTCAACACTTCTCCCACATGCACCATTCTCATTGCTCCCCCTATTCTTATCACTCCGATGCACCCAATCACTAATAACGCCATCTGTCTGACCCCAAAAGTTGTCCCTTGTAACCACTCAGTCTGATTCACGCACCTGTTCCACGTTCTTGACTAAATTCCAACAGACTGGGCTCTCTCCTCACCTTTCATTACTTTTAAAAGAGATGGGCAAAGAGATTTGTAAGTGTGTTTAAACCAAAAATGTGTGCTTCAGAACAAAATTTGGATAATGGCAACCTGGATTTGATGTCAACATCAAAAGAGAACACCAATCTTGAATCATCAGCCAGCCATTCGCTGTACAGTGTTATAGAACTAACAAAGAGATAGCTATTGTTTTTATGACCCTGTATCATTATCGATGCAATATTGTATAATTGACTAATCGCACATTATTTCGGAATGTTTGTCACTGCCCCACGATTATACTTCAGGTTGAAGTAATGAGAAATGATCGGAGACGAAGGTGGCGCCTACAAGAGGCTAGCTTCTCTACTGCTAAACTTCAGCGTCAATTTTCAAGAGCATAAGTACACACATCATCACACCGGAGCGATTTTAGTCCTCAGAAAGTGTCTGTTAGGATGAAAAATTCTCCATCAGTGGCAGTTCAGGACAATCAGAAACCCCACTCAGGATCATTGCCGAGAGTATATCTAGCACTAGCGCATGAGTAAAATGAATAACTTGACTCGGGATCACCTCAGGGAATAGATCAAGCAGTCGCGCTTGAGATACATGAATAACATGTCTTGAAATAACTTCAAAGAATAGATCATCTAGTCGCGCTTGAGAGACATAAGAAACATGATTCGGATCACCTCATAGAATAGACCATTCAATCCCGCTTCAAATACACGAAGAATCCGACCCTATGTACACCTCCGAACATAATGAACCACGCACCAGGGACTATTTGGCTCGATTGAAAGGGGCAATGGAAGGTAGAGCTGGCCTGATGCTTGACCCTGATTATGTGAGCCGACCAGAATGTATGCAAAGTCCCTGCTCTGAAGAGAAAAGTTTCTTGAGTGACATTGAGAGTGAGACAGATGACAGCAAAACGGATGGTATTGTTGTTCCTTTGCCTACGTCATCCAATTTGAATGCGATGATGTGATGGCTTTCTGCCTTTCCACGTGAATCGTCTCAGTTTAGTATTATCACTGGGGAGCGACTGCTTGGATTTATTTCAACCACGGGCCATATAAGTCTATCCGCACGGAAGTATGAGTTTATGGCGATTGCGCTAAAAACTGCCAACAGCACTTGGAGGATGATTACATACAAGAAGTTTCGCCGCGGAATGGACAGAGATCTTGTCATTTATTGTTTCCTATCTAGCTTTATTTGCTTGGTACGTATCATACCACGAGAAGAAGCTTTCTATCGAAGACCACAGCAATTGAAAACGAAGCATTAAGATGGGTATCATCATCCCCTCAATTGCGTGAGAATTATCATGCCATCTGAATGGGCTAAGGTAGATATACTGACGTACTTCTTCTACGAAGAAGTATTCGAGAAGCAGATAGATGACTACTAGAATGTTATATCAGTAGAGGATGTACCTATTATAACTCACCGTCACACAGCATTAGGATATGACCTTCGCTTATGTGTTTCGTTCTCTGGGTCAATTCGGCCATCAAAATACGGCGATATGATACATATTCCGTGCAGCTCGCACCCAAGATTGCCAATTGAAGAGGACATTACCAACAGGGGTTTGCCAGTAACTTCCGATTCTGTTCGTGAATATTCCGGCAACAGCGGGTTTTATCTAGTTCGTGGAGTTGTGGGAAGTAGTTCGTGTGTCGATTCTACCTCTATAGCACCGAAAGAGAAAATAGATAGTGAAGATCATTGGGATTGCGATGAACGGGGAGTTGTTGGTTTTTTTTCACAATCAACTCGGAATTCTCTTGCGCAAATTACAACAGAAACTTCTGCAGGCCATACACTAAGGTGTTTGACCAGTTTGTAATGATTTATTTAGTTGATACATTGCCTAAGGGCATATGCGTATTCATTAGACCCGAAGTATACTGAGGCCCATCAAGGCTTGTATACGTTATGATTATCTCACTAGTAAGGCATTTTCATGTTCAAGCTGCTCAGAGACTAGTATGAGTTAAACCACATGATATTGAACGGACAATCTAACTGGTCTAATTCAAGTAACTTCTGCAAGTGTCAAAAAGATACCCTTGTGGTATACTGGTTCAAGGGGCTGCCCGAATTTCATTAATAACTGCAGAATGAAAAATAGGTGCTTGTTATGTGACGAAACTATGTACCTAGTCTGTCGAGTGGATTTACATGCTGACGGGTTAAATATGCATAAGTCATTGTCTGACACACGTTCAGTCATTGGTTGTTATATTATTCCACTCAGGCTATCATCAAGTACTCGTCGTTCTATTGCGGCCACCATATTTATGACCCTCACGCCAGATTGTAAAGATGTTAATGATGCACTGAGCATTATTACAGAGGACATATTTCGGGCTGCAGTTGACGGTGTACTCGGAAGAGGCCCGTATGGGAGTAAGGTCAGGATATTTATAGATTCATAAGCCTTCTTTGGAGACTACCCCGCTGCCGCCGCGGTGACTGATCTGAGAGGTCACATAGAAGATTATTACTGCAGCTAATGCGCTTTTCGGAAAAGTAAGGGAGGACTAAACCCTGAAATTCTGTATTCAACTGAGATTCACAGCACAAGGTTGGGGTAAATGAGATTAGACGAACGCATGTCTCATATCAGGGACTGAAAACTCTCTGAAAAAGTGCTAAAGGGACTCGATCTAAACTGGCAGACAACCTCGGATTCTGTAAAATTCCCGCTGGTGAGATTGTCAACACTATTTAGGCAAGGTAAACCAAAGCATTACACGTTGTATGGAACTCCGGTTGTTGAAACCTACTTACAGTCTTACCTCAACTCTGCTGCTGTCAAAGATCATTTACTGATTAATCTTTAATAAAGTGCTCTCGTTTTGTTTAGCAGAACCGCCGAATGATGACAAACGAGCATATTTTGAAATTTCCATATTGGGGTGCATAGCAAGCAACGGGTTTCCTGTCCAAACAAACATACTTTGGTGGAGCAAGAATGGGTGGTACGAAGGCGTAGTAATTGTCATAATGTCTTCGCTGTTTTGCGTGGTACTTTTTGCCACGCCAATTTTGCAATTGATATATCAGCAGACTGGTAATTCGGTATTCCTATTACCGCGACATTAGCAGGATATGGTTACTTCTGTCTATTATTGGCTATGCATACGAACTGAAAGCAGTCTCTATCGAGCACGCCATCCGGATTGGGAAGGCAGGGTAGAAAAATGAAAATAGAACTCGCCCGAAAGTTTGTAAACTCGGCTGCACTTCTTTATAGGTCAAATGGAGAAAGGGCGGCTGTGTTGGACAAACCTAACGCGCACCGTGCTGTAGAGCTCTGCGTCCATACAATAACAGTATTTGGGCATGCATGTAATTTCTCTGAAATGGTGTTCGAGTCTGTATACAGATCATTTAAGGATTCGTTAGAGGCAAACACCAACGCGGATGCACATCTGAGTGCAGTTGAGCGCGCATTGGCAAGAGAATGGCTTGGTAGGATTACTCCTTGCATATGTGCTGGACTCATGGGTCTGAGAAGGACAAGCGCTGTGCTGAGACCGTGTTGCTTCGATTCTTTTTAGGCGAGGAAGGCCTCCGCGCAATAGATACTAGAGCATCCTCTGGGTTCATGACAAAATATAGGACAGCTCCATCCAGTTCCTTTGTGGAGCCTGTCACTAACATTTTGAGAGAATCTCCGCATGCTATCTTGCCCTACAAGAAAGGGGGATTTTGGGAAGCACTGCATCGGAAAATGGGTCGCCCGTACGACTTACAAGGAGGGGGATGCAAAGGTTAACAAGGCTTTACAAGCTGGGGCGAGGGATAGGCGACAGTACTTTAAAACTGTTTCGCAGGGCTCGTTACGACTATGTTGAGAAATTTGGCGGCCGCCGGCGCTCATATCCCCATTAAGCGGTTGAGGAAGGAGACGCAGTTTCAGTAGTTATAGGAGCTGCTGGACACGTAAGACGGGAAGTTACGACTCTTCATAATGGCGATGGCGAACAGCATATCTTCGTTTTGATCGATATCTGTGTAGACGACCTAGGGACTGTCTGGGGCTTCGCCAAAAGAATGTTTCCATGCCATGGCCGATATAGTTGTGCCTTTTCACCAATTATTATTCTTGAATTTGGACCAAGCGTACGATGAGCTGCAACTGTTCACATTTGTGACGATAGTTGCAGCTTCGACTGATACAAAAAGGCCATCAAACACAGCGAAAGTGTAGCTAATGGTGGAATATACAAAGTATTGACAGCTATTGAAGGGAATGCCCCTCATCTGGGTAGCACGGAACTTTTTCTAGTCCAAGTCAACATTAAATGCGGGGTATAATTGTTGCATTACTCGATTCGGAATTGTATCAAGGAATGTATTCATTAGATCAACATTTTATGGTAGTTCACTAGAAAGTGCTTCAATGAAAACCCTACCATTAATAAAGACTATACTTAGCGTAAATTATGACACTTCTTTACTGTAATAAAACCACTACAGTTACTCAGATTACAATAGAACAGTACTTTATTAGAATTTTTTGAAATTTCAGTGATCCAGTGACGGCATATTATTACCATCATTGGAACATAATATTATAATGATGTGAAATATTGTAAATTATGTCCTTCAAGAATAGACAAAAACTATATTGATTCAATAAAATTCTGCTGTGATATAGTTTTTTATTACAGTATTGTTGTGAAATATTACGATTTTTAGTTATTTCATCAAAATATTGCAATTATAAAAAACCTTACAACATAGGTTCAATGAGTTAAAAAATTCTGTAATAATACGTAATTTTATTGAATATTAGTATTTTCTGTTATTACAGAAAATACGAGCTTATTAGAAAATACAATATTGCAATAAACTATTTAACGAATGGAAATTTCATTATAGTAGAAGTACTGCGCACTTGTGGGATTTGTAGCAAGGAAAGCATTTAGTACATATTTATAAACTATCAAATATTGTTGCATTATTGGAATATCGGTGAATTACAACCCAATATGTATTGTATCACTGAATTAGATAATCCTCTGACACTTTATTCATTAGTTTACTACAGTTTCCATTATTTGGTTACCGTTACATTTTATTGGTACACTACATTTTAATTTAGGATGTTTACCATGTATTGCACGCAGCTGTCCAAAGGAGTACTGACTGCCTTCACTTTTTGAGCATATAACTCATCACATACTTGCAGAAAAGAATATTTGTATTCCGTCAGCACTTTACTAAACCGATTGTACATAAACTGTAACGCCTCATTTAATATTTCTCTTAACTCCGATGCAATCATACCCAACTCCTCTTCAAAATCGCCCCACCTTGACACGGTGACAGTCTTCTACAAAGCAAACAGCACTGAGTGTGTCTTATATTAACGATTCGCATTCTGATTTCAGCTTGAGGGCCGCAAAATCATAATAATTATCTTTTGCATATCCTATTCAGTAAACAGTATCGTTTTAAACATATAGAAACATCCAGAGCGTCGAACGAGGACTGAAAACTACACACATGTAAAAGGCATTCGGTGTGTATCGCTTCTTCAATTGCACCATGCATCACTTTCCTCATAAAAAGGCCTGTCAGAAGCTTAGATGCCTCTGCAGTTCTGCATTGTGCAACGCAGAAAAGGTCCATAGATGAACGGCTTCTCATCTTTTTTATTCTTCCATCTCGTCGACGAATTTTACTGAGGTGGTGAGGGGGAAGCAGCATCAAACCACCCGCACCCACATTGATAACGAGATGCGTGCCGAAATAAATTTAATTTTTTCAGTTGCATTGCAAAAATGGTTACCAACTTACCGGAATGTTTTACCATACGTTACTTGCCAAAATCTTCTAGTGCTGAAGCTTTTTGGCCACCAATTTGGTTCTTGTGAGCCATAAACAGCTGTACGGGGCAACTAATTTAGCTCACGAGAGCCAGGTACAGTACTGAGCATAGCTCTGGGCCACTAATTGCGCATGCCTCACAACCGCGCAATGCGCATGCCTCACAACCGTGCAATGCAGCACTCCTGAAAACTGCTGAATACGGAGTATGTGGGGGCTACTTTTGGGGTTTTTGTTAAAGCTCTTAATATCAAACAGGGAATTTTTATGTTCTGATGATCCTCTATGTAAAGGATGGTCGAGAGGGGGTCCGCGCCTGGACAGGCGGGACAAGCCAGACCCAAAAACACACACACTTACCGACCAAAACACACACACGAGCCTCCCAAACACACAAAAGCACACTACCACCCATCACCAACATCCTCTTGCTCCAAAGCAGCGGTGTCCCTTATCTTTTTGGACTTACGGTGTGAATACAGAAGTTCAAGGGGTTAATAGCCATTAAACTGCCGTTTTCCCTTGTCTCCTTGGAGAGGAGGTACCGTATGAGTCATTTATCGCAAACTCTGCCAAAGGTATACTCACTCCTGTCCCCATCTTCACTCTCGGAGGTTGGCACCCATATGTCTACCCGCTACTAGGCGACGTCGCTCGAAATGTGGCGGGAAGGACAATGGATTCCCACGGAAAGGTTAAAGTACTCACTCAAAGGCACGCCGCAGTGGCATCAATGTTCAGTGCTGCCTGCCTGTAGGCCGGACTCTGGCCCGTCTTCGTGGGGGGGAATTTGGGGTGCTCTTCCGATTAGAGGTGTAGAACAGCTATTTTCCGAGACTAGGGAGGAACAGATCTGTGTATTAGAGAGTCTGAAACGGAGGCAGAGTCAGTCGGGGCGACTTCACTAGGCTGGGGTGAGGCCGGCCGGAAGGCGTGCTGAGTTGGACGAAACCGTCACCGCAGCGTGTCTTTCCATAAAGACAGATCGCACCTGCCCGAAGGTATCCATGGCTCGCATGGCGACGTACCTAGTCACTTCTGTCAGCACCGCGAATGCGTCCGGGTGCAACCCGCCAAGAGTGGATATCGGCACTAGGATCAGTCAGAACCTGGCATGCGCATGACGCTGCTACGCTGCTAACCGCTTTACTATGTGAGCTTACACCCACCCACCTCCATCCCTCATGGAACATGTAGCCTCACTCTACAAATATTAGAATACTCCAATTTCCCCCTATGTCGGTGCCATTGAAATGCCACCACTGCCGGCAGGACATGGATGTCCACGGTGACCATGCCGCCAACCGCTGCGTCTCAGAATTTGGACGCATCCACCGCCACAACTCTGTTCGCAATGTGTTCGCGTGGCACGTGTTCCGCGCCGCCGGCCTTGACTACGAGTTCGAAGTTGAGAATCTCCTCCCCGGGACGGATTACAGGCCCGCTGACATCCTCCTCGACCACCCCCCCCGTGACACTGAAGCTGGCTTAACAGACCGACCCATCGCATGTGACATCGCCGTTACGTCACCGTTCAAGCAGACCTCCATCACCAAAGCGACGCAAGTCGCCGGTGGGGCTGCCGCCCTCACGCATCAACGCAAGGTCCAGGACCTACAGCACAAGCTGTTAAGGCGCCTAGTCCCCCCTCTCTGCCCTCCCGCGACCCAGGTTTCCGATTCCAGCCTCTGGTTTTCGACTCCCTCGGTGCCCCTTCTCCGGATACCGCATTATTCATCGAACAGTTTGTACCACGCGTAGCCAGGAAATGCCACACCTCGGACGCTACGATTCGCACACGCATCTACCAGCGTATCAGTTGCACTTTGTGGTCGTCGGTGGCTACGGCCATCATACCGCGGGCCCCCTGCACGTGACCGATGTGGTCCATCCAGTTAGCTCTTAACTGAATAGTCGGTCGGTCGGTGTACACTCGAGAGAGATAAGTAAAGAGTAAGGATTCTTCTGAATGTATAATGGTAAGATTTGTTTTAATTTCAGAATGCCCTGGTGGATCTAGGATATAGTTGAAGTGTGCAATGGCTGAGTAGAATGTACCGTTCAGCAATTAAAATTATAAAAATTAGTTCTGTAGGTCTTCCCTCGGCAGGTTCCCGCAAACCTCCTCAAGACAACGACAAATATCGCTATCCTCAAACAACTCGATCCTATCTGCAAGAACGCTCAGTGAGCTCTGCCCCATTTGCCTCTCGACAGACACCCTGAAGCTTCCCATGCACCTCAGTGCTAAGCCCCAGAGGTGTTCAAACATGCCTCAACCTGAACTTTTCCAGTCCCGAAGCGTAATCCCTGAAGATGGGTCCGAATTACCACCTGATTTACCGTGCTGTTAGTTTTTGAGCTCTCCACAGAATAACCGTCAAGTGCAGCGACACATGAACCCTCTCCCAGACCCAAACCTTTATCCAGGCAAAGTCCGGCTGCACGTGCCATTGCAGAGATCGTTTCGCCGGTATCAGAGAGATCTACGGAAAACGTGCCACTCGACTTGACAGTATTTTGCTCTACAACAAAGTCCGCCTCAGAACTGCGGGCTACCCGTTTCCTCCTTCTCCGAGTGTTAGAGCCAAACTCAGCCGTGTTGACATCTGCACAAACATCGTCCCGTGCCTTCTCAAGTCGTTGCCTCAGGCAGTCAACTTCTTTCTTCGCCTTCTTTGTCTTGATTGGCGCTTCTTCGATAACATCCGCTGTCGAAAACACAAAGACAATTGGGCCAAACGAACGCGCACGTTTCCTTTTCCCAGAAGGGGCAGTTTCCTTCACATCTACAGGCACGTAGAGATTTTTGGCACGCCTGTAGACTCTCCCCAAAGTGAGTTGAAGAAGTACACGTTCTTCCGTGAGCCTTGATAAGTCGAGACCGCTAGAAGCGCGAATCGTGGCATGTTGTTCCTGAGTCGCAGTTTTCCCGGCCATGAAAGCAGCAGCGTCAAGTACGCCGGGCAATCCGCTATCGTCGAAGTCGACCAGTATTGTACTCATTGCTCCCAATTCTGAAACCTGTCCGGAGTCAGGATTGTCTGTGACCTGACAACCTGTTCTGTCCTGGGCAGTTCTGTCAAGGAGTGAACTCTTGGATTTAACTTCATGCATTTCACTATCATTTGATTCCCCTTGCGAATCACTGGTGACCGGCAGAATACGAGCATCCGCAGAATTAATGTTGTTTGGGACGAGTTTGGGGCTCCCGAAAAGTCCGGTTGCTTTTCCATGGAGCTCAGGAGAGGCACCGTGGCCATCAGCTGGCTTGAGTCCAAACGTAGTTGATGGTTTCGAACTTCCGAACTGGGCTGATTTAGAGACTTCCTGCATTTCCGCTGGGGCTCTGATTGAACCAGCAGTTGCAACAGCCATCTGAGACCTTCGGTCCTCCCCAAGTTCCTGTGCGCCGTTCATGCTTGACTTTTCCTGTTTCCACTGGGCATTTTTTCGGAATGCCGTAATGCTGTCATAAAGTGAGCGAATCTTTGTCAACTCATCGTGGTATTCGGTTGTAGTTGCCTTTATCTTGGTGTCTGTATCCATCTTAGCACGGCTTTCCTCACCCCTCACAAGATCTTCAGATGCAGTAGCAGTGCTTAAACCGTTCTGCTCATGTGCTTCATCCCCATTGACTTGCCTGTCCAAGTTATTGTTATTCTTTCCGGTCTCTTTATTCATTGCGAGACGATGACCCCTCGCCTTATCTTCTTCATGAGTGGTTAGTTTCTCGTGCTTTGCCTCAGTTTGTGTCATTAACTCATCATGACTCTGGCCAAGAATATCTCGAGAGACAGAGAGAAGTTGTAGGTCAAAACCAGTGTTTTCAGTTAGCGGCTTCAAAAGATCCAAACAATCTGCCGAGAAACGAAGATCATTGCCGGCATTTAAAGTTTCCACAACGTTCCCATGCTTGCCTATACACTGCAGGACAAGAGGTATTCGATTTTTCTTTAAGAGCGGCACAGATTTAGTCCACCTTCTCTTTCGAATCTCTCCATTCGCATCTTTGTACGATTTGAACCCGGTTTGAGATAGATCGACCTCGAGAATTCGAGCCGCCATATGCCTCAGGACATGGAGGTGAGTTGCGGGTGATCGTAATTCATTGTATTGTGCCGTTGCCATGATAACTTGAACATCCTCTATCATTTGAACATCATCAACAATTATCTGCACCGTGCCAGATGACTCCCTGTCAATTTTCCCCCATACAACAACACGAGAACCCTCCCCGACAACCGGAGATGACTCCAGAGCGGCTTGTCCAGAAGAATCTGATTCCGGAGTGTTAAGGTCGTGACCTTCAGAAATGACGGCTGGTTTTTCTAATTTTGTAACTCTTTGTTCTACAACGTCGAACGATGTCGGGAAGACGACACCAGGTACACGACCTGTTGAATCCTCAATTGTCCACTTGGCCATCTTCTTTCCTTTCGCTGTTGTCATCCGTTTAAGATCTGTGATACAGGACATGATCATTACTCCACTCCCATCTGGTAACGATGAGGTGAACATTGACGAACTGTCTTCACTAGCGTCGTCATCATCCAGTCCATCGCCGATAATTAGGGAGACCGGAGTACAACCAAGATGTTTGCCTACATGTCGAAATTCGAGCAATGGGTGCCCAGAGGCGTAGAAGCCCAGAGTTGCTTTCTCCCCAGAAAGTCTTTCAAGCGAGGAAAAATCAGGCAGTGTTAGTGAGTCCTTCTCCAACTGCATTTCTGCCTCCTCCCAAACAAGAGCTTCCTCCTTAGCAGCTGCCTCCTCCTCTTCATCTGAAAGCTGTTTTCGCTCTCGACGTTTCTTCTTATCTCGAAGTTTTCTTCGGAGCGCTAGCAATGTATCTAGATGATCAAGCAATACCTTTCGATTTGGATGTAAGTCATCGAAGGACCCTGCTTGAATTAAGGCACCCATCGCCCTCTTATTCAGGACTCTAAGGTTGACCCGTTCGATCAGGTCTACAATGTTCCTGAAGGGACCCCGTTCATTTCTCTCCTCTAATAGAGCTGTACTGACAGACTCCCCTACCGTCTTCACCGCTTCCAAGCCGAAAAGTACGATTGCTTCACCATTTTCGCGCCTATCTACAGTAAAGCCAAGTTGGGACTTGTTCACCGAGGGAGGTGCCACTCGCACACCTGACAGGTTTGCATCTGCCAAGTATCGCACCAACTTATCTGATTGATTCATGTTTGACCTCAAAAGAGCTGCGGAGTACTCAACTGGATAGTTTGCTTTCAAGAAAGCTGTTTGATATGTCAGGTATGCATATGCTGTTGAGTGGGACTTGTTGAAGCAATATTCTGCAAACCTTGTCATCATGTCGTAAAGCTCCTCGGCTTTTTCTGCGGCACTCCTCGATTTTCAGCCCCTGCGAGAAACCTTGACCGCTCCTGTTCCATAATTTCTGTTTTCTTTTTGCCCATGGCTCTACGCAGAATGTCAGCTTGACCAAGACTGTAGCCTGCAAGATCTCGGGCAATTCTCATGATTTGTTCTTGGTACACCATGACTCCGTATGTTTCTTTCAGAATTGGCTCCAGTAGAGGGTGGTCATATTCAATGGGGTCGATACCATGCTTTCTCCGAATAAACTTCGGGATGAGGCCAGCATCAAGAGGCCCTGGCCTATACAGTGCAAGGATTGAGGAAATATCCTCAAGGCTTGAGGGACGTAGCTCTCGCACAATATTGCGCATGCCACCCGACGCATCTAACTGAAATATTCCATCCAGTTCACCCTCAGCCAGCAGCTGATACGTTTTAGCATCATTCAAAGGAAGCGCATCAACTGAAAAGTCCAAGTCTTCTTTGATGCCTCGCTCTCGCCGTCCCTCATTTATGAACTTCAGGGCCGTTTCGATCACGGTTAGGTTTTTAGCCCCAAGAAGTCCATCTTGAGTAGCCCTAAGGATTCAACATCTTCCATGGCGTACTGCGTAATTGTCTCTCCATGCTTTGCTTTGCTCAACGGCACAACATCTGTTAGCGGTGAAGATGAGATGACGACACCGGCAGCATGAATACCATAGGTTTTATTTGCCCCTCAATTCTCCGCGCCTTATCGATCCACTCACTGTAAGACGGCGTGCGCTCCATAGCATGCCTGAATTCGGGGCTTGGTGACTTTTCGGATAACATCTGAGTGAGGGATGCCGGCTTCCCTCGCAGCACGGGAATAAGCTTTGCCAACCGATCAGCTTCCGAATAGGGAACGCTGTGAACCCTCGCAACATCTTTTAGCACGGCCTTGCTTGTGAGCCTGTTGAAAGTTATGATCTGCGCGACGCGGTCGGCGCCGTACCGCCTGCTGACGTAGGAAATTACCTCATCTCTTCCTTGCACTGAAAAATCAGTGTCAATGTCCGGCATACTCTTGCGCTCGGGGTTCAGAAACCTTTCAAACAACAAGTTAAATGCGATAGGGTCAACATCTGTAATTCGTAGCGTGAATGCCACCAAGGACCCCGCAGCGGATCCTCGCCCCGGCCCTACAGGGATATTCTGCTCCCTCGCGTATCTGATGTAGTCCCAAACAACTAAGAAATATGTCGAAAACCCCATCTGTGCAATCATTTCCAGTTCAAACTCTAATCTCTTGATGTATTCCGTTTCTAGTGACGCATCCATGAGCCCTGCCGCTTGCCGGGCATCTAGCCTCATCCTGAGGCCCTTCCTAGCGATATGTGCAAGGTACGAATCGTGGGAGTTGTCAAAGCCGTCTGGCACTGGAAAATCAGGGATACGCGTTTCCCCAAACAGGTCATACTTCTCAACTTTACCCGCAACCTCAACAGTATTCGACAATGCACGATCAACGTCCTCCCTGTCTAAATGGTCAACAAAGCATTGGCGCATTTCTTCAACAGACTTGAAGTACTCGTTGCCAGCATACCGTAGGCGATTATCATCGGTTAGGAGCTTTCCTGTTTGAATACATATCATGGCGTCATGAGCATCCGCGTCTAGACAGCTCGTGAAATGGCTATCATTAGTAGCAATGACAGGAATGCCCAGCTCCTTCGCCAAGTTCACTACCACAGGGTTCACGCGTCTATCCTCGGCACTTCCGTGATCCTGAATTTCCAGGTAGTAATCAGGACCGAATACATCTCGATACCACATCGCAACGGAACGAGCGCTGGTGACATCATCGTTTAAAATCGCCTGGGCAATCTCACCGCCCAGACATGCACTGCTTACCATGAGACCCTCCCGATATTGATAAAGCAATGCTTTGTTGACACATGGCCGAGCGAAAATCCCACGCCCGACACGGCCGTGCAAGTGGGCCAAGGAGGTGAGTTTAACGAGATTTCTGTACCCTGTGGTGTTCTTTGCGAGAACAATTAAATGGTAGCGTCTGCGGGTGGGTTCCTCCTCACGCTCTTCGAAACCGTCGTCGACAATATACATTTCATTTCCTATGATCGGCTTAACCCCCGTCCCAGCGCAAGCTCTCACCAACTGGATCGCCCCGTATAAAACGCCATGATCTGTTAACGCTAGAGCTGGAACTCCGAGGTTCTCCGCTCTTTGTACTAGCGAGGGCAATTGGCTGGCCCCGTCGAGCAAAGAAAAATCGGAATGGACGTGGAGCGGCACATATTGTGTTGGTGGATCGGTAGGTTGGAGGCAGGCACAGGGTTTAGGACGCGCGTACACGCGCTTAAGATGCGAATGAGGAAGCCGGTTTGATAGTCCCGCACTGTTAGTTCGCAGCCTCTTTGCTGTGAGATGTGAGGAAGAGGAGAGGAAAGGGATTACCGGACGCCTATGGGCAGAGGTTGACATGCTCAGTGGTAAACTGTGAGAGCGAAGTGGTTGCGGTAAGGGTGATGGGCAGAGGGTCTGGTACGTCTGTAGCCTGACAAAGCACAAAAGATGGACTTTCACGAGATCACCCCAGTGCAGTACAGCTTGTACTGTACAGTCCGTGCTGTAAAGTATGTGAAGTACAGTACAGTACAGCGCAGTAGTGTGACTCTATCTCGTGCTTTACTGTTCAGTGCGGGGTTAACTTGTTGTTTTACTGTAATAAGTACTGTACTGTGCGTTTGATACTGTAATGTGTAGTACAGTAGTTGAGCTGAGTTGGATGTTGGTTCGCAACAAAAAAGATATTTTTCTACTGTACAACTGACGGGTGTTGATCCTGTCGCGTCGGGTTCTAGAGTCAAGAAAGTCCATTCCAACCTCCATCGTCACGGATGCCTGGCCAGGAGTGGCTGCCATTTTCGCGGCCAGGTCTCTTTGCCTCCGTCTTCCTGCAATACTAGCAAAGTCTCGCGCTTTTCGTGCTCCCATTGACATAAAACTCTCCAGGTATGGCGACGATACAGTTACGTCATACGCCACTGGACTTGGAAGCGGGGTATTCGCTGCATTAAAACGCGGGTGCACAAGAATGCCCGCCGGACGCCCGCTCATTCCGAGTGGTTTCCCTTGTACTAAATGCCGACTCTGGCTGCTTTGAACAGCTCTCGGCCAAAGACTTTCACCACTGCTGTGTGTCAGTTGGTCCATCCAAGATCTTTGATACGTAAGTCTGCCGCGTGGTCTCCTTAATGGTCCATGGCCCCGTGGCACCTCGCGACTGCACTGCAGCGGCGTGGTGTCATTAAACACACCAACTCCCAGGAGGCAACGAAGCTTCACCGACTACATCTCGTCGTACGGTCCCGCTGACCTCGGACGGATGCGTGGCAAGGAAGGCTGCATTCATTATCATAGTAATCATCACTTAATCTTTTTTCAGTAGAGATTGCTGTTCTTCCTCTGGACTTCTGAAAATGCCCAATGCCGCAACCGCGCAATCCAGTCCCTCCAACCGCCCTGCCCGAGTCGGTGCTACGGCTCCATCTGGGGCCCCACAGGCCTTCCGCTTTCGCACCCGGGTGCTGCCTGTCTCACCTCCTCTGCAGGCCCAGAGGACCCTCGAACCCCCTGGTAGCACTTCGCACCGCGCTGCCGCCTCGCCCGCTCTCCTCCGTACCATCCTTGCCGTAGATTAGCCCCATTCCGCCGCTCAATCCCCTCGCCGAACACGTCGACCCCCCTGCGCCGCCCTTAGCGCCACCCGCACGCACGTCCCTGCCCTACAAGTCAGCTTGACTCCGTTCCCTGACGTGGCCGCCCCAACGCCGCTGCTGGCATCCGTGAGCGCCTCCAAAATGGAGACCGCTGCTCTCATGGACACCCGCATCCCCTCCTCCGTCTCCACCCGCTTACGCAACGCGATGGCCACCTTCCTCCGCCACCATGCCTCCTCGCTCCCCACACCCCTCCCTGCTGCTTCACCTCGGCCCCCCACTGAAACTCACTCCTCCCCTGTGGCCCCACAGCCTCGACTTGCTGCCGCGGACCTCCCCCCCTCTGACCTCACCCCCGCCAGAAAAAACGCCAACGCAACCGGTCTGGTTCCGCGCCGACGCTGATGACGGTCGCCCAAAGTCCAACCCGGCCTCCGACGCCGCTAACAACAATGTTACCGCCCCACGCAACAAGTCCCGCGTCGACGCCTTCGGCCTCCGCCCTCGCCCCGCTATCACCGACCGCTTCCCTCTCTACAAGCACAACCCGGGCAACACCACTAAGGCCAATGCTGCGGCGCGGAGAGCCGGCTGCCGCTGCCGAGGTCCTTCCTATCGCGGCCAACCACCCTGATGAAGCTGATCCCCTGCCCGCCATAGTGGATGTCGAGGCCTCGCAGTCATTGCTGTCGAATGCTAGCACCAGCAATAGTCTACCAGAAAGCCGATGGGATGCCAGCCCGCAGACAAGCAGCGATACAGGTTATCTGAAGACAAGTGTGCGCTTACGTGTCAGGTTGGTACATGCTGCGCAAAAAATTAGCCCTGTACAGTAGTACAGTACACACCGTGATGTGCCGTCGATTGCGGAGCGTTCAAAATACCGTATGTACCGTACAGTATGAACAAAGATTGATACTGCATCTCTTTTAATCGACTGTCGTGATCCATGCTTGCAGCGCAAATATCGCAAGATACGCAAAGCCCTGATACTGAGCAGTACTGTACGTACCGTAGTACCCCTTCACGATGGCATGCGTCTGATAGCTCGGACGTATCTTGCCACGTCCGCAGCCTCAATGTCTTCGTCCGCAGCAGGTTCACCCATCGTTCGTAGTAATGCCCCCCCACGTATCCATTCACTTGCGCACTACAGCACCCAGACGTTTTCCTGTGGGCAGAAGTAGTCGCCGTCTGCAGGTCCGATCAACCACACCCTGAGTCCACCTCAAATTCTCCCTCCGACAGTGCAACCTACCAAGTTGCGCTCCCTCCCATTCTAACCTCGGTAGACTCCTTGTTTTCTGAATCAGGCCCCCTCACCAATGCCCAATCCTCTTTGTCTCATTCCTTGACCCAACTCTCCCTTATCGAATCTACCTTGGACACCGTTATCACTTCCCTCGAGCAAAATCTCTCCCACCTTGATGCCACCTCCCACCAGCTCACCTCCCTCCGCCCCCACACAACCCATCTTCAACGTCATTCGGAACAACTCTCAACTTTCATCCATGCCGTGCAAATCCCGGATGATCTTCACTCTGCAATTCATACGGCACATCCACATTCGTCCGTCTTTGCCTCGGCCCTTGAAACACTCTCTGACAAGCTCACCTTCATCTATCTTCCGCAAAACTCCGCCGCGATCTCCTGTCATCACATTCGACCAATCTTGCTCGCACTAAGGGCCCAAGCCATTGATCGTGTCAGTGGCCGACTCGACCAAACTTTCCATGTGCTTGCTCAAACCTCCTCTTTTGACATTTTGCGAAATTCTCTGCTCTGCAATCAGCGCCACCTGATTCATTTTATTTCCAAACATGCAGACCCTCCGACCCATCCCTTACCAACAAATTGCGCTGTCATGCAGCGCTATGTCCGGATTGCGCGCTCCGTTTTGCGCCATAAAGTCGTCACGTATACAGCAGTATTATCTACATGGGCGGCGACACGCCCAACATGCACGCAGTCCTCCCTTGGTTTGGCCAACATTGCACGCAATGCTACGGGAATGTTTTCTGCCGTCTTTAGGGATACTTTGGCCAATTTCTCGGCAGGACAAGCTCCAAATGAGCTAGAGTTGGAATCTGACGGTCACAAGCAGTGCCGGCGGAGCAGACGGGAAGAGGTGGAACTCGTTTTGAGGCGATGGACGGAGGCGATGGGTGCTATGGACGAAGCGTATGTAACAGAGGCTGACCTTATGATTCGGCAAGGGGGTGAAGGACCGAGAGTGGAGGAGTTGTATAGAAACGCTGCGTTGTTCTATGCGGATCTTGTTCAGGGAGAGATTTCGTTCTTGCAAAAAACATTTGGAAATACAGCTAGGTCTGTTGTTGAGGATGTCTTAGAGGACAGCGGAGATTCGCTGCTGGGAATTATCGAGACTGAGGTGGCAGCCGCGCGGAGTAATAACGACGGAGTGGTAGGTATGACGATCTGCTTGATGTTAAACCGCAGATTTCGTTGTGGCATTCAAAACGTAGAACAGAGGGATCTAAGGGTATCATTTCTACTCATGATAGAGAGAATGTTGCAGACAGGTTTGTTGGAGGAATTCGATCAGCAAGCGAGAAGAATTACAGAGGGATTCAACACGCCTGCTGATTCAGGTTGCGCGGCTCCTCATGACAACTTGCTGCTAAATTTCGCAAAACTTGCTGCAGATGTCCTAATTGTTGTGAGTAGGGGAGCGGAACAAGTTGATGCAGCGGACATGGCAGTTTTGATACAAAGGAGGTTGCGGTCGTCCATGAATATCGTGGCAGACACAATTAATAAGCTCGGAATGCGTTTCACAGAGTTTGCGGAGGCGCAAAAGGCAAAAATGCGATGTGCGGGAGCGGTTCTAAGTGTTCTTGACATACCTGAGGATCTCGTATCGCCGGATGACATCCTGACGCGACTAAGGGAACCCGTTCTAGACCAGTGGAACAGAGCGTGTGCGGCATACAGCCCACATGTGGCGGGTAAGCACAATACAGAAATTGTGAGAGCGATATCAGCATTTGAATGTGGGGAGTACGACGCGGTCCGAGAAGAACTTGTTCAGTTTGGGGAGACCCTGGAGGCTAAGATTCGATCAACTAAAGAGAGCTTTGCGTTCTTGACGGAGCACGGGAATGTGTCGCGGTCGTTGCGACGTTTGGCGGAACAATCGGCCTTTGCGGAACTTGCGAGTTGGAATGAAAAGATTGCGCGATTGGTACGAGAGCATATGTCAAGTGACCTTCATCTCCTCGTGACTCGGTCGGTATTTGCTCTGGCGAGTGACAGCGAGTGAAATCCTCAATGTAGCAGCATGGGTACATCAGTACTTGGTAAAGATAAGTAACCAGAGAAACGGAAACGTCCACACCTAACCACTTACGGGGAAAGCTCGAATCTTTGTGAGGAACGCGTTTTAGATATTGCCCTTTTTTACGCAAGGATTAGTAGCTTTGTCTGAACTTCCCACCATCTCTGACCACTGTGTAAAACAACAGGCGAAGTTCAAACAAGACGTTTCGTTGAAACTTGTTAAGGTGGAGTATGAAAAACACACCATACTTGCGAGTAAGAAGATGATGCAACTCGCGTTTGGACATGAAAGCTCATGTCATGGGGTGTTTCATGAGAGAGGTCAAACTCTCATTTGAACCTCAAGACGATAATGTCGTTCAACGGCTCGTGGCGTGCTGCAGCAGCCACGAGGCTCGGACCGCTTTGCTCGCTGGGTTCGCGATGACACTCGACGCCAAGGGAGAGAGGCCGAATCCCGGGTATAGCTCCTGAAGAATGTCTGTTGGAGTGAGGTATCGAGTGGTGTGTTCACAGACCCTTACAAGCATGGCTAGATGAAGCACAAGGGTTTAGTGATATTTGTTGACAAATGGTGACATCAACAGCTCGAAAGCTAGATACAGTACTGTACAGTCGTGTCAGAGGAAACTTGAAACCCAACAGATTTGCGGATCAAACAAAAATTACCCGATTGTTATCGCAGCGGCATTCACCTACCAATCGTCACAGGTGAAGTACAGTAGGTGCTTTTACTGTTTCTACTAGTCTATTCTCTCGAGGTGTGCCGGTGCCTGGAGTATCGTCCACTAAGCGCTGAGGCCCGTCGGGGTTGCATGCTTCATTATCCATCTGAATTCATCGGCAACCGTACTCGTGGTAATTCGTCCGCCCCGCTCCGATCGTACAGTACACAGCCGTAGTACAAAATCTCCGGCGCCCGTTGTGACCGAGCCGGCAAGTTTGATCTAGGTATCATTCTGAAGGCGATCTCATTGATTCCTGGATGATGCGCCAAATCACATCATCCCTCTCCATGTTTTCGTCATGGCTCACAAGGTGCCCACCACAAGCATCAAGGCCATTCCTTGCAAGCCATTCGCACAGCATTCGACCATTGCCCGTGAATTCTTGGGGCAATTGGAACAATGTAGTACGCGGCCTCAAGGTCATGAAAGACATTACCCGGCCCCGCGTTATTCAGAGGAAACCGACTACCCCTTCGAACCGACATACCGCCCTCATTGACAAATCCGGCTTGTACAAGGGACGACCACATCCGCGTTTATCTGTTGGGCTTTCAAAACGGGCCGGCCGTTGCCGAATCACTGGCCGAATCACCGTTCGTCATAAGGGTAGTGGGAACAAGCGTTTGTACAGGATCATCGATTTCAAGCGCTCAGCATGGGAATCGATCCCCGGGGTTGTGGAGAGGATTGAATACGATCCAAACCGCTCGGCCTTCATTGCGCTCCTGAGGCATCGAAAGAAGTGTAAAGCTGTCCCCGGCAAAGTGCGCCCCGATCGCTACGCATACATTATTTGTCCCGCCGGGTTGCAGATTGGCCAAGAGGTGATTGCCAGCCGTGTGGGTCCGGTAGATGTCAAAGTTGGAAACGCTATGACATTCCGTCACATTCCTGTTGGGACCAAGGTTCATAATATTGAGCTTAGACCTGGATACGGTGGGCAGATCTGCCGTTCGGCGGGTACGAGCGCGCAGATATTGGAGCGGGATGAGCAGAAGGGTTTGGCGTTGCTGCGCTTGCAGAGTAAGGAACAGCGATTGATCCGTCTTCATTGCATGGCCACAATTGGAGAAGTATCCAACCCAGAGCACAAGAATCAGAAGTTCGGCAAGGCGGGACGGATGAGATGGAAGGGGATACGTCCGACAGTCAGAGGTGTCGCCATGAACCCTGTTGATCATCCTCATGGGGGAGGAGAGGGCAAGACTTCTGGTGGAAGACCGTCTGTCTCGAAGTGGAGCAAGCCCACTAAGGGCTATCGCACTCGTTCCAAGAGGAAGAAGAATCCGCACATTGTGAAGAGACGCTTTGATAAATAAACTCCTTGTGGGACCCCACCCAGATTTGGTCCATCATCACGCTCGCCCTGGTTTGGAGGCAGTGTATCTGCTGATGCCAAAGGCGCGGTACTGTATGCGCCGCAGGGTTTTCATGGAAGTTACGCAAAATGACTTTAAAAACACTCGTTTACTGTTAGAGTTGAGGGATGTGCCCTAAGGTTCTCTTCATGTAACAGTTACTTGAGATGGTGGGACCTTCAGACGGCACTCTAGCGAAGGGTTCTTCCACGGGGTACCCAGATTAATCCGTTCAACTACACATTAACGAAGTAGACATTGGAAAGGACATTCCATCCTATACAACGGCCGATTAAGTACTCAGTTCGTCAGAAAGTCAGTCACATCTACCCGCGTCCAGCAGCAACCCTTCTGGGGGTCATAAACTCTTCTCCACAAGAGAGCCACAATGTATCATCTGGACACATTTCATCCAAAAGCGTAATTTCTGCGCCGCTCCTGGTAAACACCCGAGAAAGTGGCCCTTCGACTTGGAGCTTGTCCTCCGCATGTTGAAAGAACTCTTCCATGGTCTGCGGCAGCATGAGGGCCTTTCCGCCGCCTTCCCTGCCGTTTACATGCACAGTGACACGTATCTTGGGAATCTGTGCGGGAGCCATTACGGCCGCCATACTGGGATTCCCGACGGAAGAATTCAAGAATGGCTGCGCCATTGAGGCATACTGCAGGCCTAGACTAGTCACAGGAAGCACCACGGGGACAGTGGAGAGGCCATTCGAGTTGGCCACAACTGATAACGAGTTCGCCGCGCCGGACGACGTCTGTGGAGTCTGAAGTGCGCTCGTTCCAATCGGAGAAGAGAGTGTCCCCGACGTGGTTGGTGCCGCCGGGGCAGCGGATAATCCCAGTAGCCCGTCCGCTTCTCCATTCATGGCGAGGTTCAAGCCAGTGCCCATGCACATCGATGTGGCCAGCGCAAAGTCATTTGTCGTTGTCGAAGTCGAGGCGTCCATAGTAAGAGGGACGCTAGTTTCCCAGGCTGATGAGGTGCCAGCGGCACGGCAGTGCAAAACGGACGGGAGACGATCGGAGATGATGCCATGGAAGACAACGGGACTGTCGTCATCTTAGCCGTCTGGGAGGAAGTCTGGACAAGCCTTGGGAGACATTCTGCGAGGCTGTGGCTGTCCAGGCGGCGGTCAATCTCTGCAAATCTGTCGTGACGTCGTCCTCAGTAATGTCATGGATCGACTTTTTCTTACGCTGGTCATCGCTCTTAGCCTGCCTCAAGAAGAACTTTTGGGCATGAGACTGACACTGATTGGCAGTCCTTGAGCCGACCTCTCCGGCGATTTCCTTCCACTTGCCCTTGCCATAGCGCTTCATGGCGGTAAGAAACTTACGATGCTCATCTTCAGTCCACGAGCGCTTAAAGCGGGACTTTTGCGGAGGGATCGACAAACGGCGAGGTGCGGTGCCATTGGAATGTAAGGCGGAAGAAGAGGAGGGTAGAAGTGCGTTGGCAGCGTCTGAGGCGCCGTTGGCGGGCGAGGGCGTTTGGCTGCGTTATTAATCTTGGCATGGAATGGACAAGCGCCTATACGACCACAGAGTCTTCCCCTTTGATTGCGGACACCACAGACTTCATAGCCTCTGCCGTTGAATGCTTGATCTCCGACGACAAACACATCGTTGGGGGCCGGCGGGGGGGTGTTGCGGGATTCAATTGCGGAGTGGAGGGTGGTGGTGGGGCTGCAGGGGCTAGGGGTAACGGAACTGCGGTCCCGGGAGCAATGTGACGGTGAGGTGCCATTACCGAGAACATACGGAGAGGGTAAGGAGAGGAACGACGGGAGCGATGAGAATGCAGGAATGGGGTTGTTTCGAGAGGACAGGGGAGAGCGGGCGTCGATTGGATAGAAGACCGTGGGGGAAACAAGAACAGGGTTCGAAAGAGTGGTCAATTGGTAGCGGGTATGGGTGGTGATTGATGGGGGAAGCAGTGAGGTGGTAGGGCAGTGAGCGGCCAGTAAAAGTCAAATGGGGTTTGGAACAAGATGAAATGCAAATGAGTGGGGAGTCGGGTCTGGTTGTACGGCGGAATCGTGTTGGGCGCAACAGGGATAACGGGATGCCAGGGTGATATCAGAAATGTGAGCAGCAGACAGGGCAGAGGGAAACAGTACACGAGGGTCTGGAGAGTAACGGCGAGGGGATGGAGCAGGGAATGAGGGGCTTAAGAAGGCAATGGGGAGGGGCTGTTGACAGGCGAACTGCAAGGAGAGTATGAAGAATTTCGAGAGGCGAGGGTGGAAGAGGACAGGGTCAATGAACAAGGAAAATCATGGCACGGATTTCTGCGGTGGTGTTTGAAATTGAGGGTTGTAACGCGTGCACGTATAGCTGTTGGTGGGTGGTCGATGCGTTTGGTGATTAGCAAGACTCGCAAAGAGGCCCGGCGGTACGGGGAGGGCGGCCGTGGAGGAGGAGTGAAGAACTGAAAGCAACTATCAGTGATTATCGCCGGTGAATCTTTGGGCAGCAAAATGCAAAAAATTTGGTGATTAAAATAATCACGTTTTCCGCGATTTGCCTGTTGTACGGTGCGGGAAACACATTTTCTAATGAAAACGCAATTAGTGCACATGTGACTTTTAATTGTTGTATATAATTTTTAAGAAAAACATATGAAAGAATGGATATCACACGTGCGGCGATATAATTGGATAAACAGGCTGTATGTTGATTGACATCAATCATTATAATTCCAATTGGAAATAGTGCGTTTTTAAAGAAATAAACCGTGGAACAGTGTGCTTTTCAGAAAAAAGTTTTGATGATGTGGGCGAACCGGAAATAATAATAATGTCAGCGAGTGCATTAGAACGGGATGATGTGTGGAAAAATTGACAGTTGTTTCCTGTAATTTTGTTGGAGTCAGCGGAACACATTTTCTCGTTCCGGTTGCCGAGGGAACAAGGTAAGGCTACCAATAAATGCCAGCAATGTCGACATGCCTACTGTATGGTACATTATTCCGCTTCCAATTATTTCAAGTGTTAGTAGCGCCTCCAGCGGCGCCGCCTACGCCCCCTCCCGACCGCCCCAAACAGCATCAACGTCTCGAGAGCGCTATGCTCATACCGCACCGTACTATATTTACTGCACTACCTACGGTATGCACAGAGTTTGCAATGTTGCACCAGATACTACAAACACTGTACCAGTCGACGCATTTTCTGCGGCAATGTGCAGTACCGCCGGCGGCAATGCTGTTGTACTCGGTTGTACAGCATGTGCCGTAATCATACAATCCACGAAATTTGAGCTGACGGTTGCGCTGCAGTGAGCCGTAAAATAATACATCAGGAAAATATTTTGAGATCGCGCGGTGCTCCGCAAGGCTGTTCGTACAGTGACTGTGCAGGACAACAGCCGAGTTGTGCTCGGGGCGCGGTGAATCTTTCGAGACTGTGGTACATCGTCACAGCTCGTTGATCCTAGACCTGTGACGGTTTTGTATCGAGAGTAAGTGGCTCGGGTGTGCAGTGATGGAGCGAGAATTGCAAGTGAGCTTTTGCTCGGATCTGGTTGGCAAGTATGTCCGCTTTGTTTGTGCGGCAAGTCATTTCAAGCGATAGAATGAATGTCCGTGGATTCGCACCGCCTTTGAACAAGCTTGTATGACTTGGTTACCACTGCCGCCCACCAAACGAACGCGGAACTGAGAGGGAACACTTTTCAGGGCTGAGAAATGCTTTTTACTTCGGTGTTATCGCCGAGAATAGTGTAAATAATTTGCGTTTCTACGAATGCCAGTTTGTCTTACCCTTTTCATGATCAAGGACAGCACTGCCGTGTTCTTGCCTATTTGCGGAGTCCATGCGGCAGATAATGTCATGTCACTCTTGCGAATCTCATCCACGAAATGAATCGGCTATAGCGATGCGCCTCTGCCGACTCCCCCTGAGTTTGTAAAAATCCCAGATATCATGCAAAATCTCAGAATGTATCTTGTAATTTGGGTCCGAGAAGAGTGATGTTTCTCTGGCGGTGCTGCAGGGGTTAGGTGGATGAAAAATCTTTGCTCAAAAAGTGGGTGGAATGATGAATTACATTAGTGCGGTAGTAGTCATCTCATTATCAAGTTGAGTATTTGCTGGACAGTACTGTACAATACAGAACATTACGAGTGCGATGCAATATTGCAGAAAATTGCAAACTGCGATACCGTAATGCAAAATATAATCTTGGACGGGACAAAGCGAACATACAGTAGCCTGTAAGGTTTAGTACAGTACGGTACAGTAGGTACTAATGCTAAGCAAGGTGCCCCCTACAGTATTGATGTTGATCACACTACAGTACAGTAGTCCTGAGCGAAATTAAGGAGGAACCTTTAGTCGGTCTCTTTTTGAGATCGCAGCAGCACAACCCAACTACAGTGCAGGACATATCCTGGTACTGTACATTAACGTAATGTTTGTGCCCTGTCGTGCCAACTCTCTGCCAGTGTCATCTCTCCACACCCTCCCCACTGATTCGTCCCTTGCTTCAACCCCATAGACATTATCACATTTCAAACGCTCTGCTTGCCTTTAGTTTCGTGTTTGTGTTCAAACAAGAGCGTACTCTCAACTACCACTGCTGCATTGCACTCAACATTCTTTCCAAGAAATACTCATTCTAGAAGCCAGAGGCTTTGGCAGGCTCTGGCTTGTGGCCGGACAGCAATTGAACAGCGCAAGGTGCCCCACTTTCAACCTAATCCTTTTCTCCGTAATGCATTTACATCTTGTCTCAGCCCCATTCTATACGCCATCCCACAAGTTCCTTTCCGCAGCGTCTCGTGTAGCCCCGCAAATAACTAATCATATGAAACCAAATGCAACAACCGTACAGTACTGTGCTGTACTGAACGTGTCATAACCATCGGCGCGTGTAGCCCTTCAAATCTGGTGCGAAAATGTGGGAATACTATATTAATGGCTATCACGTCAAAGTACTGTACATTACTGTACTGTACATACTCCCATGGCACTCAAATGGCAATACTGTACTGTACCCAGGATACGAATCGAGGCTTTCTCCTCTAGGACCGTTCTGCGCTCTGCCTGTCCAGCCGACCGACTGTTGCTCCAGGGACCACAACTTGTTTGCTCATTCGTTGACACTTTTTAATGTGCGGTGGAATCATATATTCTCCGCACTTTAATGCCTGTGGCCGCTGTTCTAAATATATCTTGCACTACATCAGCTCACTCACCAATTCCCAGCTTCCCCTCTCCCAAACCGCCGCCGCCATCGCCACCGCCACCACCGTCCAAGATCCCACTCCCATTCCAAACTCTATATCTCAAACTATAGTGGTGCCATCACTTGTACCCTACGTATACATACATGTACCCCCCTCCGCGCCCAATTCTCATCTAATGATTCGAAATTCAACAACTTGGGAGCCCCTTTCCCTCTTCTAATCCGCAAGTCAAAATTCCACACTCCAAACTAAGGACGAAACACCTTGATCAACTCAAAATCATCAGTTCCCGTTCCCGCCTTCCCTCCGTACCCAATCAGCACAAAAAAAGCACAACTCATCATGCACGCCCCCGCTCTGTAATTCACCCATCCTCAAATCTTTATCCCACTTCCCCCTCAACCCAGCCCCGCCTACGGAACCGATCTTTTCTGTTACGTCAAGTATACCTCCTGCCTGCGCCTCCCTCACCCACCCCATCACATAATCCCTTCGCTACAAACTCGCGATCCCTTTGAAAACCACGCACCCCATCGAGCAAGTCCATCCGTCACCCCGTCACACACACACACCCCCGCAAATCTGTCCAACCAACACCTAACAGACTCCTCCTCCCTCCTCCCGCATCCTCCGCTCTTTTTCACTCCCCACTTTGCCGCCATGTCCCCATTCCCACTCGTCCAATCATCGCGCCACATCCTTCGGTAAAGGCGTCGCCAGCATTCCCAATCCCGCAAGAGGCCACCTAGCTCGCACATCCAAATGCTTATGATCATCAGCAATGCCCTTCCGTAGCCGCTCCACAGCAGCCCAACCAACCATCACCCCATTGTCCGTGCACAGTCCCATCGGTGGAATCGCGCATTTCCACCCGTATCTTGCACACACCCCTTCCAACCGATTCCTCACCACCGCATTCGCCGCCACCCCCCCCGACACCACCAGCGTTTTCCCGCCTGTCCCATGCTCTTCACACAACTTTAACGCCCGCCCAACTCGTTGCTCCAGGTGTCGAACCGCAGTCTCCTGGAAGCTTGCCGCCACATCAGCCATCAATTTTTCATCCCCCCGTACCGCGTCCTCCCCTCCAAGCTTATCAATCGCCATCCGTACAGAGGTCTTCAGCCCTGCAAACGAAAAATTGCAATCCGCGCGATCCCGCATCGGGATCCGAAACGGGATTGCTTCGGGGTTCCCCCGACGAGCTAACTCTTCCAATGCAGGTCCGCCCCCACCCCCCACCTGCAACCCGAGAAGCCGAGCCGTCTTATCATACGCCTCCCCGAGCGCATCATCCAGCGTGCCCCCCACCACCTCGTAATTCGCCACGTCATATGCAAGAAGCAACTGACAGTGACCACCGGATACCAGCAGAGTGAGGAACGGAAACTCCACATCCACTCCCGTGTGACCCGCCCGCGCAATGAGCACATGCGCCTCGAGATGATTTACTGCCACAAAATCCTTGTCCAGCTGTATGGCGAGGTCTCTCGCTGCCCGATACCCCACTCTCAAACAAACCTCGAGCCCCGGACCCATGGTAACCCCGATGGCATCAAGCTCGTCGGCACGAACCGACGCTTGCTCAAGCGCAGATGAAATGACCTTCTGAATCGCGTCTTGATGCGCATCTCGCGCGACATGTGGAACCACACCGCCCCATTCCTGCGTCAACTGGTCCTGAGAAATACGACAGTCGCCTAGAATAGTGCCATCGGAGCGTACGACGGCGGCGGCGGTGTCGTCGCAAGAGCTTTCTACGCCGAGTACGAGGAATGATTTGTCGGGATGGAAGCGGGAGGGGTCTTTGACACGGGAATTGCCGGGTAGTTCGGGGACGAGATAGTCTTCCCATGGGGTTTGGTCGGGGGTCAACTGGACGTGGGGATCGCCTAGGTCGACGCCCTTAGGGACGCCGATGTTGCGGCGTCGGCGGCTGCTGGAGCAGGTCCATGTTCTACGGAAGGATGTCCGAGGGCGGGTGCGTGGATGGGGGGTGAATGGCGGTGAGGAGAGGGTGTGGGGCAGAAACGATGAGGGTTGGGAGTGGGCCATGTGTGAAAGCGGAGCGGATGAGCGAGGGCAAAGGCTTGACGGCGGTGCATTGAGGCGGGGAGAAAGGCTCTAAGATTTGGCATTTGTTGACGGAGGAGGGAACCCGTGGGCGTGTGAGTTGGGAGAACTCAGAGTGGGTAATGGCCAATTGTTGACGGCTTTGTCCAGGGAAAGTTGTTCTTGGAAGGGGTGGGCAAGGTTTTTGTTCGTTGAATGCGGCGAGGTTGCAGGAGTCGAACTAGGGAGGGGCGGTTGAAAGTGGATAAGGAAGCAGGGTGTCAATGTAATCTTGAGATCAATGTATGCGACTGATTCACATGGATGTCACAACGCAACGGGCTACGAGTGATACTGTACAGTACTGCTCCATACAGCAATTACTGTTCAACTGGTCAAGTGCAGCCCAGTACAGTACTGTACCCGTTTCAAGTAACAGGGGGGGGAATCTCGGTGTTTAAAAACATGAACCATACATGTAACTGTACTGTACAGCACTGTTGTAACATCTTTTGGTTCAAACTGTGTCCCTGCGGCACACTGACGAGTCCGACTATTCGGCTAAGATCTATCCAGATGTCACACGTCGACCACGTGTGCTGGTGTGCGAGATAGGATGTACATCGCTATGGACGACTACGTGCCACTACAGGGTGCTGGTAGATGCGCTGAAGAATAGCAACGTCGGGAGGTATTGGCGAGCTATACAAGAGATACTGTAAATTCGTCCAGCAGTTGGGTGGTATCGGGAGCGGATGCACCCAGAGAGTCGAAGGCTATACGGCGGAAACCGAAACCAGGGTCGCGGTCTAGGCCGTCTGAGGGGGGAGTCAAGCGACGTGTGAGCTTGCGTTCCAGGTCCCTCAGCTCATCCCGCTGGTTGAGGCCGGCGGCTCCACCAACAGCTTTGGTGGCCTTTGGTGTGGTGGTAGCCTTGATCGGCGAGACTATCGTGATATCAGAGGCGGTGGGGCGGGGCGGGTCAGTGGCGGGAAGGGTCATGTGGTGGACCAGTATGTCCGCGGGTCTGTATCCGGGGCGAGGAGTGGGACCTCGAACTGACAGTCCAGTCGATGACTTGGCATGCCAGGGCGCTGCGTAGAGAATTATGGCGGTGGATGCGCCCGAAGCCAGACGTGCAAAGGTCGACGGCATGGTCGCCGAGGTCGTCGACCATCCCTTGGGTGCAGTTTTGGCACTTGAGCGTTAACGAGCCCGAGTAAACCGCGAGTCCCAGGTGTTGGCAGAGCATGACGGCCCAGTGGGCTTTGGAGACCGCTGTGGCCGTGGACGGGTGGGCAGCGAGGAAAACGGCTGCGGGGGTTCCCCGGAAGGCAAGACTGCGGATGCAACGCCTGATGTCGTGGGCGCTGTGGTTAGTCGGGTTGGAGTCGGCCGCCCAAGCGTCGTCGCACCAGTGCACCCTAGCCTTGGCTGCTTGCTGCACCCTTCAAGCAGGGTTTGAGTTTTGATAGGTGAAGCAGCAAGACGTTCAGGGTTGAAGGGCCGAGGCCGAGCTGGGGCGAGTGGCCGGGGACGTCGGTCAGGAATGTTGCTAGTGACGACTGGGCCTGTGCGACAAGAAAGGACCGATCCCCGCAGAAGCGGATCCGGAGTAGACCAAAGCAGCGAAAGACCATGTAACACGCTGACCGTTCGCGGGCCAGTGCGGCGTCAATGATGCTCGCGGTGGTGGCGCCGTGGAGTAACGGGCAGATGAATGAGAAGCCGTGGCCGCCCAGCTGAAACGGGAGGCATACTTGATTCCAGGCGGCGTCGGTGAGGGCGATCCCGTGTAGCGCCTGGGACGAGGACTTCTGCAGAGCGTCGAAGGCATCCACGGCGGGAGTGGCGTAGCCTTAGGATCGGCGAGCTTGAAAGTATGGGTCAATAGGCAGGCGCATGCACATATCCTGTGCATGTGGAAGCGGGCACCGGGATCGCTGACGTTGTGGAGGAGAGCGATGGTGCAGCTAAAGGCCTCGATGTTGGCCCTCAGGAAGGCGTCTGTGAACTCCTTGTTGCCAGCAGGTGCGCTGAGCAGTTCAAGCCGTGCTCCGAGCACTGAGAGTGTGGGAACTTCGGGAGGAAGTGTATGTGGCCAGAACACCCGGGTCTTCCGGGTGTTCACGTAGAGGCAAACGGAGTGGCCGTCGCGGACGAGAAGGCGGAGGGCGCGGCGGAAACCGTCAAGGGTCCTCACGAGCGTCCCGTCGTCAGCATACCACTGGTTGAGAAGTATACCATTTTCCTCAGCGATTTTCCGGATTAGCGAATGTATCGTGATGGGAAACAGGAGCATGCTGGCGGGGTCGCCTTGTTGTGTGCCCCGCGCAGTCAGAATAGTAGTGCAAGCAAGGTTCAGGACCAGTAGAGGTTGCTGCGTTCGCCCGCAAATCATATTGATGAAACGGGCGAGCGTAGGGGCGTGAGGGGGGAGGAGATACAGCATTGACTGCTGATCAACACGGTTGAAGTCGCTTTGGGCATCGACGGGGATGGTCGGAGCCTCAGGCATCCCGTGGAAGCGTCGTAGCAGGGTCCGTGTGTCGTGGACTATGGCGTCCATACGGGCTTTGATACTATTAGGTGTTTGAAAGGGGTCAAGGTTTTCCCGGGAATCGTCAATTGCGGATAGGAGCAAAGTCTTTCTGACGATCCTTCGGAGAACCGAGCCGACGGCTATTGGGAGGATCTTGTCCGATTTGGGTTGGAGGGGCAAGAGTGTCGCAGCGGCGATAAGTGGGCGGACGGAGTCTGGGAGATCTCCACAGGCAATGCGATTGAAAGGCCTCGTGAGGACGCTGAGCCCAGTGACACCGGCTTCGGTGCTGACCGAGATTTTGACTAGGAGGTGAAACCATCTCGATGGCGTACGGTACTGGCCCGCTGCAGTATCGAGGGAGATGCTTCGCGTCACCCATTTGACAGCGGTCTCCATGATGCGGGGAAGCGGGGGGAGGCTATCTTCGGGGAGGGGTTTGATGAGACGTGGAGGCAGCGGGTGCAGGTCACTTAGCTGCTGGATCGCCTGCAGGTCGTTGACGTCAGCACGCTCGCTGACGCGCGGGGCATTGTGGAAGGACCGCATGGCCTTACTGCAGCGCGCGTCGGCGCAGAGTACTTCTGCTCGGCGGGAACAGCGAGTTGCGGTTGGGAAGGAGGCTGTGGTGTCGCGGTGTCGCGTTAACCACTCATTCCGGGCTTGGCGTGCGGAGGGTGCTTCGGACCAGAGGGTGCCCCATTGGGAGCCCGTGGTGGCACGGCCGATCCGCGTACGGAGGCCCGCTGTTTGACCTTTTTGATGTCGCCATCCTTCCTCCCCACAGAGACTCCAGCGGAGCACGGCGGTAGGGAACACGTGGATGTGAAGGAATGCGCGATAGGTGGCGTATGCGGTGCGAGCGTTAGCGGCGGCCTTGACAAGCGTGATGAATAGGAGGATGAATGGTTTGAGGCAGGTGGCAGGGATATGTTGGAAGGTGTCAGCCTAACGGCATGGAGTGCGGAGAATGTCAAGGGCGGCCGGCAGGGAGTGGGGAAGTGTGACGTCCTGAGATGGTGCAGGAGGTTCCATGGTGTCGGCAATTAGTACGAAGCGCCCGCGACTGGGGCGGGGGCTTCCGAGGCAGTATGGTCTGAAGTCTCGACGTCCACCATGGCCGATGGGGAGGCGATAGCGGGAGGGAGGATGGGGCCGGGGGTCGGCGATCCATGGGGCGGGGCGGGGGCGTTCGTGGTGACCAAGGTTGGCCGGCAGAGCGGGGAGGGTGGCTAGAGTCAACTTTGCGAGTGGTGCTGGCGGTGGGGACGGGTAGGTTGGGGGTAGGGGTTGAGGTGCAGCGGTTGCGACCAAGAGCGCTAGGCGCCGCCTTGGCGTAGGGCACTTTAGCGAGCTTGGTGTGGGGAGCTTGGGTGGTCTTCGTAGAGCAGTGCCTTGGTCGCAGGCATGTGCTGCACCTCGGTGGGGGTGGGGTCAGGAATCGTGTCCGGCCCAGCGAGCGCGTCTAGCGGTTCCGTGGGCAGCGGGAAGGTGCCGGATCGGACCGGTGGGTGCGAGGCGGTGTTGCTGCTGTTGGGCCCCTTGCGTGGGGGAGACTGATGAGGGTTCGGCGAAGCGGGCTTGCCGGACTTGGCGGGACGGCGCCTTATCTTGATGGCCGCTCTGATGTTTTTGGAGGCGGCGAGGAAGACGTCCGCGAGTGCCTGGCGGATGGGCAACTCAGCTGTGCGGCGGGAGGCGGCGTTGCGGGCGCTGAGCATGGCACGACCCTCCCTGTAGGCTCGGGTGGCCGCCACCGCGGTTGCGTCGATTGGCAACTCGGCGGAGGCATCAGCGGGCGGGCGGGCAGATACTTGCAGGCGGGGGTAGAAGGGAGGAGGTGCGCGAGGATGCGCCAGAAATCGCTAACGCCCGATTTCGGAATGAAAACGAACGTCTAAGGGCTTCTGCCTTGGGCGTTGGTTTTCAACTCAAATTTGGAAGGAGGACGTGGGGGGGCATCGCGACACGTGCTGAGTTGGCGGCCTCGAGAAGCAAACGCTGAGCGCGCTCACAGTCGGTGAAGGTCAAGGTGCGTTCAGCATCGGTTGGGGAGATCGCAATGGCGACGATCTCCTTACGGCGCTCAAGGACACGGCCAGTGTGCGGGCACAGGGATTGTATCGGCGCGACAGTGGCCGCAATGCGACGGGCTGCGTGGCGGCGGGGGTCGCAACTGCGGGCGGGTGTCGGCGACGATAGCTAACGGCTCCTCGAGTATGAAGGGAGTAGCACCAGGGGCCCGCGTGATTTCAGGCAGATCGGGGGTAGGGGCGGGGACGAGGCGAGCGGACACGGGCGCTGCCGGAGAGATGGCAGACGCCGCCGCGTATGGCATGATTGGGGCTGGCAAGTCATGTAGGTTGAAATTGGAACGCAGCGAAGAGGGACGTGATCAGAGGCTGATCTCACAGTACAATGTACACTAGCCAGTGTACAGTACTGTACAGTACTGTACGTAATACACTGTACCCGTGTGGGTACAATGGTGCAGTTTACAAACTGCAGTACAATAACAGCAATGAACGTTGATGATCCGGACCACAGAAAAATCACTAATTGAATTCTGTGCCTTCAGCGAAGAGATCTTGTCCGTGAGTCGAATCGAGGGATCCTAAAACTTGAGCAGACCTAAGCAATTGCCCATGAAAACATGGCGCTGAGACTCCGAAACCTCCCCATCCATAAATTCCTCTCTTGCAACGCCGACTGGTCCTCCGTGAGGACGCACATCGTCAACAACTGGCCCATGACCAGACCTGAAACCATACCCCATCACTAAAAATGCGCCTATCATTCATCCCCGCCCGAATGCCCAGCCCTCCTTCGCCGCAAACGCACCGCAAGCCCTCCATCACCTTCCACGCCTCCCGCCCAGTATGCAGCGCCCTTTCCTCCAAAACGCCTAAACCGAAAACCATAGGGATTGCCGGCGCCGGGCTAGCAGGTCTAGCCACTGCGCTTGCATTGGTACGAACTCCGGGCACCGGTGTGGAGCATGTCACGATGTTCGAGCCACGCGCGGCGCTGGACATGGGTCTGGGCGGTCCGTTGAATATTAACGGCGGCGCGGCTGTCTTGGTCAAGTGTTATGGCCTTGACCTTTGGCGGTATGCGCGCCGCATGGATTTTGTCGTGGCAAGGGAGACTGGTGGGGATGTGCTCTTTGAGGTTGAGGTGGGAAAGTTCCTGAGAATGAACCGACGCGCTGGGGAATTTCTTGGGGATGGCGACCAGCACCTCTGCATGACGATCATGCGTGACCAGTTGCAGCAGTTGCTCTTCCACGAGGTGCAGGTGGACCAGGTTACAATTTGCAGAGGGCCCGGTTATAAGGTTACAGATGTAGTTCACAGGTACGGTCGACCGCGCTTTGTGCTGGCAAGTGGGGATGAAACACAGTCATTTGACCTTGTTATCGGTGCCGACGGTATCCGTTCCACGGTCAGAGCATATGTCGCCGGCGAAACAACACCACCCAGATATAGTGGGCTTCGTGTCCAGTGGGCCATCAACCCAAACGGAACCTCCGAGTTGGCCAGAAACACTGTGGAGCAATGGTTTGGAGACGGCGGCTACGCCTTGAGATATGCAGCGGGTCCCGATAATTCGGACACAGAGGCCTTGGCACTGACATTTCGCGATGATCGACGAGTTGCACAGAACGAGTCTTACAAAGATGAAGCTGGGGTACGAGAAGATTTCAGAGTCAGAATGGAGCAATGTGGCATGCCTACTGCCCTCAGGGACACGTTTGCAAATGCCACAAAGTTTATTGAAACAGGGGTTTACTATCACACCAAACTTCCGTCGTGGTTTTCAGGAGGATCTTGCGTCCTTGTCGGAGATGCAGGTAAGTTTTTCGCCCTTCCGTTTGATTCATAGTGGAAACAGGATACGGACCACATAACTAACAATCTCCCACACACGGAATCAAACGTATTAGCTCACGCAATGCCCCCGTTTCTTGGCCAAGGCGCCAATCAGGCAATCCAGGATGCCAGGGCCTTAGCAGTGGCCCTATCCAGAATCGGCATAGATTCGGACGGACTAGGGCAGGCACTACATCGGTATCAGAGCATTCGCAAACGTCCCGTTGAAGCTATAATGGAGAGTTCTCGACTGATCGGAAACCTCGAAACCCAGCAGGGTCCCCTTGGTAAAACTCTGCGCAACAATCTCTTTCGCATCGCCGGGCTCACTGGAGCTGCAGGTAATGCTTTCATTCAAGCGGCCACCCCTCGCGTTGATATGGGTTAAATGTACAGTATAACATTTCCAGACGTCGGCAATCCTATTGCTAGCTGTTTATCCAACAGAGTCAGCAATCTTGAGGGAAGATATTGCGGGGGTGATTGCTGCCCTCATGATTTCATGTAGATTTCTCGCTGCGAGCGTGATGCTACAGCTCTATCTTTACGGACTCATCATCTGTCAACGGGGCTTCACATTTGTCTTTCAAGTGACATATCGTACTGCCACTGTTGTTCGTGCCTTCTTGCTGCCTCGTAGGTTGACTATGTGCAATTTCTCTGTAAATTTCCTCCGTCATCTCTGAGGCAAAGTCATCGTATTCAACCCATTCACTTATTATTCGTTGGCGCTTTTCAGTTTCGGTTCTTTGGTGAGCGGATTGTTGCAAAGATCAATGGCCTTTGCTGTCTTTTTGCTTTCATCATCGCACCATGTCTCACACCACAACCAATCTGCGGGGAGATCAAAGATAGGAACCACTTGACTAGTACCTAGTGAACTTACAGAGGCGTAGTTGGGTAAGTCCTGGTCCAAGTTGGCAAGAGAATTGGGGTCAGCACTCAGGCTCTGGTATATCATGCGCAATGTATCCCCCGCCGCAGTTTCTCGGAAGCGGTTAAGATCGACAACGTAGAGGGCCGAAATTCTGTATTTAGCCCCACGCAATGTTTCTTGCCAGAATCCCGTCTCCCAAAAGCGAAAGGGCTCCAATTCCTTTCTAGAGTCACAAAATGGAACATAACCGTAAGGTGCACCCTCCAAGTCAATATCCATTAATTCTGCCAGATCTCCACGGATTACTTGGTCAGAGTCCACAAAAATAATTCTCCCAACATCAAGGGGAAACAACACGTCTAAAAACAAGATCTTGTAAGCCCAGATAATGCGTTGCTTTTCAGTCTGTGCTCGTAGCCATATCGGCCATTTGTACGTAACCAACCCGATTTCACAACCCAGTCTCTTCGCAAGAGAAGGAAGCATCTTCTTGAACGATGGTGAAAGGTAGTTCTCAAGCAACCAGAATTTGACAGGTCTGCTTGCATGCTTGGTTGCGCTTATCATCATAATCTTCATAAACCTTTCGTAGAGGTGACCAGTGGCTACTGTAAAGACATTTATTCGCTCCGTATTCGATTCCGAATCGCTCGACTCCAACTTGGACCTCCACTCTTTCCCTTTGTACAGGGATTTCAGCATTAATCCTATGCGTCCACCCATCGACGCAGGTGATGGAGTGTGTAATGCGCTTGAGGGGTCCAAGACGGATTTGTCCTCCATTCCTTGCTTTCGCTGGACACGCAGAAGTATACCACGAGCGCCGCTCAAGGATTCCACAAGAATTGGAACCCTTCCAAAATCATCAGCCTTGTATACGGTCTTGATCAATCCTGAGTACATCTCCATTGCTTTCAAGGAAAATACTGTGGAGCTTGGACCATATGCTAGTCTAAGAAGCCACCGCCCCGGACGAGGAACTCTGAGTTGAAAGTAACCCAAGTTTGCCATCACAAGGGTATCTGTGGAAACACCGGCATCGTTCTCCAGTACAAGTTTCAACCCTCGTGGCGGGTCCTCTTTCTCATCAATACATGAACCCTCCACGATCAGATCCTTGAGCTGGTACTCTGCATGGAACGTGTGAACATTGTCTGGAAGGCTTGTCAAAACAATGTTATCCATGTCATAATTTGTTGCATGGGATGCTACAAACCATGTCCTTGGAGGCTCAACTGAAACGGTGATGACCTTTTGATGTGGGAGTCGAGAGAAAGTAGCCAATGGTGGGATTCTTGTGTTAGAGCCTTCACTAAAGCTTGCGTGCGGACTGACTAGAAACTTTGAAAATTCCGACGGCGCTTTGATGCGCTCGCTGATTTGCGCGGCCTCCGGGATGAAGAGCACTTCCATCGCGAATTGGTCAGAACTGTATGCATCGATAAGGGCCGACAACATTGCACACGAAACAAATGCGTTTTCCCCAAACGGATTAACCACAGCAGAAATGCTCAGTACGACTGCTTGCCCGTTTGTACATCCTTTTTGAAGGTCAAAGACGAGACATTGCTGACAGCAATGGCCTTACGCAATTCTGCTATGCTTAGCTGCGGCTCTCTTGAGGATCTTAACGTCTTGTCAGACGCGCATGCGCTCCTTACATCTGCTCCCAGAGTCGTATCAATGAGGAAGGCATCATCAGATAAATTGGAGGATGATGAGATCCGCTCCATCTCTGTAGCTACTTCAACCTTTAGATCGTCAACTGTTTTGATGCCCGAGGCAACCACTACCTTTCCGTTAATTGCAATAAACACTTCTTCGTCAGTGTTACCCCCTGGTGAATGCTCCATCACTGCACTGTGGATAGCTGAATCAGCTTCTAAGAATGCAAAACGCGCCCTTGTTTGAATGGCAAAACTAGATGATGCCAATTCCCGTACCAGGGAAGCAATCCTTTGAAACCTCTCATCTTGGCGATTGGCACCAATCACCCACACAGTAATTTTGCTCCCGCCAAAGAGCTCTTTGTCGGAGTCTTTTCAAAGAGCTCTTTGTCGGAGTCTTTTTTCAGGTAATCTATGTGTCGTAGCTTTTCGCGGAGTGCAAATATCACAGATCCTGGGACTCGTCCCTCGTCATCATCAGTTTTGAAACGAGAAAGTCGTGTGTCCCCTCTTTTCATTTCCTGACTCAGCCCACCGACAACGATGAGCCTTGAGTCTTGCGTAACCCACTGTTCAAAATCATCCCCTCCTTCATCAGATGCACTTCTCGATTCTGAACTCAGAAACGTGGCAATGCGACTTTGTTCGGCCAAGGCAACGGTGATGACGTCTGATGATATATCCTTCAAAACCACCCCATTCAAAATCCCAAGCAACGAAAATTGCTGGGTACTTGTAACATCATCATGCTCACCCATGCCATCGGTTCTTTCAGAAAATAATTCCGCCTCTCTGGCAAAAGCCGTTGCTTCGTGCAACGTTTGCTTGATATTTTCGTCACGATCCAAAACATCTGCCGCTGACTGGTACTCACCACCTAGTTTACCTGCCATTTGCTGAAATGCAACCTCAACAATTTGCTCCGTCAGCGGTACCTGCTGGAAACCACCACCAATGTAGTGTGTAACTTGCTGAATCATCTGCAAAAAGAGAGCAGATGTTTTCCGTCCTTTTAAACGGAGGAAGTAATGAAATCCAGCTGCAATGAGAGATGATACTCTCCCATTCGGTACCATGACAAGCCCAATACGAATTGGTAAGTTGCTGCGGACAATAGTCGTGGGAATCCCGGTGTACACAAATTGCTGAGGATCTCCAGCATCGAGGGCCACTACGAGCGACAGGTGGTGGGCCTTCACTCTGGCAAGTTTTAGATGCTCGGTCCCCGGTGCCGCACCTTTCCTTTCTTGAGAGTTTATGAGGTTCTGAAAGCGCGCAATGTCTTCCTGATTGTGGGCATCTAGGCTCGGCCAATCTTTGTACCTACTGTCGTTGTGAAGGTCGTTGAACCAAACAAGAGAAGAATTCAGTCTTCCCCCCAGATTCAGATCAACACGTAACCTATTTTTTGTTCCATCGCCATCTTCTGGAGTTACTGCTACTTGCTCTGCACCTTCTTCCCCCAGTACAACCTGTCGGTTCAACTCGGTAATTGTCGAAAATGACAAACATTGAAATATTTCCTCCATCCCCGGGATGGAAGATGTTAGATCGACAGGATACCCATTGATGAACAAATGATCCCCCGCGACGACTTCTCGAAACTTCCGAACACTCCTTACCGTTCCTTTGATGTCATTGCTTTCTGCCTCATCAAATTCAGTGAACCGCTTGGATCTGACAACTGCAGGGGTATCTTCAGCAAAGGACCTCGCCAATTCCAATGCTTTCTCCAGGCTGTCACCAGAATTCCTCTTGATAAATTGAAGAGCTTTGAAGCCTTTGTAAGCTCGCTCCTCGTCCTTCACATCTTTGTCCTTGGCAGTGTCCACCTCAGCCCACTCGATATCGCCGTTTGCGTCTTCAACGGCCGTCTGTTGACAATTTTGGTCCCCGAACGCACAATCTTGGAAAAGCATGGTTGAAAACACTCGATCGTCAACAACCTTGAACTCAGTACTCCTCAAAGCCGCCTTGATGATGAAGCCCTGCAATCCAGGTCCTCTTGCCTCCCCCTCGGAATCTCCCATAGCTGGGCTCCAAAACCGCAGCAAGTATTGGGTAGAACAATCTCCCGCGCTAATCTTGTCCGAAACTTTGTCAAGCCAGTCAGGGAACTTTGCAGAAAGAATATCCGCGAACAACATGACCTGATCCTGACGTTCTACACGTGGACACCCTGCAGTCAAGTCAATCTCCCGAGGCAGCTGCAGTGCGACAGGAAGCAGCCCTTTGTCAGTGCTATTCCATTCCATATTTGGACAACCTTTGCAGCCATCAATGTGTTCGGAGTCAGTAAGGAGGGCGGCAGTATTGAGAGCATAATCGATGCGAACGGCAAACACGTGATGATGGCGAATGGATGAATCAAAGGCAAGTAGGACCTCATTCGCAACCGAATGGTGAAATTGAACATGTGGGGAATACTGACGGGCATGAAGTACCCAGGCGAATGTTGCTCTGACCAGCTCGTGAGATGCATGTTTCTCCAAGGCATCGAGAAGCAGCTGATGTTCAAGACGATGTGAAATGGAGGCCTCGTTGGACAGGTGCGGTTTAGCAAGGGCAGTCAAAGATTGCAAAAAGGGAAGCACCCGGCGATTTCCCATTACCTGTGCGAGGGATGATGGTGTTAGCAAATTAACACATTCAAGAATTTACACGCGAGGAGTGTACGGATCGGCGAGGACTTACCTGAGCAACCCATGCCGTTGCTTCGGAGGAAATCGGGGTGTGAGGCCATGATGCGTGCAGACCAATGCTCACCGATCGAGATGTAGCAGGTGCGGAAAAAAACAAGAGGGCCTGGAGAAAGTGAAGGAAAATGAATAGAAGTTGAAGTTTCATTTGATGCACAGAACCCGATTCTTCTCGTAAAAGAAAGTTGCCGGGACGCAAAATTTCATGCGGATCAGATGACGGGAGCGCAGTATGGAAGGATGTCAAGATGAACAGCGGTAGAGTATCCTCCCCGCCGGACAATGAATGAGCCGCAGCCGTAACGGTACGGTAGTTTCATGAAGTGTATGCCTGCTGGCTGAATGGCGAGGTTGATTTCTTCGCGGGTGTCATGGAAGCGCTCATTGGATAAACTTCAGTCATCAACAGCCATGTGCTACTGTACAACAACCCTGTGCTACTGTATCTGCACCAACACGGCGCATCCGGCGAAATCAATGCCAGCGACGATTTCAGTGTTCAAAAACTCTTCTTTTCATACTGTATAGTGCTACTGTACACGTTTACAGCAATGGGGGAACCCTTGGGGGGTTCATTTACTGTACATTTACTGTACAGTACTGCACTGTTCCAAATAACTGTAGATACTGAACGCATTAAACTTCTTCTGTTCCAAATAAGATGGACCGATACGGTAATTCACTGTACTGTCAAATCATTCTTTATCACTGGCTGTACTGTATTTCCGTAGGAAGTGGCCTCATCGCGCACAAATGCATAGAGAAACAAAGTCTTTGATTTCGTCTCTGTGGGCGATATAGGCGGCGCCGCCGGCCTTTTGTGCGGCTTTTGTGCGCACGCCTTGTGTGAACGGGGAGACAGCGGTAAGGTCACAGGCTATAGGGCGGACCTGTTGGCCATTGGACAGGGGCGGGCGTTGAACGAGAATGTCCGCAAGGCGGATATTCGTTCCCGGGACAAGGAGCGGGACCTCGTATCGGCAGTCCATGCCCGCTGCGCGAGCAACGTGGTAGGCGAAGACGTTGCGTAGCGAGTTGTGGTGATGCGGGCGACCGAAACCGGCAGGGCAGAGGTCCGCCGAATGGTCCCCGAGCACGTCCACAGTTTGGTTGCAGTGGGCGCGAATGCGCGGGAGGGAGTCATCGTAGACGGGGAAGCCGAGATGCCGGCGAAGCATAGTCTGCCAGTGGGCTGTTGACACCACCGTAGCGGCTGTGGGATGGGCGAAGAGAAATGCGGCGCCGGGGATGTTCCCGAACGCCAGGCCATGAATCCTGTGTCGAACATAATTGGTGCTGTGGTCAGCCGGGTTGGGGTGTGCCACCCACGATTCGTCGCGCCAGTGGACCCTTGCCTTTGCCTCTTGCTGCACACCATTTAGATGGGTTCGGAGTTTGCATGGTCTGGCAGCAAGCAGGGCTGGGTCAAAGGGGCCGAGGTCAACGGAGTGCGGATGCCCGGGGATGCATAGCAGGAAGTCGCGGAGTCGCGGCAAGGCTTGTCGGAACAGAAACGCCTTGCCGCGCCGGTATCGGTGACCGAAGAGGGCGGTGGAACGTTACGTCGTGTACATTGCTGTTCTCTCGCGCGCCGGAGCCGCGTCGATGATGCCAGCGTTGACCGCTGCTTGAAGGAACGGGGAGATGAGGGCAAATCCGCGACCTCCCAGGCAGGTGGGTAGCGTGGCATGTTCCCTGGAGGTATCCGACTGGGCGATCCTATGGAGCTCCGTGTAACACGATCTCTGCAGAGCGTCGAAGGCATGTGCACCAGGGACAGTGTGTTGTGGATCGGCAAGTCGAAACGCGTGGGTGGGGTTTGGTACGATTCGATCTTTCCCTGCATCAACCGGACTATGCCTTGCATCGGTGCATTCCTCGTCGTAAGCGATGGCGTCATGCGCCATCATGGCCATCGGGCTCGAACTCAGTGAGCCTATCGTTTTGCGGGCAATTGCACGAGCTGGTCGAGAAGACGAAAACATTGCTCTTTTGCGGCAGCGGCTCCGATGCATTCAATGCATCAGTTTCAGCCTCAACGCGTTCTCCGAGAGTCAGCTCCTGACTGATTTCAGGTTCAAGCTGCCTGAGATGAAAAAGGATCTCCGGTGCACCTGGCTGAGGCGGTGCAACTGTTGTACGAGTAAAACGAGACATTTACCTTTTTCTGGAAGAAATGTTTTTGGGTACTTCTATTCATTTCGTTCTCGCTTAAGTGACAAAAACCCTAGTTATCTTCTCCCCTTTTCTCTTTCCTTTTCTGCGAAGCAATTATCTACTCTCTCCCTTCCTCTCCAGAAATTTGTTTAAGATCTTTTGAGGGTATTTTGCAGTATACGAATCTAAATATCGTCAACTACGGTCGAGTTTCATTTTACCCATGATATTACCGGACAAAATAGACTCTATGGACGCCGTTACAGGTAATGCTCAATTGCAAAATCAATTTTCGCTGATTTTATTACTCATTGGGCCTGGACATGTATGACTTCTGGCACTATTTAAACCCGTCAAAGGCCGCCCTATCCTCTTTTTCGACCTAGCAAAAGAGCAAACCATCAGCCACTCGCCCTCTCTCAAAAATGACCAACCTCCGCGCCCCGCTCTACCAGCATAAAACTCACTAGGGGGCCAGGTTATATCAAAGGTCTGGACTTGCTTCAGCATGAGCCGACGAATTTCGACGACTACTACCACAGGATGGACTAGGAACGTGTTAGGGATTGGGTTCGTCATAATGTCTTGGACGAGGCGGAGGAGCAGGAGGTGGATGCAAAAGTTCGGATGGAGAGCAGGACTGGGTAGATCCGGGGGAACTTTTGCAGTACAACGGTGGGGCAGTTGCTGTGGCGGATGAAGGGGATAGTGAGAGCGTCATAGTGATATATTACCCTTCGGAGGGAGCTGGGCAGGATACTGAGGGTCGCGAGGAAGAATTGGGGGCTCTTTATATGTCTGATGAGGCCATCTATCATTCTGAGCCGTTTGAGAGAATCTGTAGGAACTGTATCGGGGGTATGGATATTTTGGAGGAGTTGGTTAATTCTGATTTTGAGAATAAAGATTGTGAGGCTTAAATGTAGATATTTATCTTGAAGTATCTTATCGCTAGTCTCCATCGTCCACATGATTTGTTTTAGTACATTTTATGGTTCTTAGTATGTTTGCCTGAGACTTTCGGGTTAGCCGAAAAGTCTATGTAAGCTGAATAAACTGATTCTTCTCATGAAGGGGAAGGGAGTTGGCAGATATTATCAAGCCAAGTCCCGAGTAGTAAAAAGTTGAGAGAAAACTTCAGACCACAGAACCATTTTTTTACGCCGGTCACAGAGCATTAGTGGTAGATCCTGCATCATCTATACTTGATTTGGGCCTTCTCAACTGTCGTCCTTACCCACCCCTTGTTGTTCGCTCAACTATACCACGGTAGCACTTTTTTCGCTTGCAACACCTCCTTTTTGAGGGAATTGGTTCTGAGTATCTCTTCTCCTGACGATTTAACCCTATCAGCAACCTCCCAAAATTACTACATATGTGAGCCAATGGTCGCATGTGCGATAATTCTGCTCCGATTGGCCACTAACCACCGTTGGTACGATAGAAAGCTCAAGTTCGGCATGCATTCGTCACAGTTAAGTGAAAATTTTCGGGAGATGATCGAGTCATTCGTCGACAAGTTCGGCAAGTTGCTCAAGCTGCGCGATGGCGAACTACTTATGAGCTCATAACGTTATGCTGAAGGTATACACAACGCCGGTACTCCTCTCCAAGGCTGCGTGGGTTTAATAGATTGTACCAAGATCTGAATGCAAAGTCTTGGAGGAGGGAACGCGAACCAGCGTCTTTGCTATTCTGAGCACATACGTGTCCATTGTCTGGTGTACCAGACACCCAGTTCTCCCGATGGTCTTATTTTCGCATTGCACGGACACGAACAAGGACGCCATCATGATCTTACTCTACTGTGAAATAGCGGATGGGAAACGTTTTTGCAAGGAAGTCTGACACTAGCTGATGGAAAATTCTGCATCTTCGGCGATCAGGTATATATTTTATCCAACCGTAGATGATGCGCCCTTTCACCGGAAATCTTTCACCAAAAGAAGAATAATTCAATGCCACAATGAGTAATATTCCAGTATCCGTAGAGCAAAAATGCAAGGGTCTCAAACATTTTTGGATCAGATAAGACTATGCTCGTAATATCAAGGTTCCCATGGCACCGTTTGGGTTGTTGTACAAATCAAGTGATTTATTTTGGAAATTTCTGACATGTGCCTACAGAGGTGGGCAGACCATAGCCAGATACCAAGTCATGCCACCTGCCCTCGACCAGTACATGTTCGGTTGAGTAAACTAGTTTTCTTCATTTTGTCCGTCAGGAACTTCAATAGCACTGAGATAGAACCTTGCTGAGCGCAGACAGCTTCGCGTTCCCTCGCCCCTTCCGCAAATTTCTTCTCCTGCAGCTCCAACTCACGCTTTCGCAGTTCAAGTGCCCCAGAATCGAATCGCTTACGCTCGCTAATCTCTTCCTTCACATCAGCAACCCAAGCTTCGAAGACATAATCGTCGTTTCGCTTGCGCTTCGACTTCGACGCGGAGACAGGTTCGCTCGTTGCACGTTCAAGAATTTGCGTGCAGATCGCCTCTCCGGCGGCAACAAGGAGCTGGTTTGCCTCAGTTAGTACACATTGGGACTCTCGCTGCTTCTCGTCGCTTTTTTTCTCTTAAACGGCCTCATTAAGGAGGCCGTTAAAGAGAAAATCTGTTTCCGATAGTTCCTCTGGTATGTCGGAAGCGCGCTCGTTCGCGATGCAATTCGCCGCTCTGTTTCCGATAGTTCCTCTGGTATGTCGGAAGCGCGCTCGTTCGCGATGCAATTCGCCGCTCTGTCGGTCAAACTATTGCGCACCTTGTCGGGAATGTATTCACGGTCGGCTTCTAAGTCAGCGGCCACACGGAAGCCGGCAGCTGTTCAACAAAAAAAACCAGCACGGTATCGTTTGTGTTGTACTTCTTGCCGTGCGATGCGCGGTGGGCATCAAGCTGCCGAAAACATTTCAGGAGGACCAACTTGTATTACTTGCTGGACGTGAATTGACTTTGATGATTATCGTAGAAGAATGGACTGGGATCGATTTCGGGAGTGGGTCTTCCGACCTGCTTTAGGGAGGCAGAGAAGGCAGAAAAAGCAGAGAAGGAGATGGAGGAAAAGGAGGCAGAAGAGGAGGTAGAAGAGAAGGAGGCTAAGGCTGAAGTGGAAGGATCGGAAGGTGAGGAGGGCTGGGTGGACCCGTAGGAACCACTAGTGTACTACGGTGGGGGTGCTGCTGTGGAGAACGGAGGAGAAAGTGAGGGAGTAATTGCTATTTCTGACTTCTCTGACGGGGATGTAGAAGAGGTTGAATGTTGTGAGGAGATATTGGAGGAGCTTGATATGTCTGAAGGGGCTATCTATCATTCCGGGCCGTTCGACGAGATTTGTAGAGAGTACATGGCGGAAATAGATATTTTGGACGAATTTTTTGGCTCTGGTCTCGAGGTCTAAGATCTTGAGGAGTAAATCTAGAAATTTTTCCTGATAGTGCCTGCTATTCGTCTTTTTTGTTGACACGATTCCATTCGACGCATTTTGTGGTACATATCATGTCTGTTTGAGAGTTTAGGGCCAGCCAAAAAGCCTATATAAGCTCATTTGTCTACTTCCTGTTGTGGCGGTATAGCAAGTTAGCAAACAACTTCAAGTCAAGTCCCAAGTAGTAAGGAAGTTAAGAGTTAATTTCAGGCCCAACAAGTTTTTCTCACGCTAGTCACGGAGCATAATTGGTAGAACCTGTCCCATCTATAATTGTTTGTAGCCCTCTTAACTGTCGTCTTTAACTACCTCTTTATTTTCGCTCAACTATACCACAGTAGTACTTTTTTCGCTGGCAACACCTCCTACTTGGGATAATTGGTTCTGAATTTTCCCTCTCTTGACGATTTATGCCTATCAGATGAATTGTAAGAAAGTTACGAGGCCACAGGTATTCCATTGAGCTACCCTAATTTCTCATTCCGCGGGCCAACGAATACATTGAAGGGGGGGCGTCTGGGTTTGGGAGCATGGCGGTATATGGGTCAATTTTCTGTGGGGGGTGCTGGTGAATCTTCTTGTACGGGGATGGATGTTTCGGTAATCGCGTAGCTGGGTATTGAGTCGTGATGTTCGACGGGAAATGCATGTTGTGTTGTGCTATGTGGGCGGGGGGTGCCAGGGAGGCATTGGTGTGTGTGTGATGCACTTTTGAGTACTAGATGGTAAGGGCGGTTTCCAATTTCGTGAGTAGTATGCGGAAGTAATATTGAGTGCTGACTTCTATAAAATGCTCTGGACTGCTAATCCATGAAGCTCTGACGGCGACCAGGTGGTGCAGGAGGGCAATGTCTCTATTGAGGCTCTCGCTGTTGCCTTCGGGGGGAGGCAGCGGGTCCAATGGCAGATGAAGGCGACAGATATTGGCGCTGGCGATCTTTTGGAGGAAGACCAGGAGTAATTCCTGGTTGGAAAAGATCTGAATTATGCCAGTGTATTGGACCCCATGTTAGTAGTAATGATAGGGATAAATATTCCGAGGATGACATTCTCAGAGCCAATTTTTCCGTGATGGAGGCGTTGCAAGCTACAATAGTGTTACTGAAGTATGGTTGATGGGACGAGATGAGAGTCTAAAAGGCAGTATAGAAGGGACAGGGTCTACCACTTATGCTCAGGGGCTAATGTTGAAGCAATGTTTCTAGGGGCAGAAGTTGACTTTCTACCTCTAGACAACCTGGGTCTGCACTTGAAGTTTTCTCCCAACTTGCTTGTTTTCTCCTAGAAAAAGACAATTTATTGAGCTTATACATACTTTTAGGCTAGCCCTAAAGTCTCAATAAATATATTAATTACTATAATGTGCACTCGATGGAATTGAATGGACGAGAATGGCTAGTACACGATATTTCTGCAAGGTAAATATCTAGGTGCCATACACATGCCCGCCACCCATTTCCCAGCAGTGGAATTGCTGTGGCCATTATTTATATTTTTCAGAATATCTCTTGGTATCACCCAAAAACTTGAAGTGTACTGACATCTATTAATTTCAGCGTGTCATAAAATAAAAAAATCAGAACATGAATCTGCTACACTCATCCAAATTAAAAATATCTCTCAAATTCGGATACTATAAAAACTATCTTAAAATTTCAGATATACTGTACTCAATGCTGGTCCCCTGTCATAAAATGTTTTCGAGTGGGTCCAGGATTAGTGCCCATAAAATTATTCCGGAGGAGACGAGGGTCGCTTCCGACCACGGAGTTTCGAAGTACCTCCTCCAGGGTGGAGATGTATTCTCGCTTCGAAATCCAGAAATGAGCGGAGGAAATTGTCGTCGCGTGCGTCGTTTCGGGACGGTCGTTTAGGCCGTCGCTGAGATCGTTCCACAAGACAGGGGCGCGGTTACTCTGCCGAGCGCACCAGTACCCCCATAACTGGGCTACAGACATCTTGATCGCGGTCCACAAACGCGGGGATCAACATACTCAAACGAACCATCGCCCACTTTGCCTCTTGTCTAACCGCAGAAAAAACATTGAAGGATGTCTTAACTCCTTCCGAGCGGACCTGAGAGCCCCGTAATTATTATAGTGAAAAATTTGTTTGACTCTTTAGTGAACATGCGTCGGAGGAACGAGCCCACCGCGCTGGGACGTATCCTGTCTCATTTAGGGCGTAGGGGGAGCAATTTCGAGTCAGTAAGCAGGGGAAGGACCGATTCCGGAAGGTATCCACGCCCAATCTGAGCTTACCGATAGCGAGCCGACCAAATGTTCGTCGTGGCCTTTCTGCGATTCGGAAATACAAACTTCATTTGTAACGCATTAATCACTGGCTCCAATCACAAAAAAAGCAACAAATGATACAATTAAACCTTACTTCTGCGCTTCTTTGTTGCGAGCAGCCAAAAGCCCATCCCTTCGTTTTACTTCCAAAATGCCTCTTGAAGCAACATTGCAGCCCAGTGACAGTACTGCATCATCTGCATCCTCTCTTTAATGCTTTCAGACCATAAAAATCCCCGAAACTGGCCTTATGTTAATCAAAAACCTTACTATCGCTAACAAAAGGCATATAGCCCGACGCAAAAGGTCGCATTGGTGCTCCAAACCAGAGAAAAGGTGAATTTTTGCAGCATAATTGATCTATTGAGCTCATGGAAAGCAACGGTGATAACGTGTGGGCGATGGTGGCTAAAAAATTCCAGTAATTGTGCATTCAGATTGCTTTGCCTTTCCGTAACCGAGACTCACTTAAGAAAAAATTCGAAAAACGTTGCAACGCAAAGAAGCCTACAGGAGATTTTTCTGTAGATCAAAGCATATTTCCCGTAGTATTCAAAGAACAATTGCTACAAAGGTAGCTAATGATGGTAGCGACGACGATAGTAGTGCATAGCAGTCAGCGTTGAGAAGAATGAAGATGTAGAAATAGCAGGAATTGGTGCAAGAGAAATCAAGAGTTAAATTGCTATGAATGGTTTATACGGTAAGAACCAAAAGGTGCACGAAACTTCTCTATGAAGCATAGAGTCCATAACAGATCTTATGGGAGTGATAACACGGTATATAGCAACTATTCAGGAAGAAGGCAGTAGAATTTCGTAAAGAAAGAAGTCACAGCCTTGAGGGAAGAAGTAAACAAAAGCATATGCGATGCAAAAGCCATGATATTTGGCCAGAGCGCCACAATTCATGATTCAGTTGGAAGGCTTTCGTTCGAATAAAGCTCCGACTGCGAAAAAACAGTAACGAAATGGAACACGGCTTTACCGGTCAAATTTTCCGCTCGCGCGGGGTGAAATATGCGGGGCAAAGTGGGCCTAAAAGCCTTCCGGTGCTCGCTTCCGCGCATTTTGCTCCCCGGGCTGCAGTCCTCTTCCTGGTAAAGTAGCTGGATTATATGTGCTTTAGATGAGACTACGACCCTTGGGGCGATTGCGGAAGTTAAAGAACGTACACCTAGTTCAATGATGATACCTCAGCGCTTTACATCTGTAGTTAGTGTGTTCTTATAAACGATGAAAAGGTCCTTTAAGAGCCCGTATGCCACATTCCGCGCTTGCAGCTCGCTTAGCATTACATTTTGCGTGATAAGATTTATATATGCGAGAAACAGAGATTCTGTAAGAGATTCTACAATGTTCCTGGTCTCGTTAGTTTCCCGCGCTCTCACAGTTTTTCCATTCGTGCACCTCAGATTCTAGACAAACGCTGAGTCTCCCAAGATGAACATACCAGGAGCCATCTGTGCGTCCGAAAGCTTATCAGTGTATAGTCCAGAGATAATGGTAAGTTTAGTTTCATGCCAGCTTCCCTGGTAAATAGTCGCTGCATGAATAATTTATCCGTATAAGTTAAACAAATACAGATTAGCTGCTTCTTTCTTTGAGTATATGCTTCTTAAAATGAATTTTGAAGATCTGCATTTTCGTATTTGTGACATTTGAAACGCAGCCGTCTGTTATGACAGACACACTATTAATAAGGGGGCCCGACTTTCGGTTGCTCCGCAGTGAAATGTCCGAGGCTTCTACTTACCGCCAAAGGACATAGAATTTTTCTGCGTGTGGTGCGGTGATTGCTTTCAAAGAAACATAAAGGGCAAGTCCCACCCGTACAAAAAGAGTTGATGGAAAAATCCCAAAGAATGGACTTCACTAGTAAGATTTTCTTTTGCTCCTCAGATAGTTAAAAAGATAAACAAAGAAGATCTACTGACCGACGGAGGTTTTCTACCTCACGTAGAAGCCGTGGGATATAAAGAGCTACCACAGTTTTTCGTTTTTTGCCTTTGGAAGAGTAGTAAAAGTAATTAACTGACCGCATATATCGTAAAGTTTTTTCCAATGAAGAAATCGCTGTCGGCCCCCCATTGGAGCAAGTTTTACCAGGGAATTGACCGGATAGAGTTTAAAAGTCCTTTACGTGTGTACTGAGCTGCGCGCTGAGTGCAACGATAATATTTTGGCCTGCTATTGCGTTTTATGGTTACCAAGACACTCATATAGCCATGTCACTAACTTCAAAGCACTTGCAATTGCTTGTTGAAGTATCAAGTTCTTTGAGTAGAAGTCGATGCTGGGTGTGGTTTTTTGCGGAACTTTTGGCGGTTTGAAGGGATCCTCCGAGGTTCCATTCTCATCGCGATACTTGGTCGAGGATAAGCCACACATAAGTTGACTTTGCTTTCTTCTATTGGCAAAAATTTGGCGAGAACATCCATTTGGAAAATTCCGGACGCACTTAGTGGAGCTGGTGTGGCGACGTGCACTCCAGCCCTGCTATCGTACCACAAGAGATACCTCGTCCAAACAAACATTGTAAATCACACTTGTGTGCTTTTTTTGCAGAGTTTCCATGACTGCATGTGAATAAATAAACGACTTGTCTACAGACAATAAAGCGTCATTTTTCTTCTTCTTAAATAAATACAGTACAGTAACTTTGGCTGCAACTCTGCTGAAAGGGCTTGTTTAAAACGTTTGTTGAAAGGTAAGTTCTAAGCTTTTTTAGGGGCTTCTGTGAGTATTTTTACTGTAGTCTATTGTACTTTTATCTCGCAACCTGCTAATTTCTATCCATTTTTATGATTTGCTACAGTAGAGCACAATGTTCTGAGCCACAGAACGCTATCTTGTCCGGTACAGTAAATAGTATGTAACCTGTCACACGGAAAGTCTCTGGGCCAATTTTTAAATAGACGGCACAAATTACCTTTGCAGCCGAAAAATAACCACCCTTCCCGAGAGTCTCTGGTTTAACCTCTTTGTCCATATCAGAGCAAAGATATATAAACCGTTGAGATCAATTTAAAGCGTGACAAGCCGATGAGAACATCCGTTTTCGAACGGAAGTGGCAGCATTCAAGGGCAGCGGTGACGATTCTGGTTACTTTCAGTTTCTGGTTTCTGTGTCTCCAGTGTTCAGAAGACGAATGAATTCATATGAGCCTAAGTGTACCCATATAAGTTCATCATTCTAACGGCTTCATTATATCTAAAATATAGACGGAATGAAAACATTAGCTTTTGAATATATCTAATTGTACCCTTAGGTAGTCAACTGTCCAAATTCACTTGAACACTCTCTTTAGTTTGTCGAAACTGAAAATTTCAACCAACAATGACGAATCCAAATGGCCGTTTCACTATCCCGAAAACCTTGTCTACACTCTTATAACCCTTTTCATTTCAGCAGCAGAGCGTAAAGGACTATTGGGTTCCGTTTGGAGAGGAAAACTTGCAAACAGAACCATGGTTAGCGTCAGAGTTGAGCCATCTACTGGAAGAGGTTCGACTTGCTTCACGCTAGAATGGTCTATTCAGGACAGGAAAGAGCGTTTCAGCTTGAAAATTGTCAAAAATAAAGTCAGGAGAAGCACCTGAAGGTGACTTAGCAACATCCAATGAAATTGTTGTATTTCACTTCACAGACCTTACAGCTTTAAACGAATTCACTGCATATACTGTAATGTAGATTCAAACCACTGGTAACCTTGCAGCCAGGGCTACTAGGCACTTTGCTGTCATTACACTTTCCTTACAGTTCTGAACACAGCGTTTGACCCCATTGGTACACTTGGAAAAGTTACGGGCGAGCTGCACACTGGGATATTACATCATTGCTTTACCAATCAAAAGTCGCCTTGCTATCCCATGCCATCTGGACCAATGTACTTCTTACATCTTGTCAGAGTATGTCACTCTTGCCGACTACAATTCTGAAAGCGCTACTTACGATACGGTCAGGGCTGTTTTACGGGAATACCTTTGAATTCGCTACTGTTAGACTGAATTTTCCTTTAGTTTGTAGCTATCTTCAGTTCTATATAAACCCTGGTTTGGAGCGGCCGGCTTTACCCAGCCAGCCTCAACCAAAGTTTCAACCACAGTTCTACCTTGATCTGCTCGTGTGCGCTTAACACCCTACAGAAATGAAGATATCTGCTGCCGAGATCAAGCTCTTAATCGTCAACTTTCATGGGAATAACCTCAAGAAGCCAATGAAATGGCAGAAGTAGGAAGTGAACGCCAAGATTTGCGTAAAAAAACTTGGACCAATCAGTAGGCAGTATTAACTTTGAATGCATCAACTGCACATCGGCCATGGAAGGTAGTTGGTTAGGCAGGGGAAACGAATATTCAAGAAAATACCGAGTATGAGAAGATCTCGTGTTATTTGTTCCCTTACACGTTTCCCTTGGACTAACTTTCTAAAGTTAAAAAACTTACAAAATGGAAACTAGCTAATGGCGGGCATATGTATGCAGCAGCCGATGAGTTTTTTAAATTCTCATAATTCTTTTCTGGTTCGAGTTCACTAACAGAAGGTCACCTTGGAACACACAATCTACATCCAAATACATTCCATTTGTGATGTTTAGGAAAATACGTTCGAGGAACCGTTTCGAAGTAGTGGTCTCATACATTACCTTCAGCAGCTACATGGAAACTGAAAGCATCGACAGAGGATATTTTATAGTTATTACATTCGTGGAGGCGATAAAGCGGCATAAGAGGGCAAGTGTTTCGCCATCGGAGAGAATTTACGCGGATGAATTCATGATGCGATGGTACAAAATGGGGTGGAACTGGATTTCAGAGGAACTACCGCACTACGTTGCTATGGACCGTCAGCTTGGAAATGGATATGAAATCAAGACCCAACTATGAGATTTCTGCCGCATTCAATTGAATTTAGGGACTTTTCCCGGCAACCTCCAAAAGCGATCGGATTTTAGAGTCAATTTTCTCTCATGGAACTTCTATTTTATCGCCTTATGGAGAGTTGGTGTAATTCAAATCGAATTAATTTTGCAGATAATGCATTTGAATCTGTGTCTATAGCAAATGAACTTTTGATTATGGATTAAGTTTTACTGGTGACGTCAAGAATGAAAATAGGTTACAATGTCATATTTTTGAGGGCTTGAATCTTTTAGGCGCGAAGATCATATCTGTATAGTATATACGCGGGGGGGGAATTCATCTTTCTGTAATGCCTGTATTATGAATGGATTGAGACTGAAGACATTTTGTCAATGATTCCGGTCTAAGAGTTCCCTAAAACCATTTCACAAGTTGTTGTTTGAGGTCACTTGGCAGCAAAGCGGTGCTAATGAAATGCAAGTTCTAGTTTCAAAGTTTTTCAGTACATATTATGGAAGGTGCTTGGAGATTGACACAAATAGCAAATATAGAGGGCCAATCTTGACCTTGAATGGAATTTTGACGTTATGATGGTGTCAAAGTGTGACGGAATACAATTATTCCTTCTTAACAGTTCCTAACTTTCCAATAGTAAGACAATATATGTGGCACCCAAACTCATTAGGAAGATTCCGGAGGAAGGGATGTCACAAGAAGAAGAATACACGCAGCAAGATGAATGCATCGTCTTATGACAAAAGCGCTCCGTGTAACGCGCGAAAAAAAGACAAATAATCATCATAAATTGAAAATTAAAAATGAATTCAACTTCTTTTTCGTCCTCTGCAACATATCAAAGCTAAGTAGAAACTATCTTTCTCGCGATTATGTGTCCTTTTTAGTTGAAAAATTGGTTTATGGATGCGGACTAGAAGTTTATCCTAGTTAAAGTTCAATTCCACCTCTCGCAGTGATGGGCAATAGACTTTTATGTCAACTTGTAAGTGGATTTCGAGAAAATAAAATTGGTTTCGATCTAAGGTGAAGTATGTATGCAGCAGCTGGCCAGGTGAAAATACGCCGAAACGTTCTACATCGCATTTGTTTAAGGATTCCACAAATTATGGACCTTTATCGCCAAATGTTACATTCGTAAACAACAATGGAGCCCTTATTAATAAACTATTGTCATGAAAAGAAAGAACTGGGACATTTCGAGCTCTCAAAATAAGCGCCATGTTGATTAATAATTGTAGAATAACTTTAGTTTAGGCATCCTTTGTCGTCAATGAACCAATTCATTTCCCTGCTCGTCTACCGCCAATTCTGACAGTCATGTAATTATGAACCAGTATATTACTTCGGGCATTTTAGGTTCCAATCATACAAAAAAATTTGGGTCTATCGTCATACAGAATGAGGTGTTGCGCACGGATAGACCATCTCGACCTTTTTCGAGAGCTTGGGCAGAGCTCTTAATATCGATTCCATGCTTTTGTTGTAATAAACTGATTAGGGTACTTCGTAAGGAATGCGGGGAACTTAATGGTCTTCTGTAAAGCCTTACTGTGAATGACCAGTACCTTCGACCTGACAGCGAATGTCTGCAGTAGTGTAAGTTACCTTTAGTGTTAGTTTCTCATCCAGGCGCGGTTTTAAGTTCATTTTTCGGAACTATGAGTTCCATCTCTCGTCAGTTAGATACCTTTTTACTTGTTTTAACACAGTCTTACGCCACTATTTGGGCCTTTTCATACATTAACTCGAAAGAGGAGCGCCAGCCGCTGCCATTTTTTGTCTCTAGCCGTACATAATCTTTGCCACAGATTGCTCCGTGCGATTTTGTTTCCCGGTATGATATTTGGTATGGCACTTTTAACTTTTCCGATCATCTATCCTGCCTTCCCATCAGGCATAAGGGAATAGACCAGAACCGTTTTGCACCTAATTCCGTTTTCTCTCAGGAATTTGGTTAGAGACGTAGCAGTCAAGCAAAGTGGATTGTCTCAAATGATTTTTCTTGGAAGGTCAAGCGGCTCGATTATTTCCTTCCTTCTAAAATCAACGACTGTCTCGGCGGTGGCATCCTTATCCCGCACTGGTCAACCCTTATGAGAAGCTATTTTTCCCCATAAGGAGTCTTCCTGAAGGGGCCGGCGAAGTCCAGGGAAAATGTCTCAAATAGTCCGGTAATAAGAGTTCTGAGATTGGGGTTATATTTTTGGAATGGACTGAATTCTTTACAGCTGTTGCAACTTTTCACAAAGTTTCAGATGTATTTGTACACACAAGACCAGTCAAATCTCTCAGTGATGGTTTTAGTTGTATTAAAGCTCTATTGACTGAGTTAATCATCGGAACTTCTCAGCACCTCGCTCCTTTTTCCAATAAAGCCACCATTTGAAGAGCTGCTTTTGAAAACCGAAACATTTTGCCATTCCGTCCCTAAAATACTTTCTGCACTCGTCTCACCCAATTCCAGTGCTACAAATCCACTTTCTTGATCTCTATTCAGATCAGGAATTGAAAAAGAATTTTAGTTTAGCTTCGATGTCAGCCCGCTCTGCCACATCAGCGACGAATACTTCTGTACTACTTCTGCTCCTCCGATGTTTTCTTTTATATTATCGGATCAGGAAAGAAAATCTACTAACTTTTTAATACTTACTGGCAGGTGAATTATATCGAGTTGGTATACTGCGAACAAGTAGATCTATCATTTCAGACGACTGTGAAAGTCTTTCATTTGGAACGCAGTTTTAAGGACCTCGTGATATGTTACTAACTCAAGGTTTTTTAGCGACAGAAGCAAGACACTGGATTTTTTCAGCGCAAACAAGACAGCTAGCTCTTGCTTTTCGGAGATTGTATACTTCACTTCAGAATCATTCATTGGATGACACACAATCTGTACTGAGTGTAGTTTAACGCCATCATCTCTCTGAGACAACACTGTGCAGACAGAATGCTCCGACTCGTGAGTTTTGATGACAAAATGCTTCTTGAAGTCCGAGTATAATAGTAATGGTGGCTCACAAAGCATCTATTTTAGTTCAAGGAAAGAGTTCTCCATTATTCGGTCCTACTTAAAATTTCCATGCTTTAACATTACTCTGTGTAGAGGGGCGGAAATATTGAAAACCCGGCTTATAGTACGACGCAAGGCAGATAAAATTACGCAAATCCTTTTGAAAGGCGGTCTAGGAGCTTTTGTAATCCTCTAGGTATTTTTTGGACCAACTTTAATCCCGGTGCAGTAGTTCACCACATGAGCAAGTAACGTAACACAAAATAGAGGGTACGAAAAAGAAGCACTTACCAAGATTGATTCTAAAATTGTGTCGGAAGATACTTTCCATTACTCGCCTAATGTGGTACAGGTGGGGTTCCAAGGTCTCCGAAAATATCCCCACGTCGTCAATATAAACCTTTGTAAAGAAGAAGACTTTCAATGCTTCATTCATCATCCTGTGGAAGGTTGCCGCTGCGTTCATGAGAACGAAGGGCATCAATTCGAAAATAAATATCCATAGCTTGCAGGTAAACGTAGTTATGGCTTTCAATTTTTCGGATACAGAAATCTGACAATATCCTCCGTAGAAGTTAATAGCCGCCAATTAGCGCCCTTCTTTCACTTCTTCTAGGATTTATTCCATATTTAAGAGATGGAATCGATCTTAGACCATGTTCTGGTTAAATAGGCGATAGTCGACACGGAACATCTACTTTACATCTTTTTTTAGGACGATCAATACCAGGAAAGGCCAAGCTGACAATTTAGGTTTAGTAATACATTTTGTAACATACTGGTGACGTTTTCTGTACGATCCTCTCCCGATTCGGTGGTTGGCGTCTTGCCTTAGATAAACCGTTTCACTATTAGGCCTATGCTCGAATGAGTCCGTAAAAGGGACTCTTGCCAGTTATAGCTCCCATAGATTCCTAGCTATCACTTTATTTGTCGTGATTAGTGCAAAAATTTGCTCCGCTCAAGCAGAGAAAGATTCTTCAGTTCGTCATTAATGGTTTGCAACTTTTCTGATTTGCTCAGCAGCTCTGTAGTCCCATTGACTACTTTCTGCTTATGTTATTTGTTTAAGGCAAGTAGAAGATGCTGATATGTATCTTTTGCATTCTATCTTGACCATTTAGTACTAAAAATGACATTATGGGCCAGGAGAGAACATCGCGTCAATTATCTACCATTATACAGAGTTCTTTGACATGAGTTCTTTACTAAGAAATTCGCACAAGGATACGTACTCGTAGATTTACCCCTAGTTCATGGTCCTAGAGCGCCCTCTACAGTAGCTAGACTCGGGATCACCGCAACCGAAATCTGGAAGTTTTTATTAGTTCGATTCTGTCATTTTTTTCCCGCAGTAACTTCAGATTCATCCAAATCATAACTGTAGGTCAAGTATTCGCTGATTGTTCCACTCATTTTATCTAAAGAAGTTCCCTTGACGTAATACAAAGCCGTTCTCACTTGATTTACATATATCTGGGCTGAGAGTATTTTGACTACCCAGATCAATACAGTTTTCCAATCTCTCCATTGTCGGGCAACCTATGACTGCATCAAAATGAAGGTTTCGTATTTCTAAGCAATCAAAGCTTATTTCAATCAGACGAAGAATGCTGACCCTTGTCAATGATACTCAGGCAGTGAGAAGCAGCCTCATCTGCGACATGTATCATACTAGCGGTTGGAAGGATGTTGAGGCCTGGTTCTTCAATCAGCTATCCTGACATGAGGTACAGAAATGCTCTGGAGTGAACAGTGTCTGTGAGTCTGTCCTTATTACCTCAATATCGATAAATTTAAGACGTCTAGCGGTAGCGGCAGCTGAGGTGACTACAGAAAATTTTCCGTCGTTGGTTTTCTCAGGCTTCAAGACATTCTTTAACTCTCTCCTCGCCTTCTTAGCATCTCTTTTCAGCAAATGACCGAAATTCATAACAGACACAGCTGTAGCCAGCTCGGATAATAGGTCTTATTTGGGACTTATTCTAACAAATCCCTAGTTGTATATAGAATTTTACACATATTTTCTGGTTTTTCCGTCTTCGAGGACGGAGGCACCACTTCGGCTAATATGTGAGTTGTTTTCGTTCGAGATAGCGAGGAATCTGGTATGTATTATGGTGTGTATTGCTTTAGCCATGATTTTTTTGACAGCACGATTCCTTTAGCGTCTTTCTTTGTATCGCTAAATTGTTCGGCTTCAAAAGCGTTTAAGCGATAGAAACCGTCCTCGGGTTGACAGGGCCACTCTTTTGTCCATTTCTAACAACTTGAGCTTTAGTCTAGATTTTACTCTCGTTTCCGTTATTCCACCTTAAAGTCCATTCGTAGACTAATAATTGCTCTCATGACGCCGGAAACGACTGAATTTTCCACAACGTGTGTTCCGATGGTGATTTTCAGAGTATCCGTTAGCGAAATGAACCGGCTTGTGGTAAAAGGAGTATAATTCTCCCTCTTTCTGCCTCCTTCGGACTTGCTGTCTCATTCTCCTTAATCATCAGCGTACTTTTTCTAAGTTTCCAGGTTATGTTTTCCAACCGATTGTCGAGGTTGGTCTCCATTTTCTCCTCGAGCTTCGAAAATTAAGTAAATAATTATATAATTAAGGCCACAATGCCGCTGAACTCGGAGGATGCTTGGAATAATTCTGCCGGGGTCGAAGATGACTTTATTTGTACAGCTATTTACTTGTCTGGAAGCCAAGGAGTGGAAGATCTCGTAATTTTTGACATTCTTAACAAAAATATCCTTAATATCACTAAGAATCTAAAGCCCTTTGATGAGAATTAATTTCGCCTAGCGCTTTACGACTATAGCGGATTTTGGGAGCATCCAGTACTCAGATTCTCCATTGGACCTTGATTTACCGTAGAACCCGCACAACCGCAACACAGAACTAATGAATTTAACAAGTATCGGAAATGTAAATGGGCTTCAAATGAACTACTAACCGCTTCATCGGGCTCTACGGGGTCTCACTCCCTGGCGTATTCATTAAAAAGCCAAGCAAGTACTTTGCTAAAGTCACAACCATTTCACTCTGGGACCATCTATTTATAAACTATGCCTCGTACTTAGCCCCGCGTCACAGACAGATAGGCAAAACCACTTGCGGATTTCTCTTCGTCGTTTTCACCACCCTTTAAAACATTAATGTACATATATAGCAACTACTCCAAGTCCTCTGCCCTGCTATTTCCGTATTATAGGAAGCCTTGGCGGGATCCATAATGGGAACGGTATTATAATAACTAGAAATGGCCCAAGTTTTGAGAATGAGGCGTCAAGTATCGTACTACAGGTACAAAAATCTCCACAAGAGTACCAAATATTATACTTTATAGTGTCTTAACGGAAAATGGAACTGCCAGCTACCCGAGATAACAGTTTTTACACACGATTAAAGTGCTACAGTACAAGTTTACGGAAAAAACTGAGAAGCGTTAGTAAAAGATGAATTATTGCTCTAGTAATCAAATCCAAAGGATCAGACTCTAACACCTTGCATAACGGCTAGAGGGGTGATCGAAGGTTTCTGGTTCGAAGTTGATTTCCAACTTGCCTCCCCTCTCCTGGAAGAGACAATTTATTCACATTGCATTAAATTTTTTCTAAACTAAAATCTCAATAAATCTAGTAAAAGGCCAGAAAATACAGAAAAAGATTTAATTTGGACGCAGCTAATTTAACAAAAGATACTCGATAGGAACTAAACAAATCTTCCTCTCATAATCTTCTTCGTCTATATCAGAACCTATCAATTACCTCAAGGCATCATATATAACCAAGTAGTCCACTCACACACCCGTGAATGGCTTAACATTGCCTATCAAATCGTGCAACGAATCCAGCTGATCTAATACCCCTCCAACTGAGTCCATGATCGGGACCTCCTGATCCATCCAATTCATTCCTTTATCTCCCACAGGATCCGGTTCGACATCCCCCTCTTCATCCCCAGATTCCTCTATCTCCACTTCTTCATCCTCAGACTCTTCTTCTTCCTACTCTTCTGTATCTAGAAGAACAGTTCCGGGACACTACGCGAAGCACTCCCCTGCCTTATCATCTTCCTCATCCGAATCCCCTCCCGCTGTGTCCTGTACTTAGATATCAACAAAGTGGCGAGCTAAAAGCTACATCAGACGCTTTTCTGTTTGTCAACTAAGGTATTCCCCTACATCGGATGGGACAGAAGGGAGTAGATGTGGGACAATGATGGAGCGAGGATAGGGGGATTTGGAAATAAGGCGAGAAGGGGGGAGTCCGGATATGGGAGCTGCCAAAAGGATTAAAATTGTCGATTCGCTTTTTTCACAGGGCGTAGATAAGTTTTAGCCCACACCCGAAGGGTCTGTGTAGCGTCTACAGGCTAAATTTTGTAGGCTTGCTGAATTAAAAAATGGCCTTAAAATAGTAATATAATTGGAATTAGTGAAATAAGCCTTTAAAAGGATTAAAAATGGTGAAAATTACGTGTACAAAAACTTTATCATGAAAAAAGATGTTCAGGGTCGAAGAAAATTAAATAACCTGAAAATTAAAAGAATCTTTGTCAAAGAGGGAGATAGTTGCACATAAAAAGTGGAAAGAAAAGAGTATAACGAAAAAGAAATTTCATCTCGTAAAATAAACTGGAATTTAGTTGCGTAAAGGAAACAAGAAGTTGTACAGAGAAACATTGGGAGAAAGAATTTCTGCGCGTAATGAAAATGCCTTCAGTTTCTCCCTTGAAATAGATCAAGGCGATGGCTATGGACCGTTTATTGTTGCTTTGAAGTACTTTTAACTTGCTTTATTCATTACGGATCGTATATATGCATGTAAAATTCCCTTATCGGCTGTTTTAATGGTGATCGGAATACCTTGTACGAGTGCTTGGCTTCAGTTGACAGAAAGCGTTTTTTTAGACTAATCGGGTACATTTCTCTAAGTGAACGGAGAAAAATCGTATAGGCACACATATGCTTCGTACAATGCATAGTATAATACAGTGAGCTGGTATTGTACTTGGTATATCGCAGAAATTTGAACTTACTTCGTGCAGTAAATGAGCGGTGTTGGGTTTGATTTGAATTTGAGGTCACGTGAGGATGTATGTAGGTGAGCTGACCGGTGTATGATTTTAGAGTTGTGTAAACAGAAACAATTGTGTTTTGCCTTCGTTATAGCCGTTTCGTTCTTGTATAGAGCCACTTTCTCTGTCAATATCCATCTTCTGCGGAGATAGGGCTGCTTGTTCAGCGGCAGTGGTGATAGGTAGGCGCGAAGGAGCTATGAAGGTGATTTATGGGGAGGGATGAGTGGAGCGGGTAATAGTGTGAGAGACAGACGGTAGAAATATGAGTGCGGCGTGGACCGTTTGGGATGAAAGAAACTAAGTACAAACGTGGCTGAAGTGGTGTCCGTGTAAATTATAGTGCGAATTTGTCGGAGGAAGAGGAGAGTGTAGGGGAGATGGAGGAAGAGCTTTGTCGGATATACGTTGAGGAAGATGACAGTGACTTTGATGAAACTGATTCAGGAGAGTACATGTCAGAGTTTTTGAATGAAAATGGAGAACATATCCTGAATCAGGTAAAGGTATGGACGGTATATCCAATGAAACTAATAAGTAATCGTACTAAGTTTATTAGTGAATTTAGCAATCTTTCTTTTTGAGATACGCGATTTTTTTGTCATTCCTCTGCATATTATGGTGCAATACGTCAGAGTCTACCAAGAAAGGACACGGCAAGTATTTCGTAAGTCGATGAAAGCTCGGTGTTCAACGCCGCTTTACCCTTAATCCCTCTGCAGGATATGCGCTCGTGAGTTTAATAAATCAAGTGGTAGAGGCTTAGAACAATCAAGGTGAATACGGGCAAAGGGAATTATACGAACTCTGCGTAAGGTACCATCACGGGCAAGACCCAAAGACACTGGTCCTCCGCAGCACAGGACATATGGGAAAATAGTCCTCCCAAATAAGAAAAAAAGGTAACCATACTCCCTATCAGAAGAAACACCAAAAAGTACAAAAAAGAAACAATGAACAGGCTAAGATGCCAGCTTGTGGACGAAGGACGAAATTAATGCGAGAGAATTTAACCTCAATAGCGTGAACCATAGCAAAAAGGGACGCGAGTTGCAGGAGCAGCAACTAGAGTCAAAATCGGCGAAGGCAAAGAAGAAAAATCCTTCGGTACTTATTTCCTAGCGGTGGTACACTGGCCAAACAATAGATACTGAATAGAAATAAGCCAGTTACTCAAGCTCACTTGTGAGGACAATTGTCACTCTGTTAGCTGGCTAGCCATCAACAAATATCAGGGTCAGAGTGGACCACTAAACGGCCCATATGTATCATCTACTGTAAGGGATACTGTAATAGTGCTAACATGCCTAATGACACGCGCTATCTGGTGGGGATCGAAAAGTAATAACTAAAATCGGGGTTGGAACTGCCAATTCAACTAAAGTGCTATTTAACTACACATCTTACGGAAAATATTATTGATGATCTCATTTGAACAAGAGCATCAGAAAACCGATTGAAAATTACCAACATAAGAATGGCTCTTGTAGGGGGTTAGTCAGCCGATACGCTAGCTTTTGACTTGTTTCGAATTGCCCTGGCAGTATTTTTATGCTGAACTGAATCGGTTCGCAAATTGTTCTATGTGTTCATGGATAGCATTGTAGAAGCTATGTTCAGTTGATGTATATTAACCTTGGATAGAATCTATAGTAAACAAGCATTCAGGGAGATAATAATGAAACATGGTCTGAGGTCCTTGTTTGATACGACTGATGATATTCTAGAAATTGAACCATTTTTGTCGTCAAAAAGTTTCTAAATCCGTTGCGAGATGAGTTTTAACAGGCGGGAATCGAAACGCGAAACGCGAATGATGGCCATAAGTTTGATATTTTCACGCCCAACGAAGCAAAAGGTGATTCAAATCATGAAAATTCTTTTCTCCGAGCACGCAAGAACTACCCAAGAAAAAATTCTATTCCAGCAAAATGAAGCCAACCGTGAAAATTTAGGAAGGGAAAAATGTTTCTCAATTGGAGTATCTTCAGATACTATTCCTTGAAATAGACCACCAGAGATATTTTTTCGTGGATCAGGAGGCATACTTTTGCATACAGAAGTTTTCTTTGCGGGAAAATGTATCTATTTACTGGGAAAAATAAATGTATAGAACAGTTTCACAGCAATTGCGGTATGGGAGCGTGGAAGAAGTTAACTAAGTTGTTTTGATTCAATGAAGCGGTTCTACGGGACCTAAAATCAACGCTTGACACTTGGATTACAGTTATAAAGCCCGGCAATATTTCAAAAAGGTCTTTATTAAGTGTTCATGATAGTTCGAATGAGAGTATTCAGATTTGCAGATAAATTAACAAATCATAAATCGACAAAACTTTTTCAATCTTTTCTTTGCCAGAAATGTGTGGATTATTTCGTATTCCGGCAGTTCTATGAGAAAGGAACATTTTTTGGTATATTGCCAATGGAAAGCGTTAGGCTTTTCCTACGCGCCGAAGGGCAAATGGGTTTCAATAGAAAGCTGCACATAAATGGTTTGACCTACTTCTTCAGAGCTGGTTCAATACTAAGGTCTCGAAAGAGCTTATGATGAAGGTGGAGGGTTTAAGAAATGACTGTCTTTAAGATCATTCAACAGATTCCATTTGTGTTATTAGGGGAGTAGGGTTTTTTGTGGGGGCATTTGTACCTTCATTGTTTAAGTTGGGAATGATTTCGCTACGAACTGTCTGCTGTCCTTATTACACGGCGTTAATTGATACAAAATACTGAAATAAACGATGAAGCCATCTGGATCCGGATCGTGTGCTTCATGTTGGAAATGTTGCTGCGATTGTTGGAATCAAGACATGGGTTGCAGAAAAAGGACCTTAATACTGTGCACCTGGTCACACCTTTTTTAGTTATTTGTAGGATGGGTGATGATAGCTTCACGAGGTACGTCCCGACAGAGCATAGGGGTAAGACTTTTGGTCATCTTTCAGTGCTTTTTTTGAATTTTGCGCTCTTCGCCTCCACTGTTTAATCAGGAATTACTTACAAATTTCTGATCGGGTGCATAAATTAGAAGCTACCCCTATTCAGAGAAGAACTGGTGCAACTCGGTGCATTTTTGGAACAATGTTCCGAAATAAGCAATTATTCAATTCAACTTTGTGTAATCCAAATGAAAATGGATAACCCAAGGACTACGTACATTTTTTTGGCTAATAGTTGATGATAATATTGATTAAAATGAATCTTAACACCTCCGAAGCCTTTTAAAATCGCTTCACCAAGTATTTATTCCAAAAAAACGCTGGCGCGACGGGAAAAACTTAGTAGGGGCTAATCATTCGAAGTGTCACTTCTCACTTTAAGTGGGAACAGAAGCTGTTGTTCCAGAAGCGAAGGACCGTTGCTACCAATAAGATACTTGCTTGACGTGGATTTAGAAGAGAGGAATATTTAGATTCATACTGTTTTGATACTAAACATGAAAATAACTGAAATTGCCTGAGCAATTTGCAATCAATCTCTGTCTTTATTTTTGGCGTCGTTATAGCGAAACAGGTCCTTTCCGCAAATTACTGTTCCCTTTATACCAAGATACATTCTAGACATCTTCTTTTCAAAATATTTATCCTAAAGTGTCTTTTAATAAAAAATAAATCCTACAGTAATTTCCCCTTATGAATAGAAATTCACTGTAAGACACTATTTTCCGCTTTATGTTTGAAGACTTGAACATCCTTTTTCAAAAAGAAATCTTTCGACTCGTGATACGCTTCGTCCTCCAAACTCAATTCAAATATTTTATCAAGCAGATATTATTTCCCCAAAGACCATGAAAATATTCGAATAAATTACCCTATTTAATATTCCATAGCAACGCAGTTGAAGCAACAGCCCTGCCATCAACCACTGCATCTGATTAACCACTTTTCCCTCAAAATGATCAAACTCCGCCCGTCCCTCACAATCAACCAATCATCCAGAGCTCACCATCCCACCGACGCCCTGGCCTTGTTGGCAAAAGGGCCCAACTGAATACGACACCAAATGTAGAAGGAAGGACCTGGAAAGCACTCCGGGGTGGGTCCAATGTCATTGCTTAGACGAGATGGGGGAAAAGTAGTAAGAGGGGCTGGAGGATGCTGAGGCAGATGTGGAAATGTCGGAAAATGAGGAGAATTGGGTATAAACGTGGTATCTACTGGTGTGTAGCCGTGGAGGAGTTTCTGTGAGGTATCAAGGGTAGATTGAGGGTTTAGTCATAATCTCTGACTTCTCTGCTGGGAATTAAGTGGAGATTGAGGTTCTTGAGGAAGTATTGGACAGTCTCGTCGTGTTCGGGAGTCTATCTATATTTCTGCTCCGTCCAGCAGAATTTGTGGAGACTACCTTGGGGGCATGAATATTTTGGAGGAATTAATTGCTTCATTCTAATCAGAAGAAGAATATTGCACGGATGAGATCTAGATATGTACCTATAGAGTCTACTGTAAGTCTTCGTCGGCCACAAGATTCCGTTTAATGCATTTTATGGTATTTGGTATGATTGTTTGCAACTTTAGAGTTAGCCAAAAGCGTCTGTATATACTATGTAAGCTGATTTCCCTAGGAGAGAAAAATTAAGTTGAGAGACAACTTAAAGTGCAGATCCAAATAGTCCAGAGTTTGAATGTCAACATCTGCCCTAAGAAGCATATTTTAACGCTGTTTCCTTAGCAAAACTGGTAGACACTGTCCCTTCTTTTCTCACTTCCAGCCCTTTGGGCCTCATTAATTATTAATCTCATTGCGTTCCCACGACTATACTTCGGTAGCACTCTTTTCGCTTGTTACACCTCCGTCTTGGGATAATTGATCCAGAGAATATCATTTTCCGCCGATTTACTCCTATCCGACTTTTCGCAGGAACTTTTGAACATTTCTGGAATCATAAAGATAGAAGAGAATAACAATGACGATGTAATTGCGGTTGAAACAAAAGAAACTGGGAAGTCAACTGCCTAAAATACCTGAATGTGTCGAAGAAGCGTAACAAGTTTAAATTATTCAATGGCTTGTTAGGATTGTATTTAAAAGTATCCAAGCGATAACAAATGTCAAAAAGGACCTCTGGAGCTAATGTGCTCTCAGTGTTAAGCATTGGCAAAGGTTTAGCGGTCATTTTGCATTGTATTCAAGCGCTATCTGCGCCGTCAGTTGGTTTATATGGCATTTTACAGTCTTAAGGTGTCCTGGGGCATTTGGAATACAGGGAAAGTCATCGAGCTTCGACGGACACCATCGACTATCGCTAAAGAAGGTGTTTCGAAAGTACTGCAAAATACTTTTATTGATGCTGGGAGATAAGAGCAAACCACAGATCCACTAGGTTACTGAGAAGACGGCCTCTAGATCGAGAAGGAAGCAGCAGGCGGTCTGTTCGGAAAAGATAGGAATAGTTTCTCGTATTAAAAGCATGCAAGTAGAAGCTCGTGTTCACTGTACTGAGAAGTGTTTTTATGTGGCAGAAATAGCTCTGAGGGGCTTATTTCAGGATCCTCTTGGGTCTCCGTTTTTGAAGTTTTCCATTCAAACTTTATATTGTACTAAGATCGCTGTACACGTAATCATTACAGTGATGTTGAGATTCTTAAGGGATCAAAGTGTTCATGTGCTGTGCAGTTTGTAAAGTGCAAATTTAAGTCGCCGCCGGCCGACCTCTACTGAAATTTTTTTCAGTAAACTTGTGTTTCGGATTGCTATGGCCAAAATTATTCAACTAATTATATCGCACATGGTGAATCATTGAGCTCTCGACAAATTCAATCAACGTAAAAACATAAGAGACAAACTCGGAGAGAGTGGGTCGAAAGTCAGTGAGGTGGAAGAAGAGAGAAGGACGTAAACTACACTCGTTTTATTTCACCCACTGAAGTGCTCCTTCTGGCCCCCTTGTTTGATTCCGCACCTGAATCCGTCCGTCTTCTTTTCCTGTACTATTTACTATACAGCATGCGTACCTTTACTGAAAAGTGCTTAGCCACGCGATTCAATGTGGTAACACGAGGCATATCTCAGTTGATACATCAGGTAGCACAGATATCGAGGCAAATAACTCACAGAAAGCAACTAATATCTTTTAGTATTCCAAAGACAGCAAGTTTCCTGGAGATTTTCGCAGCCTTTCGAAATGAATATCCGATATTACAATGCATGTGTCCGCCAGCACAGTTTCAGTGAGAGCGAAAAGGCAAACTTTTTCATCAACTTTCTATGGTGCAGCTTGAAAACTTTTTTCAATAATGCTAGGAATGGCATGGAATTTGAAGAAATGGCAGAAATGATGGTGCGTGAATTCAACAGTGATTCTGGCCAGCTTCAAGTACAAGGTATGCTTGAGACCTTTCGCTTAGCAAAAGACATGTCTGAGTAAGGCTTATTGAATCCTTTTGAAGATTTTACGTAAGATATTGATCTGATAGAGCGGATGGCACCTCAGTGTCAGCCGCAGATTCGTTCCGAGACGTAAAGATCAGCTATCCACCCAAGGCAACCATAGACTTCTCTTTCGCAATGATTCCCATCGGCAACATAATCAAATCGAGATATACATTTAACAGTTTTGTTAAAGCTCTAAGAAAACAGTTGTAACTTCATAATGAAGTTAAAATGTCCTCAATTTCACCAAAACTCACCCTGCGCAACAAATAATCTTCTGTCAACAGTATAATAGGCCTCCTAAATTAGAGCAGAAGCAGTGAAATGTTTTGTACTTCCCATATCAACCTGGAACTTCTTCCGCACCAGATAATTTTCCTCAGAGCCGCCGAAAGGGGCTTTGTCATCTATGCAAGCAGGAAAAGCGCCCAAGTCACAGATGCAGGCCAAGATTCATCAGAAACCATGTACGAAGGCGCCTCAAGAACGGTGATGGTGCCTTTCACATTATGTCAGGACTTTTCAATGGAATGGAGGAAGAGCAAATTATAAATCTATCACACATTGAAGACAAAAGAGAGATTTGCAGAGAAGAAAAAATACAGTTCAGTGAGCTACGGAACGAACTCCAGATTTTTATGATCTACAAAGCGCTGGGGATGAATTAAGTGATAGTTCTGTCGATTATTTAGACAAGGAGTAGTTTACGAACCATTTATCAGCATCAATGTCTTCTGAAACAGAACTAAATCATCCTATTGCGAGTTTTGCGACGAGCGAAAATCACTAGAGCCTTGTGATCGCCGTCCTGATAAATGGGCCCATTCCCGCCGCGAGGCTGACCCGAGGCGTAAAACTTGAGTTACCCTCGATGCTACATCAACTTGTATCGCCTAGCTCTCTCAGGAGATATATTACACTAGGAGCGAACAAAACCAGCGCGTTTTTGCGTTGATAGAGGTGCTCCGAGATCTTCTGTTGGAGTAAAAGAGTCTAGATCTGTTTTCAATCATGTTGGGTGGCACTAGATATGACTAAAGGCATCCTGAAACAGCTTTTGGTTTGAAGATGACTCCCACAAGTCGCTTTGAAAATTTATTCTTCAACTCATAACTAACCCTGGAAAAGCAACGATCCATGTTGAGATGGATGTTTGAGTGCAGGCATTCCTGCGCTCCTCTGTCTAGACGTGGTTGGCCGTGAATCAGTTTCTTGGTGATAAATTTGCTAACAGGCTGACCAAACGTTGTTTACTGAATGAAAAAAGGTTCTTATTCTTACCTCAACGAATAGCATGCGCTTCTCTATCGATCTAGAAGCGGCCATTTGTACGCGACGTCTAACCTTCAGCTCCAATCTGCCAGGCTTCTTCTCGCACTCGCTACTATTTTTGACTTCGATATATGGCTTCAGATGTACGACAGACATATCTTCAATCCACCGAGCCATTAGCGCGAGATGTATTCATCTGAAATCCAGTGCTAGAATTTGACCTCGAACAATCTCGGTGCTTGAAATTAATAAAGTCCCTTTACGGTCTCTGCGATCCAGGAGACCTATGGAATGAAAAGCATGAAGACATCATCAAAGATATGGGCATAAAATGTATGCGATCTGATCCTGCTCTCTACGCGCTGTTGGAAGATGGTATCCTTATTGAGTTGCCAGGATTTCGCATTGAAGATCTTACTCGGGCTGGGGGTTGTGAATTTAGGGAATTGTCAAAGACGACAACCGAAAAATTCGAAATGTCGGAGGACCAGCAATTGCCCTGTTTGGTCACTGGCTTCTCCCTTGCGAGAGATATTGATGGTTCACTGGAGTAAGATCAACAAGAATACTTAAAGAACCTCCAGAAATATCCATCACTTCCAGCTCCCAGCAGTTCAGATCCATGAGTATGAAACTGGAGTGGATCTTAAATAATCGCCCCGACTGCTTGTTTGAAACTGCGCATCTGGCTCAAGTGACTGAAGAAATGTTGCAAAAAAACCATAAAAATTTCCTCTGAAGGCTAAATAAAGCTGTAGATCTTGCTCTGGACAACCGCATATCAGTAGGAGTCCCTAAATTGAGGAAGAACACAAGAAGAATCAGAATTCTCTGATTCTTCATTCGCCAAAAACGCATAACTTTCCACACATCCAGGTTACATTTGATTTCTCTGGTATGGAACGGTGGTTGTGGTGCTGATATTATTCAAATCGTACAAGTCGAGGAGTGTAACGAGATTTGTCGTGGCGGGCGAGGTAATTGAATTCAGCGACATTTTGGGTGTTGCAGCTGTTTTAGCGACAGAACTAGAAACTTTTATTCGACAGAAGGTTCCAGTACAGCTTGTAACGGATAGAAAGAGCCTTCCTGATTTCATTTAAAAGGGCTCAAGGACTTCAGAGCAGAGAAAGATGCTCGACATCGCGACCGCGAGGAAATTTTTCAAAGGTAAGGTAATATCAGACATTGGTTTCATCCGCAGCTCGAGTAATGCAGCATATAGACTAGCAAATCCCATTCTAAAGAGGTCACTAAAAAACGTCTTGAAAACCACGATATTAGATGTGATGCCAGAGCAGTGGATAATTTTCACTTAAACATACTTAATTTGTGTCTTTACTTGGAAGCTGTTTGTAGTATAACTTTTATTACCTCTCCAATTCGTAAGCTGGTTCCATTTTTACCGCCACATAATACAGCGTTTCTTCGCTAAGTTGCATTGGGAAATCATCCCCACTGTCAATTATAACCTTGCGTCCAGCATCTTCACAATAATATGTGAGAAAACTTTGGACTGTAAAACATGCAGAAGATAACCTCGGATACCAAGTTCGCCAGGTACCGAAACAGGTTACTGCTGAAAAGGATTCGGTCGGTTTTCGGAAATTTTTGCATCTCGCTCCCTGTTGAAGTATCGTACAAAGGACCCGCTGCCTCATAAATTTTGAGAAATTGGATGTTCCTCTCTGTGAAAAATTTCTGAAGAGTCTCAACAGCACAGAAACCAGCCACGATGCTTACTGCATTTGCTTTTGCTGTTGTGATGCAATTTCCATCATTCTGCCTAGCTAGTACCTCTCCGGAATCGCGAACAAGATGGCTTCCTACTCTGTCGATTAAGGAACGCTAAACGGGGCCGCCAACAGTCACGACATAAGCCGGGTTGTCTCTAAGCCAATTCAGAGACATCTCTTGGAGTATTTTTCTTAATCCATCCAGTGCCATTTTGGTTTTTACTTTTTTCTTCGGAATCCTGATCATTGGCACAGGAGTTGCATTTCCTTGCTCAGTTCCCTTTTATGTGCTCTTGTAATCTAGTTTCCGCAATTACGACCACCTCGAGTGGTCAAGACAATCAAATTACGTTGAATATCATAATAAGAATCTGTTGCACCACCGGTCTGATTTCTAGCAAACAGTTTGTTTTGTTCCAATTTTACGCCGCTCTCCGACATATGACCATCCCCACAAACGAGAGACTCGATGTTGAATATTTCATTGCTTGTTTTTCCGAACTTTTGGCCTTTGAAACACAATTAGTGGCAGCTACCATCGATTCTGCTCCTTCGAAGCGTTTAGCATCAATAAGATCTGTTCACAGGAGTTAAAGAGTTTACTGGGCGCTCCAACAAGTCCTATTACCCTCTTTGCTCATCAAAAATTAGCACAAGAAGTTTTTGAGTCGATATTGTGGACAAGATGTCCGATCGGAGGGAGTGATCACGTGCTGTGCAATTTGTACAGTGCAAATTCACGTTGCCGCCGCCCGACTTCTACTGTGATTCTTTTCTGTAATTTTATGTTTGGGACTGCTACGGCCAATAATATTCAATTATTTAGATCGGACTTGGTGCGTTGTCAAACAATCGACGATTACACTCAACGTACACAAAAAGAGAGCAATTCGGACTAAGGACCCTTCATTTTAAGAACGGAAACATTGAAAAAGTGAAACGTAATATGATAAATTTTTCTATTAAAAATTAAAACTGAAACTGATAGAACAGAATTTTTGCGTTGGACCATGTCCACCGATGCAATTGCATTTGAATATGGGAACCCAGTAAAATTATACGAACTCAATAGGCTCACCTTATGCCCCACCACCGTACTTCTGTCGTCTAAACAGTAACAAGACTTCCCTGTGCTACACCCTACCAACAGAAATGACTATGCTATCGTCATCTGGTCTCATCCGGATGCCTCTGACAAAGTGCGACTGTGTTCCTGCTTCAATGTGCCGCCGTTTTGCAAAATATATAAAAAAAATACTGAAATTTTTTTCTTTTAGTAAGCACTGTGCACAAAACATCGATTACAACTCATGCAGCAGTTCAATTAAATGATGGTAGAATAAAAACCTGTTCGCTAACTTCAATCGTTTGACTTTGCCAAGCCTGTTTCATCAATCGGTGAGGAACATTTTCAACGGTTATACCAATTAACCACCGAACATCTCACCATTTTTTGCTCTCGACTAACGATAATTTTATCAAACAGAGTCTATTGAAGAGCAGAAATGAACGCCAATGTTTCTATAGAAGTTATGCTCTTTGTTAAATTGCCCATTGCAGCAAGAACAAACTACTTGGATGTTGAGTGGCCGTATAGAACCGGCTCTTACCCAATTTATCCAGTCTGTAGACAGATACTTCACCCCCTAAATTCATTTTTAGATCCCATCTCGTTCCCACAGCCAGGGAAAAAATGCCGCGAAGAAGCGGCAAGGTTTAATCGTAATCGATGCAGTCCGTTGTACAGTGTGGTTGCAGCATTTGACGGTATTTCAATTGAAATTAAGCAACTCAGGCTTCTGAAAGTCCAAATCCATGGAACAATTGTAATAGGAAAGGGTTCTTCGCTGAATGCGTTCAAGCTGCATTCAGTGCAAACTTTTAGTATACTTTTGTATCCACAAGACATACAAACTAGGTCAGAGACAGAGATGGAGTATGACAAAAGTGGAGAAATTCAATTTAGCAAGATTTGACTCAGGGGCTGCTCTGAGCCAGATAAGTATTGCAAACGTTTCAATTTACACGAACGCCAATTTCCTTATTTTATTTTCAACGAGTCTTCTAGCGAAGGACAAAATTATTCTCAACTACGATCTGTCTCAATGCGGTGTAATGCACTACTCCCCTCGCCTGTGTAGTTTACACTCGCTCAGGCCCTCCCTCTGTTCAGATCGCATTTTCCCCACGCGCACAGTGCCCCTCTCGCACCTTCTACCGAAGCGCTCGCTCAGTACTTCCCATTCCATCAGTACCCTACTTGGACTGGCCCCCAGCTACTCCGATCGCTCGCCCCTCTAACAGACCATTTTCTGCAAATATGTCTCAAACACAGTCCCGCCGTAGTATTCGATTCAGTCCGAATAGAGAGGAGCGACTGTTTCTTCATCAGATGTTGTTTGAGACCGCCTCTTGGAGGGCACCAAAATAGGAACAGGACCGCAAGTTTAAAGATATTGTCGACCAGGCCAAACTGGATCTCACAGCCCCTTTTCGTCCGAATACGCGCAGTGGCCTGAGTTTTCGATACATAAAAACTTTGGTTAAGAATATGCCGCGTTTTCTGGTGGACAAGAAGAAGAAATTTGAAGAGAAGCATTCTACTCTTAGCTATGATAATCCCCGGAAAGCCACGGATGAATCTCTAGAATTAACGCTAGCCAAGGGTGAACTCCGTGATTTTCGAATGATGAAGTATGTCCAGGTGATAATGGATGGAGAGCAAGAAAGGATAAAGTCTAGCAGCCGGTCTGCAGAAAAGGTTACAGAATCCGCTTCTCAGTCGCGCAAGGGACTCAGCAATAGGCGATCGAATAGTCAGCAAGCGTTTGCAAAGCGAAATCGTGAGGCCCAGATGGTGGAGGCCAAAGAGAGAATCTTATTTGCTTGTACGAGTATCGAACAGAGGAGATTTCAACGGCCACCGCAAATGACGGTCGTGAGACAAGTCATTTGATAGGCGGCTTAGTCCAAATCATGGAGAGGCAAGCAGGCATGAGTTTGGAGGAGGTCTCAGGTATTTTAGGGGAAGCTGTAAAGCCCATGTCTGAAATTGAGGAGCCTCCACAGCCTGATTTGATTGAAATCAACTCTTCGAGTAGTGAGGATGAAGGTGCAGAAAAAGAAGTTGAAAGCGGGGAGAACTGCGAAGGTGATGCTTATCCTACCGATGGGGCTGCCGTCATCAATGTTGAGGAATAGCGCCGGATGTTGAAAAGAAATCCAATCCTCATATTACTCGTAGAACGGTTTCACCACCCCTCATTTCGTCATTCAAAGAAATACCATGAAATATCCAAACCTTGACACCAGTCCATATCCTTCCCGGAAAAACTGCACCCACCCCCCATGTGGCAAAACACCCTCTTTCTCCGCTATTCCTCAAGCGTCAGTATTTCTGGAACCACCAACAAAGCTTGCTCCCTTCCAGAAACATCCACCGCCTCCCCGATCGTGATGCCATTCCCTATCCTCCCAGTACCCCACTCCCCGAACATGAAGTTATCTTGTCCCAACACCCTCCGTTCCTCCTATCCCTTTCAATTCATATATCCTTCGCCCGCACACCCCATTCCACGCAACTGTCAAAAACATCGCAAAAACCCTCCCCCTCCCCCATCTCCCCATTTAAATTTGGACCTTAATCATATTCCAATTAATACACCGCCACACTATCCTCGCATTCTCTCACTTCTGCCTCCTAACGATAGACAAACGCTACAATCCGCACCCCTTCCGTCCCCACCCCAATACCCCCACATTCCTCCCATCCTCATAAAACTCCACCTCTGCCCTCCACACCGCCATCACCACCACATTCCCTCACCTCACCGCCGCCCACCTCCAACCCCCTTTCTCCGATACAATCCACGCCCCCGGCACGAAATCCCGCACTCTTACCATCACTCCCCGGCAACCTATTTAACTGGCCCCACTCCAACTGCCACACCCCTTCCTTCCCCCACAACCCCACCACCTCAAACTCCGCACGCGGATATGCATACCCCTCCCTCGAGGAGGCACTTCCCTTTTGCCCGTTCAACTTTCCTCACACATCACTTTCCTCATACACAATTTAGCAAAAAGAAGATGTCTAATCACGCCGCCCCCTCTCCTTACGATAATAAGAACAATAATCGTTCGGATGGTTTCATGCGGTTTATCATACTATCGATTGGAATTAGTTGCAGTCCATCTCTTTCCAGCATCCAATTCATAATCATTGCGGCGTTGTAAATGCATACAGTAAACAGCTCTTCGGAATATGGCCAGTATCCCATAAAGGTTCTGTTTTGGTTTTTGATGAAACCAATACTCATTTCGTTTCTAAACCTTTGCCTCACGTCTTTATCCCACTCTTCCCTTAGCTTGAAGTACGAACCAGTTCCTTTTTTTGAATGGTACGATAACCCAGCCCGCCTCTCCAGCTTCAATAAAACCTGCATCACAAATTGTTTTCTCATTGGAAAAAAAGAAATCCGTCCGTCTCAAAAAAACAACACCACGCTGAAATATGGTTTTGTCCTGAACATGTCCAGAGTATGAGACTTCCAAACAACGAATCAAACCACATATGTCTACATAAACCAGGAATGCGTAGCATTGCATCTTTTCCTTTCCATAGTACTGATCATTCTGCAGATCGTCATCCACGGACTTCAAAATGGCCTGTCGAGTACCATCGACAAACATGACTGATTCTGCAAATCCTCTTATTAAGCCGTGCATTGCCTTTCGCTCATCCTCTCCAGGCCATCGTATTGGAGCGTGCTTTAACATGGATCGAAACGCAGCCCAGTGTAGTGCAATGGGCACTCACACTGTTTTGCCACCGGCAGAGCTGATTTTGGTGATCTTTTTTTGATCTGATTTACTGCTAACCAGCAGGCACTGTACAGTACAGTAAGGGCAATTTTCTTTTGTCGCCCACAATTATTTTTGGTACTGTATACCCACCCGAAGGTGCTTGATTGCTTGCAATCTGGACCACTCGGCCCTCAAATTGGACCTGATATTTTTGCAGGTGAAAGGTAACTATTGGGCCAAGTGTCGAATTTACTTATCTCTAACTTGGATCTCCCTAACTTCACTCACCTCGCCGTCGTAGATAACCCTAACCTACCTAACTAGTATTTATAGCTACTTGGCCACTAGGGCCCCAGAGTAAACAGCCACCCCGGTGTTGACTCTGAACTTGACTCCCAACTTCCGCCTTTTCAGAAACCTTGCCAACGGCAACTTTGGCTATAGCCACGTTTATCCGCCCGGGTCCCCCTTTCTATTTCCCCCTCTCTATCCAATATTACGATACCCCTTTTGTTGTTTGTTTGTGATATTTACTCACGCATGGCGCCGCGGACTCCGGCGTCTATAAACAAATAGGAACTTCAAGGTTGTCGTTGGTGATAACATCCTTATCTCCGAAGGAGATATTCAGCACAGCTGACCCAATACTACATCTTCTTTGTCCAGTATTACACCCCTGGTTTCTACGGTTCTTTGGAATCGATCCTTACCAAGTTTTTAGCATTCCGCGGACCACGGCCAAGCCTTACAACCCGGAGGACAAATATACCGTCCAGCCGTCCGAGGAATTACCCCCGCTCTTCCAACTCCATTTCTCCTCGCCGTCGGTGAGCTGTGCTACTGCATCGCAGGGTGCTTAAAGAGAAAGAGGGACAGCGAACACCCTGTGGTTCTTGGTGTCTGTGTGTTGGGTTTCTCATTGTCTGACGGTGTTCCGTTCCTAGGCGAGAAGAACTGCGCACCACGCATTGCAGTACACCCAGGCTGTGTGGTATATATAGTTCCATATAGATGCTGTACAAACCCCGTACTTTGTAGCCATATTTACGAAAACATCCCTTCCACAGATGACTCCACTTAAGGCTTCGAGAAAAAGAAAGAACAACTCCTTCGAGCTCAGCTTTTTTCCCAATCCTCATGCTTATCCTCTGGTCTGGACTAAGCCGGTTATATGGATCAAGAGGAGTCGAAATCTCTGCTGTACACAGCTCGTGAAGGGCATCAAATTCACTGTCCCTCATGCTCAGAACAGCCCTAAACCAAGACTCATCCTCCCTTACGTCTCTGTATCGCCTTTTTTGCGGTTTGTACGATAGGTTGCTTTCATTCCATAATAGCTCACACCATATTCAGGCTCGGGACTATTGTTGTATGATTTGTTTTTTTCTGGAGGGCATTCGCCTATAAGACAAGAGCTTTCGGGAGAGCTGAGAGGTAACCACTTGCTGCCGCCGGCGAATTTCCAACAAAACTAGCAACCATGCTATCACATTCTCGAGTCCTTCCATATTCCAGTGAAAACCACAACATAAAAGGGGGAGGGGGGACAGGAGTTGATGACGCGTGAGTTTGGAGAGGAGGGATGGGGAGGATTTGGGAGGTTTGGCAGTGGGGGAGAAGATTTGGTGGCGGGTGGGGATTGTTAGAGAAGGGGAGAGGGACTAACGGTGGATGGGGTTGGACAAACGGGGGGGAAGTGGATTTGATAGCGTGTGGGTTGGAGAAGGGGGGAGGGGGGAGGGGTGGATTGCGAGCGGAGTTGGAAAAGAGGGGAGGGAGAGGGCTCGATTACCGTCTGGGTAACAAGTGGAAAACGGTGAGGGGTGAAGGGATAATGACTAATTTTTCAAACTCTCAGATATGACAGAAGAACGGCGGATCTCGGATCTCACTATTTTTAATGTAGAGCCATAGTAAGTTGATCCTAGAGCCTTTGTAAATTGAATTTATCCAGTTTGCTGGGTAATTTGAGGATGTTGGGCCGGAGACAGGTGCTGGTGAGGATTGCAGACGGATTGTGACGAAAGTTTGCAAGGTGTAGTGAAATTGAGAGGTAAGAGAGAGATGGCGTCTCCGACACGAAGATAAGCGAAAGTGTGCGATTTGCGAGAGGGTTGATGTGCAGGGGAGTGATGGTGTTAGAGCTTAGAAGCGGATGGCCAGGTTGCTGGATGGGGCGTATCACACCCCGGAAATGTACCAGACAGCTTTCGGTCACTACGCGGAATTTCTGTGGATTACGTTCTATTTCTTCCTGTTTCAAGTTTCAAGGTGATACCGGGAAATCTGGGAATTCCTCGTAGGGGTTGAGTGGTTGAAACACCCTTGGTTAGTTGGGCAGTGCTGATTGGCTCTCCATTGGCGCCTCGTGTTTCAAGTACTCAACTTTTTAAGTTTCAAACGCCTATAGAACGCCCCTAGCTAGGTGGCGCAAAAGACAGTTTGGTACAGTCGAAAAAGAGAGAAGGAAGTACTGTAAACTATACTCGTTTTGCTTCCACCGGTAAGGAGATTTTTTGGGTTACTTGATTGTATGCAAAATGTTTTCAGTTGTATCTGCTCCCCTAGACCCCTAGTCTGATTCTGGACCCGTCTCCGTCCGTCCTCTTTTCTTGTACCATTTACTGTACAGCCTGCGTACCTTCATTGAAGAGTGCTGAGCCACGTGTTGTATTGTGGTAACGCGAAGCTCTCGCGAGCCTACATCAGAGAATTATGATCAATCGAAAATGACAACGGCACAGTCTAAAAAATTAGAAAACTAAAACATCACATTTAAATGATTTCGATTAGTTTTTCGGTTATGGTCAAGTCATATGAGTAAGTCCACAGCGGTGTACTGACGGTATTCTTTCGGCATCGTGAGAACTGTGCAGATGCGTGCGTACTGCAAGAGGCTGACGAAGTCAATTGTCGTCAATCACAGGTGCTGCATGAAACAACCCCATTATGCGCCAAACTGACTACGCCATTGGCAAGGTACGAATGTCCCTCAAATGGCATCGGCGTTTCTTGTTTCCAGCTGTGGCTCTGGATCAACCCTTGGAGATCAAGTGGCATATTTTCCGAAGAACCTAAAGGTGGAAAGCAGAAGTAAAGAGAATAGCTGCACGCAAAAAACACATCAGGGCATCTAGTTTAACGTAAATATCTGCAGCACTGAACAAGCCCTCATCCATTTCCGTTTCCGATAACAAGAGTTGGGCCGTATGTCAGAAATCATTGGCTTCACGCCTGGGAAGACACACCGATAGCTGTATTTTTGTGACTCTATGTCAGCAGCATGCATCGTTCTTCGGCAATTGGCCTCTCCCTGTCGATGAAAAGATCTAGAGGAGACATTTGGGATGAGAGTTTACAAGCTATCGGAAGTTTTTTGGGAGGCGCTGCAATGGACTGTACAGGAATGGAAGCATGTACTTGAATACTTCCGAGCAGATCTGCTGCATTCCCAGGCCGAAGAGTATGCAGATGCCATCGTGCAGAGCGGCTCCCTGCTAGATAGATGTGTCGAGTTCATTGACTGCACGAAGATCTCAATGCAAAGACCTGACTGGCGATGCAAACCAACGCGCCGTGTACAAAGGTCACAAACGATTCCATGCACTCATATATCAAAGCATCAAAACAACCGATAGTTTAATTTTGCACATGTACGGGCCAAACGTGGGTCTAAGGCGCTATCTCACAATTTACCGACAAGGAAATGTGGACTTTTTACTTCAAGAGCACTTGATGATCAACGGAAGGCATTTTTACATATACGAGGACCCTAACGGCATGCTTCGGCCATGGTTGCAGGTTGGGTTCAGTACTTCATTTTCAACTCTGGCCCAACGGTTGCACAATAAGGTGATGAGTTCAGTTCCGGAGGCTTTGGAATGGTCTTACAAGGACTTGAAACAGATGTGGACTTCACAGGACTATAGAAGAATATTGAAAGTGCGGCAAGAACCGGTAACTCTGATGTAGAAGAGCGCCGCTCTGCTGTAAGATATGCAGGTCTGTGTGCTCCACGGGGAAAGACTCAGTCCTATTTTTATGCACACCTCTAACCCTAGCGGAATATCTTCAGCTTGAAGGATAAGCTTAGAACAAGATTAAACGACTCAACAACAGTGTCTTTAATTTTTTTCTGCCTCTCCTTTGTCAAATCAGAGACAAAATGAGTCACAATACCTAACAGACTGGGCAACTGCTTACTTTCCTCAATCATAACCTTCCGCCCTTCCCGATAAAATGCGTACCTTCTCTCCATCAACTCGATTCGCTTCCTCTCCAGCTCAATACACTTTATATCGATTTCATTACGTTCTTTCTGGTATTCAAGATTGATATATCGCTCCTCTTTCTCTGACTTAAGCCTCTCCTGATTGAGCCTAAGCCGTTTCAGCTCGAGCTCTTCCCGCGATTTTATGCTCTGTATAAACAACTCCCTGCCTTCCTCATCTTCAGTAATCACTCGAAGCGTACGTTTGTTGATCTTCGGAGTTGAACCGTCATATGTCCCCGAGGAACCAGCCCCCGCATGGACTTCAGCCTCATCCTGGTTGCTGCTGGTGGAACCATGACCTAGAGCACTGTTTCTAATTTCCTCTCCCGCAGCCCTTAAGCGAACATACAACGCAGTACGTTCATCCCGCTGCGCCCTTTTTGCTTCATCAAACTCGTCGACAGCGAATATGATGTCATCCAGCAAATCTTCTCGCTCGCCCCTCACTTTGATTATCCCATATTCCTTGATATTCTTCTTTACAGCTTCTCTGTGGTCTAACATTACCTTCTTACAGCGATCTTTAAGGCTCTTCCACGTCGGTTCTTGAACAGTCGCAAAAATAGATGGCGAAATCGCGGACATAAAGTGCCTCTCCACGTCCTGGAAACGTTTCCAATTTTCCCCATGTGGTGCGATGTGAGCATCGACAAGCAACACAGCCTTCAAAAGCGTTACGTCGAGGGCCACACTGAAACGGAGTCGAAGTTTCTTGTTCGCTGGGGAGGTAGATGGTGGAACATTCGTATCGTCTGGGCTCGGGGCTTTGACCATGGTGGATTTTGCTGCCGGGTTGGAAATATCGACGGTAGCACCGGAAAGTGTCGGAGAAACGGTGGTGGGTGGTTGCGTGGCCTACATTCTTAAGGATTGCTGCGATGGGGGAGGAGCGGGGGGGTGGGGAGGGAGGGGTACTGCTACGATAATGTTAGACGACCACACACCGACCACTGTGGACGAACACACATTGCTGGGTTTGGGTGTTTTGGCGGGAGTGGAATAAGCAAGTGCTCGAACATGATAGGCGAAGAATTACCGAAACTTGTTTAGCATCCCTCAAGACGAGAAATGACAGCGCGTGGTTTTCGAAACAAGTTAAAAAGTGCCACGTTTCAGACGTGTTTCATTTTTTAGACCAAAATTATTTCATTTTCTCGTACCATAATCATCTATTAGGGATTCCATCGACTCGAGGAAACGGCGACTGTGCCTATATCGTAGTACTGTATTGTTAAGTCAACGATCGCCACTGTGAACATTAGAATCTGGCGTAAGGGACACAGTACTGTCGTTGCCCTGTCTTATTCCTTGGCTAGGCCTTCGACCGACCCAGTATCTTGCTAATCGTCCTACTCCGTCGGCGGAGGAGGGCGGGCAAGAAGATTCAAAGAACAAGACGACGGCGGCCGGGAAGAGTGGAAGGTCTTCCCGCGCCAAATCATTACTTTAAGACAGAACACCCCAAACGAATCAAAATCTAAAAAGTAGAATTTCACTATAAAATCGGCAGCCCCTCTTCAAGCTACCAAAAATAGAGATTAGGCTTTCACAAGTACAATACTGTATTGGCTTTTTCTTGAAAAAGTACTAGTTTTCCAAAGAAAAATATTTTTGACCCACATTTACCAGGGGACTGAATGTGATATTCAAATATTCGTTTGCCGTACTGTACTACTTGATTTTGGGTATTGCCTGTTCGCAGTATACAAATACAGTGCTGTAGCTCTTGCGCACACCCCACTGAGCTCGTGTGCCTGCCACCGTCGCCAAATCTTCACTCGCCTCTCCCGTCGTCAGTAGTCTGCGAATGTCTATCTGTGCTCCCACATTTATGGGCACCCCACTCCGGGCAGCATCACACGCCTCATCTCAACCCCAGCGCACTCGTCCTCTTACTTCTGTTCTCAGCGTCGCGCCATTACATGTATAACCCGCAAGGTTTCTGACATTAAGGCCTATCCTGACCTGGACAAGGATATCGCGGAGCGCAAACGTTATAGAGAGAAGAATGCCGCAAAGGAGCAATACCTTCTAAACAAAAGTAAACCCCGCGGTTTCGGAGGTCGGCCAGGGTATGGGATTGGGCCCGTCGGCTCAATTGAACGGACTAACCGCGAACGGGAGGCTCGTCACAACTATTTCCAGGAGAACGTCGGCCCGAAGGAGCTGTATCGAAGGATGACGTTAATGCTAGACGGCGGGAAAGCAGATTTATTGCTGCATACCTTGCGTGCGAGATACTTGGAACGCATGCACAAATGGAGAATGGATGTTCCTGTGAAAATGGGAAGAGAAATCCCATTTGTTTATCGAAAGTTGGTTGATGAGATTCTCCTGTGTGATAAGTTGTACTACGCGGATAATCCTAAGCCGCGCATCCGTGACGAAGAGTACGACGAACTAGTTATGCACCTGTTGGAATTGGAGCGCTGCTTCCCGGAGCTCATTACCCCCGAGTCACCCAGTCAGAATGTCGGCCATAGTGCAGCGTTCAAATCTTCAAAGCTGGCCATGCATAACGAGCTCGCTGATGAGTTTATGACCGCATGGGAGTCTGAGGTGCAAACAGTACCTGTGAGCGAGAGGCTGTTTCCTCAATATCGCCATCACGTTGTCATGCTATCCTTGGATAATGCATACCGCTATGAACAACTTACGTCGTTTTCAAAGCGTGCGGAAGAAGCCTGCTCAAAGCTTTCTGCGGAGCTGAAAGTTGATGGCGTTGCGTTATCGTTGGAGTACAGACGGGGGGAGTTATATGCCGCCGCTACCCGCGGGACAGGGAGAGTTGGGGATATGGTAACTGATAATGTGCGAGCGTCCTTGATAGGCAGGGGAGTTGTTGAGCGTATAGAGGGAAATGATGTTCCTCAGCTCATCATTATCAGAGGAGAGGTTTACATTCGCCCGGATGAATTCGAAGAAGTGAACAAGGGGCTCCTGAGAAAGTTGAGCAACCCAAGGAATGCCGCCGCAGGCGCATTGAAACATAAAAACCCGTTAGAGCCGAAAGCTCGGATGTTGAGGTTTGTTGGCTATGAGTGCTTATCGGGGGACTTGGAGAGGGTAGAGGAATTGGAACAAATGGCTCCTGAAGGCGTGGGTAGACTTGGGATAGATGAGGCACCAAGATTCCACGATGCCTTTTCGACGCAGACAGAATTGTTCAAGCGGCTTGCAGAGTGGGGCTTTGGGGAAATGCCGAGGCACGCAGTGTGTAATTCTGTCATGGAAGCCGAGTCGTTTGCTAATTTCATTGAAGAATGCAGAGATGAGCTGCCGTTTGAAATCGATGGCATTGTATTCAAGTTTGAAGACTCTAAAGCACGCTCTGAGGCGGGACATACAGCTAGGGCTCCGAAAGGAGCTATAGCTTACAAGTTTACTGCGCAATCTAAGGTGACCAAGCTGCAAGACGTTGCAATGCAAGTATCCAGAAATGGTGTGATAACGCCTGTTGCGCTGCTAGAGCCGGTTCGGGTGAGTGGTGCGCTGTTGTCACGTGCCACATTGCACAACTTTGATGAAGTGGAGCGGTTAGGAATTGCAAAAGGCGACATGGTTCGAGTACAACGAGGCGGTGACGTTATTCCAAAAATCGTCGTTGTAGAGCAGCGAAGCACTTGTAAGGATAGAAAGCCTATAGAGCCTCCTGCCAAGTGCCCCTCGTGTCAGGGTGACATCGTAAGAGAACAAGACAAGACCACAGGGACGAATTTAGTCCTTTGCAAGAATGCGGAGAGGTGTCATGGTCAGATGCTGGGGAGATTGTTGCATTTTTCATCGAAGGACGCTCTGGATATAAGGGGACTAGGGAAGAAAACGTGTGAGAAACTAGTCACGTTTGGATTCGTGGTAGGATTGGGGGATTTGTTTCGACTTACTTTGGACGACCTGCGCGGGCTTCAGGGCCTTGCAGAAAAGAGTGCCCAATCTCTGTACAATGGCATCAGAGCCGCAGAACTCAATTCGAGCTTGGAGAATGTTCTATTCGGGCTTGGTTTACCTGGAGTGGGCCGCACAGGTGCAAGGGCTCTGGCGTTGCAGCTAAACTCTCTCGACAAACTCCTGGAAATCACTCAAGATCCGTCTGGGATGACAGCCTTGCTTTCAATACCGAACTTTGCCGACAAGTCAGCAGACGCTTTATTTCAGTATCTGCGACGTGACTTTGTTCAGAATGAGCTGAAAGTCATAGTTCAGCACGTAAAACCGGTCAGAGTGGTCAACGAGGAGGACCCTACTATCTCTGCGAAGGAAGAAAACCCGAACATCGCAGGAAAGTCGTTCGTGTTTACTGGCAAACTAACTATTATGACAAGACCTGCTCTCAAAAAATGGGTGAAATCAGCAGGAGGTGTTGTCACGACGGATGTTTCTCATAGAACAGATTACGTTGTGTCTGGTATAGATCCTGGACAGAAGTTCTACAAGGCGCAGCGACTTAAGGTAAGAACTCTGCATGAGGAAGAGTTTCTTGAGTTATTCAAACCAAGCGAGACAGATTTGAGGTTCTTAACTTCAGTAGAAGAGAAATTGTAGAAGGTTCGGCAACTTTATTGGTATCCCTGGAGCCTTCGCGAGCCGCGACTTTCGGAGTGGGCGACGGTGGGATTGAGGTTGATTTTAGTTGGGTGGTAATGATGGTCGGATCATGACGGTCGTTGTCACCCTGCTTGATGTGTGGGCATTACAGTAAAATTGTACATAATGTACACGTACAGTACATGTGTACTGTACGTGCGATCCGCATGATGCAAATGTACTACACTGTAAGTTGAGACAAGTAAAAGACCAGGAATTTACTAAAACCTAGGAAATATTAATCCAGTCCATAGGAAATCATCTGTATGATCTCGGAGTACATTAATTAGCGCTACGCTTGCCTCTTAACCAGCAACACCTCCGCGTGGCATCATATCGAACCCTGTCTATTACAAGTTCTCTTTGCCTGAAAGCCAACCCTTCAAATCTCACGACCAAACATGGCGGCTTCTATTCCTTCCTTTGTGACATCGACCTTCTTAACCAGAAATCCGCGAGGATATCGCGATCTGGACTCATTCGTCACACCCGTCGGTTCGCAGATCCGTGATGTGCGTGCTGCCACTGCACGCCCCTCCGTGCGCATGACAGCGCTCAACCGGGAAACTTCGCAAGGAACCGTGAAGAGAGTTGTCGTAACGGGAACTGGAGTCGTTTCTTGTTTTGGATGTGATTCTAACAAGTTTTATGATTCGCTTTTGAAAGGGGAGAGTGGCGTGCGAAAGATAGAGGCTTTTGATGTTGACGGTTGGAGCACTGACTTCGCTGCCTGGATTGATCCAGAAACGGTTGAAACTGAAAATTATGTGAGCCCGAGGCTCTTACGGCGGTTGGATCCATTCTTAATATACGCCCTTGTCTCTGGAAAAAAATGCCTCGAAGATGCTGGATTGGCTATTGGATCTGAGGCATTCGAAAATCTAGACAAGACACGTTGCGGTGTCCTGTGCGGTTCTGGTATGGGAGGTTTGGAGATTTACTCTGAGGGGGTTGAGAAGCTTCTTACGCGGGGGCACAAGCGCATGTCTCCCTTTTTCATTCCCTACGCGATTACAAACATGGTATGTTCAGGTTTTCCTCTCGACTTTTCTGTCCGATCCCTGGCTTCCCTTGTGTTCCAATGAAGTCTCTAACAATCTCGTTGCTCACAACCTATTTGTTGAACAGGCGGCAGCTCTCGTTGGCATGGATACTGGCTTCATGGGCCCGAATTACTCAGTTTCAACCGCTTGTGCAACTGGTAACTTCATGATCAATAATGCAGCTATGCATATAAGACGTGGAGATTGCGATCTATGTCTTGCTGGTGGCACAGAGGCTGCAATTGTCCCAATCGGTGTCGGTGGTTTCATTGCTTGCCGCGCATTGTCGTCACGGATAGACAGTCCTGCGTCAGCTTCTAAACCTTGGGACAAGAACAGGGACGGATTTGTACTAGGAGAAGGGGCTGGAATTTTGTGTCTGGAGAGCCTTGAACATGCTCTCAACCGCGGGGCCCCAATTCTTGCTGAATATCTTGGAGGGGCTCAAAGTTGCGACGCACACCACATTACTGAGCCACGTCAGGATGGAAGCGGTGTGAAGGTTTGCATCAATAACGCCTTGCGAGACGCAGGTGTTCACAAGGAACAAGTGGAATACATCAACGCACATGCTACATCAACGCCAGCTGGAGATCTTGCCGAGTTCCGAGCTGTGCGTAGCGTATTCGATGGTGACGTGAGTCACATGAAGATGAACGCAACAAAGTCGATGATAGGGCATGCATTGGGTGCTGCAGGGGGGCTGGAGGCAGTTGCTACAGTGAAGGCCATAGAGACAGGGAAGATCCATCCCACGATCAACGTGACAGATATTGAGCAAGAAGTCGACATTGACATTGTCCCTCATGTGATGCAGGAAGTGGAGATTGGTGTCGGTATTTCCAACTCATTCGGATTCGGTGGACATAACAGTACGGTAGTTTTTGGTAAGTATGAGGGCAAGTGACACGCAGAAGAGGAGGCTAATATGGCGATATTTGCTGGATACAATAGGGCTTCAAAGGCACTTTGGGGTGAAAACCTCAACCTTTACGTCTTCGAGGGAGAGAAGCGCATTCACAAAATGGTGGCCTGATGCCTGGAATACCTCTGAGTTTCCATCTTGATGAAAATGCGAAGACCACGTCCATATCGAAAGCGGCTCTACAGGGTCAGGTCCGTACTGTAGTACCCTTGGAAAAGCACAGGAAAACGCAAATCGCTTTTGCAATCAACCGAGTAACCAAGGCAGCCTGTGCATCCACAAATAGACTGTAAAAGCCCAGCGTAGAATCAGAACTGAGGTTCAGAGTAAAGAGGCAACAGTGTACCGTTCTCGCAGTCAGATCCTGCGAATACTGATGCCACAAAGTTACACCGAACTCAAGACAAACCAATTCCCACACTCTATCGAATCAGACGTCTCTAAATGAAAGTACAGTGCGCCTAAAAAACATAGAAACCCTACTATCTATTCGTCCATTGGACCATGAAATGTACAGTACTCAATTGAGTACAAATTTTTTTAACAACGGAAACACAAATTTCCAATAATTATTGCTTTGAAATCATGAAAAATGAATAAATTCTACTCAGTCGTAGCGGGCCAGCGTACAGTGAAACTATATTTCAAAGCAGAAATTCTTTGCTCTGTAAAAGGTCAATGAAGTCCATCAATGGTTGTTGAAAATGTAATCAATTGATGCCAAATGTGCTCAATTGAGTACGTTTGTCGAGTAGACACTACCCTTCCAGCAAGGGTATATTTTGAGCGGGTTTCAACAGAAACAGCCATACCTCCACTTACAATAGCTTATTTTAAAAGGAAAATATGCCTCTGGACTTGTAATGGTCTACTGAAGCCGTCTCCGGAGTGGTGGACTGTGATAGGGAGCAGGGACCGTGCGAGAGCAAAAAAAGTAAACTCAGGGATGCATGTGGTAAAACAGATCAAAACAGCTTTATTTGGAGCAAAGAAAAAAGGCATTACCAAACCTCTTCCACGTACCTCGGACAGTAGTTCAGGTCTGCAAGGCAAGACTGATCAGCCACGCTTTCCTCGAAGCACAAAATACGTTCAGGACGTTAATCCCCCTCATCTCCAAGCGTCAAAAGTGCGGTATCGCAGTCTCTATCAGAGAGAGAAGGGCTGGAAGAGGGAGTGGTAGATCCAGGACTAGTCAACACTGTTCGATTCGTTTTCTTAGATTTCCTTTGCTCAGCGCTTTTCTTCCGTACTATAGCCTTACGTTTATTTTCCAACTCCTTGCGCTTCTCCACTTCCTTGCGGCACTTCTCCCCAGCTGCTTTCTTACGAGCATTTATGACCTCTTAATACGTCAGTAAGACGGCCGACTGACCAAAATCGATGATCTTCCTGGTGGCGTGGGTAGGAGGAGCGGCCACACGGCTAAATACTTGACTGAATGCCTCATAAACAGCAGAGACGGCTTTTCTATCTTTCTGCAGAGCTGTGTTAATTCGATCGTACACAACTGAAGAGGGCTGGCATGAAAATACTGATTCTTTAATTTCCTGTAATATACGCCGGTGCGAGGAAGGGGGTGCGACTGCACGGCGATACACGTAAGTGCTGAACTACGCCAGAAAGCTGTAGTCCAGCGGCAACAGGTTGATATTTCGAAATGCGTCTCGTAAAGTATTATTCGTCAGCCCACGGTAGCCGGCCATTCCAAGAATGAGCTTCAAGTTCATGCTTGAAAAATTGAGCAAGCATTTCTGAGATGTCGAGTCCCTTGTCTTCCAAACTGTAGTTTGAAATGCTTTTTTTATGCTGTTGTCACATGGCTGCAAGAAATGCGTGGTGTTCACGGGGAGCTGTACGACCTCAATGCTAGCCTTAGCGGCATTAGCAGGCAATTCTCAACCACACTGGGACTTGTGCCCATCTAGCAGTAAAAGGATTGGTTTCCCTTCCGGGACAATACCGTTCGTGTGACGTCGGATGTGATCAATCACGAAGTATATAATCGACTACTCCATTCATCCGTTCTTGGTTCCTACTGTGAAACCATTTCCACCGAACCATCCGTCTTGCGTAAATCACAGCGGAATCCTAACCTCGTCTTTCCAAATGTCCTCGATCAAAAGGCGGGACCAATTCTCCATCATATGCTCCCCCTCGAAAACAAGAAACGTAGGCAACACATCACCAGCTGCCGAAGCAATAACGACAGTTGTGAGATTAAGTGATTATATTGATGAGTTCGTTACTCGAATACAGAAGCAGTTCACAGTAAGAAAGGTCGTAAGAAGCAAAGTCTTCAACTTTAATGGTTGCAAGATCAAAATTGACGACTGGGGTAATATCAGCCTTTCCATGTGGCATTACCTTGAAAGACTCGGTCCTATCTCAATTAGCAGCACAAGAAGGAAAGAAGTCGACTCTTTGGTCACAGATGAAGAAAAACACCAATACAAATCGCTTGCGGGAATACTGCTTTACCTAGGAAATGGAACGCTACCTCAGGCATCGTTTATTGTGTCAGTCATGCAGCAGAAAATTAACCGACTTTGCGTGAAACACCTCATTGATGCCAATAGCATGCTTCGAGAACTACTGCGCCTTAAGCCCGTAGTAACATTTCGCGTACCATTCAAGCCAACATCAATACGGCTATGTACATTCACTGATGCTTCGCATAACACAGCAAAAGACTACGGACAAACTGGAACGATAAGTGGTTTACGAATATTGAATGGAAATGGTGTTCAACTATTCCACCCTATCGACTGGACCAGCCACAAGCAGAAACGAGTAAGCTACTCGTCGTATGGTGCGGAAATCATCGCTGCAACAATAGGCGACGACAGGGGATACTATTACAGAATGGCTCTCCAGAATATATTCCCAAAATCAACGATAAGACATGAACTCAACGTGGACAGCAGAGCTTTGTGGGATACCATCACAACGCTTCACACTGGATAGGATTACCGACTACAACCAACAGTGACTCGCATAAGGAACAGCTTTGAGCCACGGGAACTCGACATGGTCAGATGGATCCCTGGGACGGAAAATATCGCAGACGCATTAAAAAAACGCAACCTTGAGCTTTATCAGAAATTGAACGAATTGTGTGCAAACGGCTTGATGAACGTCAAGATTGATGATGAATACTCAGTCGATAGCGAGACGTGGACATGATTTACTTAAAGTCGAACTGAATAACATATCAATCCGACTTGGGGGAGTGTGGCATATACATCATTTGCACGAATGAGTACAGCACAAGTGTGACATCACTGTGCACATGATTACAGCTCTTACAGCAAAAGAGTAACACTTGGTACATGCAATGAGAGTACTGTAGCTCCAGTGATAACCTCCGTATCACCAGCGACACAGTAATGAACGCAATCATTATTTATGCTTAGGTACTTGCCGCGCAATACCTTAAGATCATGCAACAATCAACATAAGTATTGCAGCGCAATACTTAAAGATCAACAACCTTCCGCTTTGGTGTCTGCAGCGTAACACCAAATGGGTCGAAAGACCACCTGCACCAATGTTGCAGCGCAATACTTGGAATTGGTCAAAGCGACCCTAAACAACGGTATTTGCAGCGCAATACCAAAGGGTCGAGAAGCCATATGCTTCGGTACAGTCTGCGACTGGCACTCCCATGTATGTACTGCAGCGCAATACATAAAGGTCAGCGACCTTCAGCACCCCCATTAACACAGTCAGTGACTGTAAGCAGATGGATATTACTTCAGATTACAAGCTTCTGCAAACGGACGCTTAGCAAAAAAAGCTGCATGAAATGAGCATATCCAAAGTCTACTTAAGCAGCACCTCATGATGAAATAAAGGAGCATAGGGGGCCAACCCGGGCATCGTTTTTGTGCCTGCCTTGTGTTCTTGTAGAGATTAGGATCATCCTGTGTATGAGGTACCACATTGGTGGAAACCAGATGAATGTATCAGTTTTGGGCCCAGATGGTCCTGAGAATCCAAGCAACATATTCGACGCTCCGAGGTTGACTACTAAGACCGACAAATATCAATATAGGAGGGATGTCAGAATGTGGGTTCGCCGAATCAAAACGTTCGCAACCGGTGGAGACAATCGTGCGAGAGGAATCGCGTGCGGTTTTGGTTACGCTCTTTTAACTGCAATGGATAACACATTTCGCAAGGTAATCGAATTCGCGGAGGAGTCTGGCCAGATAGCCTTGGGTAAAGAAGATGGGCAGCAATTCACCGATGCAGAACAAAAGCACTGCATTGACCTCATCCTGAATCTAGTCGCAAAAGATTCCCCAATAGATAATGTGAGGAGACTTGTATCAATGAGTAAATCGGTGTATAACTGCAGAAGCCGAAAAGGAGAAACGTATGGTTCATTTGCTGACCGATTTTTGGGACTGGCGAAGAGCTATCTCAACCAATGCAAATATCACGAGATGAACAACGATAATCAGACATTCGCTATGGTTCTCCTAGAGAACGCCGAGTTAGACGACTCACTTTTCAATAATATAGTCAGCATCCTGGTGTTTAAGGCCGAGAAAACAACTAACAGGGTACTGACTACCTAAAATGTATCCTTGTGCACATATGAGGGTATCAGAGACTGCCGTGAATCAGTCAAAGAATTGCTAGAAAAAGTTGTGGGGATTGAAGGAGCTGAAAGGTATGTAAGCGAAGCTGTGACAAAAACTGCTAAACTATATGACCTAATATCTGCTATCAAAAGCAGACATGATCTTTTTACATACGGGGATAAAAGAAACCCCTGCAGTGTCAGTCTTGAGGAAGCAGTAGAAGCTTTGAAAGACATCCGGAGTAGTTCTAAATAGAATAATGACCCGTATCTCGCGGCTGCAATATTGTTGACTCAGCCGACCGTTATATACAGCCAAAGGCGGTGGGATAATTAATGACTAAAACAGGGTTTCATGGAGGCCATATTGGCATGAAGCATATTCGTCCTCCATCTCCTCAATACATATCTCCGGGTACGGGCCGAAAGAAGAATTCCAAATGTATGCCATGCGGACTTAAAGGTCATTGGGCCGGAGATATAGATTTCCTGGGAGAGAAGGGAATGATTTTGTACGACGTGGACAGAAGCGTTCCAATGGCCCCTTCAAACGTCATGCACCAGATGAAAAAAGAGGGAAGATAGTCACGTTCAATGAAAAATCAAGTAGCAAACGATTCAAGAAAAATAACCCTCACAACGGGGACAGGACCAGCGACAGAGATTGTTTTTTTGGGGAATAGGATCTGCAGAGCTCCGCGCAGATCCTAACCCAATATTCGATCCAGGAGCCCCTACATCCACTGGTGGAATAAGAGAAGCCGCGTTGTTATGTAATGCATTGGGATCAACCTTGAACTCTCTTCTCCTCGAGCAAATTACATGCATTGTTGGTGTGACCAATGCCGAGACCCCAAACGATCGTGTGTTCATGGAGAGTCACAGTGCCTGACAAGGCGGGTAGCCCCACTGCTATTACGTTTGATCTTGTCCAAGGTAGCTCACCACTCATAGTAGGTCTCGATGTTGCCCGATATGCTAACTCAGTCAACCTAACGGATGCACCATACTTAGAGGTCAACGGACCGCAAGACAAGAGTCCTACTAGGATCGACACTTATATTAACAGTGAGAGTAATTCGAATCCCGAAAGTATACGCATGAGACTCGAGATTGCGCCTAGACGCAAGACACTGGTAAGCTCCTTGATTTCAAAACACCTGAAGGATAATGTACAACTCGCTAGGCGTAACTTTGCGAAGAGAGTACACCGTTACACACACGCTCACCCAGATCAAATGAAACAATTATGCAAACAGGCAGGCATACTTGATAAGAGGCTGGAAGAAGATATTGACAAAGTGGCAGCGACCTGTGAGATTTGCTCTAGCACAGGGTTCCCACTCCCCACGTAGAAAATCTCACTAACCCATGTTAACCAAGCCTTCAACCAAGAGGTGCAAGTGGACTTCATGTTTCCCTACATTCATGGACAGAAGCATACCACAATTGTCTTTACAGATGCCGGTACTGGTTACACGGATTGTTCAATCACCACGCAAAGGAACATTGAAAACGTTATCGAGAAACTGGAATCACTTTGGGTATACAGACATGGATCACCAGCTGCAGTGTCCGCTGAAGATGAATACAACCGGAGGCCTTTCATTGCTTACCTCAAATCACACAATATACTCTTCAAACCTCGTCCCACTCGCCGGCATAACAAGACCGGAATTGTCGAGCGGAAGATCCAAACAATCAAACAGATAACATCCCGCCTCAATCACGAGATACAATCAGCTACAACGGAAACCATCTTGTCAAGAGCTACGTTCCTCTCAAATTTATTCTCTGGATCTTCCGTTCTGAGCTCCTTTGAGCTAGTATGTGGGTACCAACCCTCAATACTCACAATACCGGCAGGCATGGTACCTGCGGCACTGCTTGTGGTGCACGAAGAACAGGCTGCTACACGTGCCTTACAGAAACTCCTACGGTCTCGATCACCCAACATCCCAAACAAAGCATTGTTCCGGCCAGGCCAAAAGGTTTGGGTCTGGTATGCATCCACAAAAAATAGTGAGGATGACCATTGGGTCGCTGCACAAGTGGTCAAGGCATATCCACACTATTTAGAGGTACGCTGGATTGTTAATGGAATACTGACACGTGGCCCCACCATGAAACCGGCTTACGAGGATATTAGAATCGCATCTCAGTCAGATCTCTCCCGGGAACTGTTATCGTGTTCACTTGAAAGTGAGTTGGGATATGAAATCCCACCTCAGAAGCGTTCATACCTCGGCAAGATACATGATGAGAATGATGTCAAATCAGGCACACGTGACATAGGGTCTCATGCAGAGAGCCTGAGGGGCCCTCCATCTGAGTTCAAAGAACTGAGCAGTATCACTGATAGGGGTAAATCGTCGGGAGAAGAGATACTTAGAACCAACTACCCCAAGACGGAGGTGTTGCGAGCGACAAAAGTGCTACCGTGGTATAGTTGAACAAATAAAAAGGAGTGTATATGGGAGAGAGTTGAGAGGGCTACAAGCAAGTATAAAAGGGGCAGGGTCTACCACTGATGCTCTGCGACCAGCTTAGGAAAAAGTTTTCTAGGGTCTGAAGTTGACTCTCAACTTCCTACTACTCGGAGCTTGACCTGAAGTTGTCTGCCAACTTGCTTGACCTCTCAAGGAGGAAGCACTTTACTCAGCTTATATAGACCTTTCGGCTAATCCTAAAGTCTCAATCAAACATACTAAATACCATAAAACGCATTCACGGGAATCGTGTGAACCAGAGAGACCATTAGAAGATATTTCCTCAAGGTAAATATCTAGGTGCCATACCCATGCCAGCCACCCATCGGCCAGGGGTGGGAATTGATGTGGCCATTATATAGACCTTTCAGAGTCACTCGTAGTATCACCCACAACCTAGAACTGTACTGACATCCACTATGACAGCGTGTCCTAAAATAAAAAATCAACCGATGAATTTGCCACACTCACCCAAATTAAAAATATCTTGCAAATTCAAAAACTGTAAAAATATCTTCCCAGTTCCAATACTGTATACAATTATGGTCCTCATCTAAATTTTTTCGTGTGCGAATTTGCGCACATCACGCCCTCCCGCTCAAGACGAACGTCCCGGCTCGTCACTGCTCTTGTTGTTCTTGTGGGAGTTCTATCCATTCATCAGGGAGAGTATAGGGTTCACTATAAGGATATGGTAGTAGCTCATTTCCAATATGATGAGAGAGTGTGTACCGTGCGATGACCGGCTCATCTCCTTGGTCAAGAGTTTCGTAGATTCGGCGTATGGTTTCATAGTGTTCTCTAATGAGCTCCTCCCGTTTCACTTCTCCAAACCTTCCAAATGTGAGGTAATAAACGTAGTATGCAAACTTTTCTGGCAACGGGTCCAGAAACGGGTATCTGAAGGAGAAAAAAACTCGCAACATAAGGACTGAGTCCTCACGAGTAAGGTGCGCCCCGTGAATGGTCTGGAAGCACATGCAAATACTAATTGCAAAAAAGGAAATTACTTCTGCTTCTCGTGGGTCCTCTGTCATTTCGCGAAGCCAACGTCTAATTGGTAGCCGTCCAATAATTAAGGATGCATAGTTTCCCCCTGGGAGACTAGGCGGTGTTTGAGGCGATCTTCTTGGCGATCTTCCTCGCTGCTCCCGACGCCTTGCCCTCTTCGATGATCCGCCCCGATCACTTGATGGTCCAGCTCGTATCATCATCACGGCCTCGGGAGGATCCTGGTCTTCGGCTGAGGTTGTGTTTCTGAGCGGAGCAACGTAAGGTTCCCATAGAGGATATGGGACCAGTCGATATTCCATATCAGGGGGCAAGCTGTAACCTCTCAGTCGCACATCTTGGTTGTTCTTAGAAATACGTAAACTGGACGGATAATGTTCAGATATGTTTGCGACAAGTCTCCGATAGCTACCATTCCATACCTTCCTATAGAGTAATGATATATGACTTCCACAAACTCTGGACCTGCTTCCGTGAACCTTCCGTTTTGGAATGAGAATAGAATCTGATCAATAGTCGGAAATCTTCTTGAGGTAGCAATGGTCCGTTCAACGTACGAAAACATAGGCATATATTAATGTAGAAATGGATGATTACGTGGAGTTCGTAGTAGTCACGCGTAATCGAGATGATCCATTCCCAGGCCCTTTTTCCTCCCATAGGAATCATTCTATAGTTAAAGATGAGTATGCCCGTGGTTGCGCATAGTCCTGTGTGAGAAGGAATTCTTCAGGCCTCTGATGGTAAGGGACTAGACGACGTGCATGGATGGCCCTCCTTGATCTCTTCCCTGAGCTTGAACATAGCTTATAGTGCGGGTGTCTTTCCTCCGTGACGATGCAAGGGTTCGAGTACTTTGTTTGGAAGGCCGGCCACTTCACAGCCTGCTGCATTGCTTTTCCATGTACTACAAGTACTTTAGAGCCGACTGGAAAGTTTGGACTGGAGGCTCTTCATCTTATTTCTTGTCTGTGTTAGCGCGCGGTGTGATCTCCAGCCTTCAGTGGCCAGTAGTTCGACTTCTCTACTCTCTTCATCGATAATATTTGTTTCCATGTCTCTCTGTAACATTCTAGGAGCCTTCCGTACATTAGCTCGAATGGTGACCGTCCGCTTCTTCCTCTTCTTCGACGATAGCCGTATAACACTTTTGGTAAGGCATCTTCCCACTGGATTTCATTCTCGACATAGTTTTCGATATTGCTCGTTTGATGGTTCCAACCATCCTCTCCGCTTTACCGTTTGACATAGGAGCGTATGCGAGAACTGTCTTCAGCTGAATCCTTCTCTTCCAAGAAACGAAGCAGTGAAGTTGCAGTAAAACAAAGGGCGTTATCTGAGATGATCCTTTTTGGAAGACCAAACGGTTCAATTATTTCTTTTTCGATGAATCTCAGGACCACTCAGCATTGGCCTCCTCAACTGCAACTGCTATTGGCCATCCAGTAAGATGTTCCACCCCTATAAGGAGTATTTGTTTCCGGAAGAGGTTTCCTTGAATGGGCCGGCAAAGTCAATTGAGAAGGTTTCAAAGAGACGGAAACTGGAAAGCCTAGAGTTGTCTTATACTTTCGTATTGGCGTGAATTTTTGACAGTTGTCGCAGCTTTTCACGAAGTTATAGACGTCCTTATGGATACTGGGCCACCAGAATCTCTCAGTAACGAATTTCTTGGTTGTTTCGAGATCCCAATGCCCTAACTCATCATGAAAAGTCCTCAAGATCTTCATTCTTTCTTTCAAAGGGGCCACTAGTCGAGGACCGGCTTTCGTGTGTCGGAAGAGTTTCCCATTCCATAGTGTAAAAGCCTTTTGATTCCTGCGTACCCAATTTCTGTGTTCAATATCAACCTTTCTCATTTCTAGTCCATCCAGGAATTTAATTAGTCCGTCAATATTAGCTTCGTACTCGTTATTGTTCGGCACTTGCACCTCGGCAACTCCGACGATGTTCTCGGAAGCTTTTTCATTTGGAATCAGTGGATCCCTCAAGCGGGATAGGTAGTCGGCAGGCTGATTATTGCGTCCGGGCCTATACACAATTTCAAACCGATATTCTGCGAAAATGTCGAGCCATCGGGCCAAGCGGTGATGTACATCTTTCTTTTGGAATGCTGTCTTAAGTGCCTGGTGATCAGTTATCAAGACAAATTTCTCGAGTGATAAAAGGTATACGCGAAACTTTTTCAGTGCGAAGACAACAGCGAGCGCTTCTTTTTCGCAGACTGAGTATCTCCTTTCCGCATCATTCAGAGTGCGACTTGCGAATTGAACCGGGTGTAGTCTTCCGTTTTCATCTTTTTGGGACAAAACGGCACCCAAAGACCGTTCTGAGGCATCTGTCTCCACAACAAATGGTCTCTTGAAATCTGGATACATGAGCACTGGGGGACACATAGCTTATCTTTAAGCTCTTCAAATGCGGTTTGCATTTCCTTGTTCCATAAAAATTTTCCGTTCTTTGTTGTGCTGGCATGTAACGGTGCTGCAGTCTTGGCGAAATCTTTGATAAATCTCCTGTAATATGAGGCCAGTCCTAAGAAGCTTCGAACCTCCGTCTTTGAAGCGGGCCTTGGTGCCAACTTGATTTTTTTCGTTTTCTCTGGATCCACTTTAATTCCCTCTTGATCGACGATATGACCGAGTAATTGGATAGACGTTTTCGCAAAGAAGCATTTGCTTAACTTAATTTTCAGGCTGTACGCAGCTATTTCTCCACCACGTCTTGACATGCGATATGTGCTGATCCAAGGTTTTTGAGAATATTACACATCATCGATATAAACTCTTGCAAATGGAAGTCCTTTCAAAACCTCGTTCATCATTCTTTGGAATGTAGCTGGGGCATTCATGAGACCAAAAGGCATCACTTCGAACCTGAATGTACCGGCTTTGCTGGTAAAAGTTGTTTTTTCCTTGCATTTTTCATCCAATGGAATCTGCCAATAACCAGTGTAAAGATCAATTGAGGTGAAGTATCTCCCGTCCTTCAAGTCCTCGAGGATTTCCTCCATATTTGGAATCGGAAATCGATCGGGTATCATTCTCTGGTTCAGTTGTCGGTAATCGACGCAAAAGCGAGTTTCCATCCTTCTTTGGTGCGACCACAACTGGAAATGACCATGGGGATGAAACTGGCCGAATAATATCATTTTCCAGCATACTTGTAACATTCTCTGAGATAAATTGGTCATATTTTGGCGGTTGACGTCTAGGCCTGTGGTAAATTGGTTGAGTATCGGTAAGTTCAAATGAGTGAGTGACCGGTACACTTGCTTGTCTTAATCGGAAACGCTCCATGCAATTACTTCGGAAGATGTTAACATGTCGGATATTATCATTGAGGCGGGGGCTGGAAGGTGCTGTACTTTTTCTTGAATTTCTCCAATTTGGCGCTGGTCCTTTTCTTGATCCTCACCCTCCAAATTTTGAAGGACCTCTTCCGGCGTGCTCACATCTTCAGATATGGAATTCGATATATTCTTGTTTTCCTGCAATTGTAATCTTCTTTCATGCCCGAATTCCGTCCTTTGATTCGATATTATCGCAAAAAGAAACACATTCAGGTGTCAAACCTACCCTAGAATTCCATTCTTCATCTGTTTCAAACCCAGAATCATAATCGTCCCATGTCATGTTCATTGTCCCCCGAGCGTACCCTTTCTCACTTCCGAAAGTGTTAGTTGGTTCGGAATCTTCGCTGTCATAGCTAGAAGTGAAATCTTCACTGTCCGTCTCTCTTAGATCTTCCGGATGTGTGCTTTTGTCGAAATCCAGGGGCATCTTCACGTTTCTGCCGTCAACATTAACTGAAACGATTTGGTTGCCCAAGTCAATGCAGGTCCCTAGTCTTTCCATGGTAGGACAGCCAATGATTGCATCGAAAGGGAGCTCCGGCATGACGAGAAAGTCTACATCAACTTTAGAGTCCCCAAAGAACACGGAAACCTTGTCAACAGTGCCCATGCATTTTGAGACGGTTCCATCCGCCACAGTTATTCTTCGAGTAGTTGGAATAATTTCAGACCTAATCTGTCACCAAAGTTTCTGAGATAAGGTTTGGAACAGCGCCCGAATCGAAAAGAGCTTGGGTTTTCATTCCCAATACTTTGACTGGTACTAGTTTAAGACGTCTTGGTGCTGTCGAGGCCGATTGAAGAAACAGTTTCTTACCCTTAGCGGACTTATTAGACCTGATAATTTTTTTGAGTTCTTTTCTCGCATCCTCTGCGTCGCCCCTCAAAAGTTGACCAAACGTTATCCCAGTTGGGGCCGATGCAAGCTCAGCCACCAAATTGTACTTCTTCACATATTCTAGTACGTCCTTCGGGATACTCTTAAATTTCTTACTCTTTCTCGTCTTCTTGGCCGAAGTGTTTCCCACCCCTGGAACAACTTGATCAAGCCTCTTGGTTCGAGGAGGTACAGGTGCTGGGATATGCTCCAGCATTCCATAATCTAGCCTAGGTTTTTTCGACAAAACGTTCCCTTCCCCATCCCTTTTTGTCACATTAACTTGACTGATTTCTTCAGCGATGGATACATTACCGGCATCCGCCAACCTTTGATCCTTCCTGTTTTGTAAGATTTTCATCTCTGGTCCTGACTCACTCCTCGCGTCCGATAAATTTGCTCTTCTGTTGTCTTTAGACCAGCAGTTACTTTCATGATGCCCGTAACGACCGCACTTTCCACAACGAGTGTTTCTATGTGGATTATCAGGACACCTATTTGCAAAGTGTCCAGGCTTGTGACAGTAGGAACAGACTTCTGCGGCCTTGGGGGCCCCAGACTGGTTCTTCTTAATGGTAAGAGTAAGGCTTTCCAACTGCGAGGTTATCATGTCAAGTCGATTATCGAATCGGGTTTCCAACCTTTCTTCCAAGTTTTTGACATCGCTCCTGACTGATTCCAATGCTGCTGCGCTAGTAGCTGGCCTTTGATAATTCTTTTCAGGATGCACGATCGGCATAGATGTACGGGTTTCCCTCGGTATTTCACTTAGTGACTGAAACGTCTCCGAATTTTTGACAAATTCTACTATGGTACCCTTCAGTTCATTAAAAGTGTGAGGGCCCTTGATGAGGAGGAAATCGGAGAGCCGCTTATCCCCATCGCCGCCTTACGCAGCATTCCGTACTTGGCTTGGGCGTTGAACCCAGCCTTTTCATAGAGATCACACAAGTATACCAATGAGCTTAACAAATCGTCGAAGTTGAGCCGGGCCTCTATGGCGGTACGAATCATCTCATCTGGTTCTACCTGCTTAGCATATTCTTTCACAAGCCACTCACATACCTCACCGAAGTTACGCCCATTCCCGTTAAGAGACCACCCGTTGATAAACTTGGCCTTATATTTGTGCTTTGCGTCACCATGAAGATAGGCGAAGATACTTTCGGCCTTCTCTTCATCGCTCTTCTCACGCATCACAACGTTGACATATGTATAGAGAAACTCCTCAACGTCTTCATTCTTGCCCCCTGTGAACGTTATACGAGCAGCGTTGAGATCCATGATTACAGAAAAGAAATCCCCTCGAATGGTTCCCTAAGACTGCTCAACTCGAATACCTCGGGTGCAACCCCCTCCACAAGAGTACCAAATGATAGGGGTAAATCGTCGGGAGAAGAGATACTTAGAACCAACTACCCCAAGACGGAGGTGTTGCGAGCGACAAAAGTGCTACCGTGGTATAGTTGAACAAATAAAAAGGAGTGTATATGGGAGAGAGTTGAGAGGGCTACAAGCAAGTATAAAAGGGGCAGGGTCTACCACTGATGCTCTGCGACCAGCTTAGGAAAAAGTTTTCTAGGGTCTGAAGTTGACTCTCAACTTCCTACTACTCGGAGCTTGACCTGAAGTTGTCTGCCAACTTGCTTGACCTCTCAAGGAGGAAGCACTTTACTCAGCTTATATAGACTTTCGGCTAATCCTAAAGTCTCAATCAAACATACTAAATACCATAAAACGCATTCACGGGAATCGTGTGAACCAGAGAGACCATTAGAAGATATTTCCTCAAGGTAAATATCTAGGTGCCATACCCATGCCAGCCACCCATCGGCCAGGGGTGGGAATTGATGTGGCCATTATATAGACCTTTCAGAGTCACTCGTAGTATCACCCACAACCTAGAACTGTACTGACATCCACTATGACAGCGTGTCCTAAAATAAAAAATCAACCGATGAATTTGCCACACTCACCCAAATTAAAAATATCTTGCAAATTCAAAAACTGTAAAAATATCTTCCCAGTTCCAATACTGTATACAATTATGGTCCTCATCTAAATTTTTTCGTGTGCGAATTTGCGCACATCAGAGTCCTTGAAGATATTTACACTACAGTGGGAGCAAACAAGTCACTGCCAGTAAGCTGAACTTCGCACCATCATGGATCATCGAGCAGGCATTCGACAATGAATTCACCGACAATTGGGCCGATGCATTTGAAGCAGTTGAAGAGAGAACTCTGCCGCACAGGGCTAACATTATCACGTCACACGTGGTGTATAAGGTAAAGACGGAAAAGAATGGCAAGCGTAAACTTAAGGCGAGGATTGTACCCCATGGTAACAAAGATAATGAGAAAGAGAAAATTAGAAAAGATTCCGCCACTGCACAAATCGGAATAATCCGTCTTCTTCTCTCTATCGTTAGTATAGATGGCCTTGAACTAATATCTGTGCCCCTCCAGTCCCCGGCGACACCGGGCGCGTCCGTCGGGCAGAGGCCCTTTGCGCTTATGTAAGATTCTCTAAGGCCATGCGTGCCCTCCACAATGGCCCGCTCGCTGACGTCAACGACCCAGCGAAGATTCAGTGGCTCAGGGCCCTGAACCCGTCCCCTCGACGCACTGATTCTTCGATCCGGGACGGCCGCCTCTCGCCGCCCCCGTTCATCTTCAATGCCGCTGTGGAACATGCGGTCCGCGGCTTCCCGAAAGACACCACCGCCGGACCTGAACGAACGCAATCCCGCTATTTCCACCTCTTGGTCAAGACGCGCGTCAGTCCTGAAGCCGTAGTGACCGGTTTTCATGTCCTGACACAGCTCGTTTCCCGGCTCGAACGTGGGAAAATACCGGACAATGTGCTCCCCATTGTGGCAGTGGCGACGCTCCTCCCGCTCAAGGAGATATCAGACAAGCTCCGCCCGATCGCCATCAGGTCCGTGCTCTGCCGGATAGTGACGAAGGCATTGCTTTCTACTGCCGCAGCCGATTCACACTCAGTACTTTCGCCACATCAGGCTGCCAACGGTGTCAAAGCCGGGTTGGACTCTATTATCCATGGTACTGTGTCGCTTTTCCGCAACCCGAATGTCGCCAAGGTCCTCATATATGCCAACAACACCTTTAACTGTGTTGATCGGAAGTCTATGCTTGACCACCTATCAATGCTTGCCCCCTCGCCATCCCACGTCGTTGACACGATGCACTGCCGCATAGAACCGCCTTTGCTCATCCCGAACCGTGATCGCACCGTCATACTAAGTGCCCAGGGCACCCAGCAGTGTGTCCCGACCAGCATGTTGTTGTTCCCGCTTACAATCCAACACCTCATCCGTCGGGTAGCTCATATCCCCAGCATTGCTCTCTGCCAATGGTTCCCTGATGATGGCACGATCTTCGGGACCCTTGGCGGTATCAGTTAGGCACTCAGGCTCCTCGCTCGAGATGGCGCCACGGGTGGCTTCCAAGTCAACCCACCGAAGACACCGATCTTTTGGCCTCACGTCATGCCTCCTGATCGAGCAGCCTTACTGGCGGAATTCCCTCTTGCCGAATAACCGCGAGACGGCTTTCTGCTGCTCGGGGTCCCCATTGGCAACAGAGCGTTCACGGACAGTTTTCTACGGTCCAAAATCGCCCAGTGCCGCCGCACCCCGGACCGTCTCCTGATGGTCCGTGACGCCCTAACCTGTTTCCACATGCACCGGATTTGTGCCTATGTATGCCTCCTAACGCATGCATTCAAGCACTGTGATCTGCGCTCAGCTGAGTCTGTTGCCGAAGAGTTCGATAACCTAAAATGGTCAGCATACGAAAAGTCATATGGAGTCGCACTCACGGACCGAGCCTGGGACCAAGTCTGCCTCCCCATGCACCTCGACGTACAAGCCTTCGAGAGCATCCCTTCGTTCCTCCATGGTGCAGCCGCCACCTGTATCATTGAGGCAGCACCCGCATGGCAGCAAACGTCCGCATAGGCCACGCCGTTTGCTTGTGCACCAGCTTCTGCCCGTTTCCGCGGCGACCGGTCCTTACTCTTGCGCCAGGCTTGGACTTCTCCCCGCCGTTTGGCCCTGCATATTCCTGTGATTGTTGACTGATATGGATAAATCGTCGGGAGAAAAGATACTCAGAACCGAATACCCCATGAAGGAAGTGTTACAAGCGACAAAAGTGCTACCAGGGTATAGATGATCGAGCAGAAAGAGGTGAATAAGGACAAAAGTTAAGAGGGCTACAAGAGAGTATAAAAGGGGCAGGATATAACACTGATGCTCTGTGACTAGCGTGAGGAAAACTGTTCTCAGGTCTTAATTTAACTCTCAACTTTCTAAATATTCAGGATTTGACTTGAAGTTGTCTGCCAATTTGTTTGACCTCCACAACAGGGAGCAGTTTACTCTACTCATGTAGAATGTTTGGCTCTCCCGATGTCTCAAACAAACAGACTAAGGATCACGAAATGCATCAAATGGAATATTTTCAACGAGAAAGGCCAACAGCAGATCCCATCAAGATAAATATCTAGATTTCCTCGTCCAAATATTAGTCCTCGAGATCAGATCCGAACAATTCCTCCAAAATATTCATGCTTCCAATGCAGGCCACGAATATTCCTTCGAGTGGTTCACAGCAGCTGACATATCTAAATCACTAAAAATATCATTATTCAGCTCCATGACCGGTGCCCCTGGTTATCCCCTCTTACCTCCTTTTATTCAGTTTCACACTCAAGAAATATGTGTCACCTGAGCAGTACCTATGCCAGCGCAACACCGCTACAGTACAGTTCTCAGCATCCCTCTAGAAATACTTGAAAATAAATTTGGTAATACAGCTCCAGCGCAGCCAGGGCAGCATGCCAGCTCAGCCGGCGCTGTAATGATTTTCTTCGCTCGCCAGTTTAGATTATATCATCGACCTATCGAAAGATGACCCTCCCAATCTAGCTGATTCACCCACCAACACTGTAATCCTTCTAAAAAGAGTGCAGTGAGAGGCGCAGGCAAGGGTTCATTGGGATGACGAAGCCTGGGCGACCGCCCAAAACCCGAATGCTTAAAGCGACTCGACGTCCTCCATCGCATCCGTGGCTTTTAGTTCCGCCGCAGCCTAGCTGCGGCCTTTCTCCTCGCCCGTTTTACTGATGCCATAAAGTTACTCTCAACCTAAGGCAGCAACAGAGGTGCACACAACACACTGGCAGACCATGCTCCGCTGCCACCTAGGACTGCCAGTGTACGATGACCCGATGCTCCTCTGCTGCCACCACTGTGACCGCCCCTTGGACACCTTCGGGGATCACGAAGCCGACCTTCGCTGCCCTAGTTTCGACAGGCGGCAACGCCATGACTCGCTCTGTTATGCCTTTGCGACATACGTTACCCGTGCCGCGGGTCTGGATACTCGACAGAGGCTGCGGTCCTCGTCCCGGGCACTGAGCTCCGGCCCGCCGATATCATCAAAGAGCTCCCTCCAACCACGAAAGTCACGGCGTGGCGCCACATTGCATGTGACATCACAGTCGTCTTGCCGTTCAAGGCGACTGTTCGCACCATGGCGACCCAGTTTGCCAGTGGCGCTGGTGAAGTGGCAGCCTGCGGCAAGGTTACACCTCTGGAACGCAACCTTGCTCGACGCCTTCCCGCTCCAATAACTGACTCATTTTCTGTTCCATAAACGCCAAATTTCATGTTTCGACCCCTCGCGTTTGATTCTTTGGGCGCTCCTTCGGTCCTCCGATATTTCTTAAAGCTAACATCTTATTAATAGCCGTCAAATAATAAAGTAGGCATGTTTTACCCCTGGGAGACTGGGCGGGGTTGAAGCTGATCTCCTTGATGATCTTCCCCTCGCTCTCGACGCTTTGCCCCCTATGATGGTCCGCCTCGATCAGTAGGTGGTCCTCAAATCATCCTGGCGGTCTTTGGATGATCTTAGTCTTCAGCAGAACTTCCGTTCCTTGGCGGGGAAACACAAGGTTCCCATGAAGGATATGGGACTAATCGATATTCAATATCCGGGCATGAGCTGTAACCTCTAAGTCGGACATCTTGATTGTTGTTGAGAAAGACTAAAACTTGGGGATAATGTTCAGATAGGTTTGCGATAAGTCTCTGGCAGCTACTTCCCCATATCTTCCTACAGAGTAATGATATATTACTTCCACAAAATCTGGACCTGCTTCCATGAACTTTCCGTTTCGGAACGAAAATAGAACTCTTATTTATAGTCGTAAACCTTCTTCTGGTAGCAATATACGATTCAAAGTACGAAAAGATAGGCATATATTAACGTAGAAATGAATCATTACGGAGTTCGTAATAGTCCGCGGAATCGACATGATCCACTCTAAGGCTCTTTTTCCTACAATACTAATCGTTCTACAGTGATAGATGAGTATGATTCGTGGTTGCACATAGTCCTGTACGAGAAGGAATTCTGCAGGCCTTTGACGGTAAGGTACTAGACGACGTGCAAAGATGGCCCCCCTTCATCTCTTCTCTGAGCTTGAACAGAGCTTGTAATGCGGGTTTGTTTCCTCCGTGACGATGCAAGGGTTCGAGTACTTTGTTTGGAAGGCCGGCCACTTCACAGGCTGTTGTATTGCTTTTCGATGTATACCAAGTACCGTGGAGCCGACAGAAAAGAATAAACTTGGAGGCTCTGCACCCTCTTTGCTTGTCTGTGTTAAAGCGCGGTGTGATCTTCAGCCTTCTGTGGCCAGTAGTTCAACTTCGCTACTCTCTTCATCGATATTATTTGTTTCTATGTCTCTCTTTAGCATTCTTGGAGCCCTTCCGTACATCGCCTCGAATGGCGGGCGTCCAATTCTTCCTCATCTTCGACGATAGCCGTGTAACACTTTTGGGAAGGCATCTTCCTACTGGATTTCATTCTCCGACATATTTTTCGATATTGCTCGTTTGATGGTTCCAACCATCCTTTACGCATTCCCGTTTGACATAGCAACTTAAACAAGAACTGTCTTCATCGGAATCCCTTTCTCTCCCAAAAGCAAGGCAGTGACGTTGCAGTAAAACAAAAGGCGTTATCCGAGATTTTTTTTGGTAGACCAACCAGTTCAATTATTTCTTTTTCAATGAATCCCAGGACTAATTCAGCTATGGCCTCCTCAACTGCAACTTCTATAGGCATCCAGTAATATGTTACATTCCTATAAGGAGATATTTGTCTCCGTAAGAATTTTCCTTCAATGAACCGGCAAAGTCGATTGAGAAGTTTTCAAAAAGACCGGAAACTGAAAAGCTCAGATTTGTCTTATAATTTCGTATCGGAGTGTATTTTTGAATTTTCTCGTAGCTTTTCACGAAATTCTAGACTTCCTTACGGATAATGGGCCACCAAAATCTTTCTGTAATGAATTGCTTGGTTTCTTCAAGATCTCAATACCCTAACTCATCATGAAAAGTCCTCAGGATCTTCATCCTTTCTTTCAAAGGGGCTACTAGTCGAGGACTGGCTTTAGTGCTTCGAAAGAGTTTGCCATACCATAATCTAAAAGCCTTTTGATTTCTGCGTACCCAATTTCTGTGTTCAAGATAAAATTTTCTCATTTCTATTCCATCAAGTAATTTCATCACTCCCTGCAGATTAGGTTAGTACTCGTTACTGTTTGGCACTTGACCCTCTTCAACTCAGACGATGTCCTTTGAAGTATTTTCACTTGGATTCATTGGATCCCTCAAACGGGATAGATAATCAGCAGGCTGATTATTTCTTTCGGGTTTATACAAAATTTCAAATCAATATTCTGCAAAAATGTCGAGCCATCGAGCCAAGCGTTGATGCACATCTTTCTTTTGGAATGCCGTCTTAAGTGGCTGGTGATCAGTTATCAAAACAATTTTTCGAGTGATTGCTGCTATAGCTAAAAGTGAAATCTTCATTTTTCATTTCTCTTAAATCTTCCCGTTGCATGCTTTTGTCGAAGCAAGGGTAATCTTTACGGATCTGCCGTCAATATGAACTGAAACGCTTTGGTTGCCCAAGTCATTGCATTTCCCCCGTTTTTCCATGGTATAAAACCCACTGATTGCATCGAAAGGTATATATGGCATGAAACGGAAGTCTACATAAACTTTAGAGTACCAAAAGAACACGGAATACTTTTCGACAGTGCTCATGTATTTTGATACGGATCCATCCGCAACAGTTATTGTTCGCGTAGTTGGAATAAATCCGAAACCGAGGTGTGCCACCAATATTTCTCAAATAAGATCTGGAAAAGCTCCCGAATCGAAAATAGCTCGGTTCATTATTCCTAATACTTTTAATGGTACCAGCTTAAGACGCCTTGGTGCTCTCGAGGCCTATTGAAGAATCAATTTCTTACCCTTGGCGGAGTTAATGGGCCCTATAGTATTTTGGGTTGTTTTCTTGCATCCTCTGCGTCACCCCCCAAGCGTTGACCAAACGTTATTCAGTTTGGGCCGATGCAAGATCAGGTACCAATTTTTACTTCTTTACACACTATAGTAAGTCCTTCGGGATAATTTTGAATTTCTTATTCTTTTTCATATTTTGGTCGGAGTAATTTACAATCCTGGAAAACCTAGATCAGAGCTCTTCGCCCGAGCAGATACAGGTGCTGTGATATGTTCAAGTATTCCATAAGCTAACTTACTTTTTTCCACATTTTTCCCCTTTACCAGAATCCATTTTGCCACATTGACATGACTGATTTCGTTAGCGATGGATACGTTACCAGCATCTATCAACCTTTTGTCCTTCCTTTTTTGTAAAATTTTCATCTCTGGTCCTGATCCGCTTCTCGCGTCCGATAAATTTGCTCGTCTTTTGTCTTAAGACAAGTTGTTACTTTCATGGTGCCCATAGCAACCGCACTTTTCACAACGAGTGTTTCTATATGGATTCGCAAGACAACTGTTTGCGAAGTGTATAGGCTTTTTGCAGTAAGAGCAGACTTCTGATGCCTTACGGATCCCAGATTGGTTCTTTTTGACGGTAACAGCAAGGATCTTCAACTGCGAGGTTATCATCTCAAGTCGAATATCGAATCGGGTTTTCAGACGTTCTTTCAAGTTTTAAAGTCGCTCCTGACATATTCCAATGCCGTTGCACTAGTAGCCTGCCTTTGATAATTCTTTGTAGGGTGTGTGATAGACATCGATGTATGGTCTACCCTTGGTACCTCACTCAGCGACTGAAATGTCTCCGAGTTTTTGAAAAACTCTACTATGGTGCCCTTTAGGTCATTAAAAGTGTTAGGGACCTTGAGTAAATCGGAAAGCCGCCTATCCTCCATCGCCGCCTTACCCAGCATTCTGTACTTGGCACGGGCGTTGAAACCAGCCTTGTCATAAAGATCACACAGGTATATCTATGGGCTTAACAAATATCTAAGTTGAGCCGGGTCTCTATGGCAGTGCGAATCGTCTCATCTGTTTCTACCTCCTTAGCATATTCTTTCACAAGCCACTCACATACCTCCCCGAAGTTACGTCCATTTCCATTAAGAGACCACCCGTCGATGAAATTGGCCCTATATTTGTGCCTTGTGTCACCATAAAGATAGGCGAAGATACTTGCGGCCTTCTCTCCATCGCTGTTCTCACGCATCAAAACATTAACACATGTATCGAGAAACTCCTCAACGTCTTCACTCTTGCTTCCTTTGAACGTTATACGGACATAGTTGATATCCAAGGTTACAGAAAAAAATCCCATTTAAGTGTTTTCTAATACTTCATAACACGAATAGCTCTCGTGCAAACTCCTCCACGAGAGTACCAAATGGTAGGAGTAGATCGTCGGGAGAAAAGATAGTCATATCCAATTAGCCCAAGAAGGACGTGCTGCAAGCGACAAAAGTGGTACCGCGGTATAGTTGAGAGAGCAGAAAGAGGTAGATAACGACGATATTTGAGAGGAAAACAAGCAAGTATAGAAGAGGCAGGATCTACCACTGATGCCCTGTGACCAGCTTAATAAACCGTTTCTTGGGTCTAAAGTTGACTCTCAACTTCCTAACTATTTGGGACTTGACTTGAAGTTGAGTGCCAATTTGCTCCACTTTCATGAATGAAAATAGATTATTCAGTTTCTATAGACTTTTTGGATATCCCTGAAGTCTCAAACAAACATTTTTAGTACCAGAAAATGCATCAAATCGAATCGGGTGACCAAGAAAGACTAACAGCAGACACTATCAGGACAAACATCTAGATTTACTCCTCCCTATCTTATTCCTCGAGATCAGAGCCAAACAATTCCTCCAAAATATCTATACCAACCAAAGAGTCCCCAAAAATACTCCCGAACGACTTACAATACTCTACTTCTTCCTGAGACGTATCTAAACCACAAAAGATGACCCATCCGGTTCCAGCGTCGGTACTACCTGATCCATACTACCCATCCCCACCCCACCAATCCAACACTTTCTACGTCTTCCTACCCTTGTCCTCCTCATCATACTCGTCCTACTTCTCGTCTTCAACTAAGTAAACCAATCCGGGGGCCGCCCACTCCTCACTAGTCTCCCCAGCTCCATCCTCGACCTCCCGCGCCTGCTTCTCACTTACTTCCTCCGCCTTATCTTCGATGAACAAACGACGAACGAACTTGATCCCCTTCTTCTTGGTTTGTCGGTGAAGATAGTCTTCGCGGTCAGAAGGCCGAAAGTGGGTAGTAGAATGTCGTTTAGGGGGCGATGGTGGCGGGATTTGGAAAAGATGTTGGAGTGGCAGAAGTTTTTCTTTTGGGTGGAATTTGGGGAGCTGCAAGCGATTGAAAGTGTTCCGAATAGATAAGGGTAGAGGGGTAGTTAGTAGAATGATAGGGGAGGTTTGAAACTTGTAATAAAGGGGTTTAAATAAGCTCCCGAGGGCGCATTCTATAAATTTGAAATAGATAAAATAAATCTACAGGGAATTTGCAGTGAGTTCATTTGCGCTCTTTTCCTCAAAAAATGAATTTGGAGAAGGAGGTAAGCAAAAAGGGAAAAGCATTTGGTTTGGGTTCGATATGGAGGGGTGTATATAGTATTAAAATATCTAGGTAGAACGACCGTAGATTTGGAGAGGACCGCAGAAAGGGTAAGCACGGACAGGTAAGCATAGGTAATATCTGTTTGGGCTGATTAAATTAAAATAGGACGAGTGAGGACCGTAGATATAAGCAAATTCGCGAATGAGAATGTGCAACAGTAAGTAAAACTCAGAGGGGGACGATAACGAGAAAAAAAATTTGTCGCGCGCGCGAGTGGCGCTCACCATGGAGGCCGCTTTGGAAAGGGCGGCACGCGGCATTTCGCGGGATACCACGGCTGGTCCAGACCGCATACCGTCAAGATGGTGTCATCTATAAGTGAGGAGTTCTGTCAGCCCAGAAGCTGCCGTTACTGGCCTTAGTGTCCTCACAAGGCTGGTAACGCGGGTCGGGAATGCTAACCTCCCCGACTCGGTCCTACCGATTCTCACGGCTGCGACGCTTCTACCGCTTCAGCCAAAGCCGGACAAGATACGAACAATCGCCGTGGGCTCGGTCCTGCGGCAGATCGTCACAAAGACGTTGCTTCCTTCCGCCCTCGACAAGTCTCGGTATTTGTCGTTGCCCTTCCAACTGCCAAAGGTGTCAAAGCTGGGATGAACGCTATCATATATGACACGCGCACGATGTTATGTCGGTTTGTTGCATCCCTTCATGTGGCTACTGTCTTTATAGACGCGCACAGGGCGTTTAACCGTGTTGAAAGCCAGTCCATACTCTGCCGTCACCTCGCTCGAGCTCCTATCCACACCAGATCCATCAACATGATATATGGTCGTGCTCAGACGCCTTTGCTCATCCCGAATCGCGAGGGCTCTACCATGAAGAGCTCCCAGGGAACCCAACAGGGCGACCCTGGCAGTATGCTGCTGTTCCCCCTCACGATACAGCCGATTTTTTCTAAGATCGCAGGGGAAACAGGCATTGAACTCAACCAATGGTACGCAGACGACGGTACCATCATGGATCTCTGGACGGTCTCGGATCCCTGGACGGTCTCGTCCAGGGATCCCTATGATGGTCCCGGCGGGCGCTGCGCATCCTCTCCCTAGAGGGCCCGGCTTACGGATTGTTTCTCATTATGGGGAAGACGCGGATCTTCTGGCCTCACGCGCCCCGTCTGGAACATGCTGCTTTTCTAGATGAGTTTGCTCACACCGAGTGCTCTACAGATGGTTTCGAACCCCTCGGTGCTCCAATCAGCAACAGGATGTTCATGGACAGCTACCTCGGGGCCAAGATTGAGGGTTGCCGACGCACCCTCCAGCTCCTCCACAACGTTAAAAACCCCCGAGCCCGGTTCCATATGCACCAGATCTGTGCCCCGGCCTGTCTGGTAACCCACGCTTTCAAGCTCGTCGACCCGAAGCACTCATCCGTTGCTGACATGGAGTTTGACGCACTGCAAGGGTCATCGTATGCAGGACGACACGGCATCGCCCTCAAACCAAGCGCGTGGAACAAAGTCTGTCTACCCATCCCGCTCGGAGGCCAAGTATTCTTTATTATCGCCCCGTTTTTACATGTTGTTGCGGCCGCCAGCGTCATAGATGCTGCGCGGGCCGTGAACGGTCTGGCTCGTACACAAACCCGCGATTTGCTGCCCTGATGGGATGCAGGTTTTTTGTGGACCGGGCCTTTCCCCTGAACCAACCAAGCCCCTCTCCGCCATTACTGCCTTGGAATGCGTGGACGCACGTACTTCATCGACATTGGACATCTTGACCCCATCTCCCTTGCTGCCACACCTACCAACATCCAAGCTCAACAAGAGGCCTGGGCCAAGAAGTACCGGCAAGCAGACGCATGGGCAGCCTCCCCCAGCCCGGATCAACAGGTGCCGACGAAATCAGGCACCAGGTCCGTAGCCTTGCCTTCCGACACGACCCGCCGCCGTCTTCCTCTTCACTCACCTTACCTATGCTACCAAGGTGTCGCGAGCCCACTGGACCGTCATGCTATCCGGTAACCTCGGACTGCCAGTCTATACCAACTCACTACCGATAACCTGTCAGCATTGCATGCGAAGCATGGAACCCCTGGGCGATCATGCGGCCGACCTCTGCCCTACCGTGTTTGGCCCCACACACCGTCAGAACGCCCTCCGCAACGCGCTCCCGTACTAAGTCTTCCGTGCCGCCGGGCTCGACTGTCAGTACGAAGTGCCTCTTTTCCTCCTTGGCACAGAGCTTTGGCCCGCTGTCATCCTGGTTCACCCCCCCGCCAATCCGAGAAACGAAATGACACGGCGTCTCTCGTGTGACATTACCGTTGTCTCCCCGTTCAAAGCCGCCATTCGCACCGAGTCCACCACGGCCGCTGTCGGTGCTGCCGAATTGGCGCACCGTGACAAGGTACAGGATCTGGAACGCGAGCTGTCGCCCCGCCCCCCTCCACCGTCCGACACCCCGATCCGTGCACCGAACTTTACGTTTCAACCGATTGCTTTTGAATCTCTCAGTGCGCCTGCTGTTAGCAGAAAGTCGGCGTAAGAGAGATATCCGACGCCCGCTATCCAAAAACGGAGGCATTACGAGCGACAAAAGTGCTATGGTAAGGTATTTTTGGGAACTAAATGTGCTGTATACGGACGTGAGATCTAGGGCAACCGACTTTGTCCGAAATGGGAAGGCTATGCCTTCGCCTTGCGAACAGCAGATCTGATTCCGTGTACGTTATAAGGCAAATGCAATGGGCTGAAATGGAAGAGGGCTCGGTGGATCCCCTAACAATACTAAAGGGGCAGGCTCTCTCACCTAGCTTCGAGGCTTGAGAGCCGTTTGTAAATTTTGGTCCCGAAGATGACTACTAACTTCGTTACTACTGGAGTATCTCTTTTGAAATTTTCTGCTAACTTGCTTTACCCCTCCATGAGGGAGCAGTTTACTCAGCTTATATAGACTTTTGGCTACCCCTAAAGTCCGAACAAAACTAAAGAAGATACCAGGAAATGCATAAAAACTCTTTGTGTGGATGATATACTCTAAAAAAAAGATACTTAAGAAAACGAACAATCGGTCTGGTCCTCTTTTTTCGCATTCTCTAGATCAGACCCAAAAAACTGCTCTAAAATATCCATGCTGCCCAAGCAGTCCCCACAAATATCTGCGAACGGCTCATAACTCTCTATTTCCTCCTTGGAGATATCTAAACCAATAAAGATACTCCCATCCGGTTCCAACGTCGGCACCACTTGGTCAATGCCGTCCAGTCCCGGCCCTACCATTCCAACACTTTCCATGTCTCCCTCCCCCTCATCCTCCTCGCCCTCCTCTTTATCCTCCTTGTCATCTAATAGAGGTTGAAGCTGAAAGGGAAGGTTGGATAAGGAAGGTGGGGGGAATGAAAGGAAGTTCGCCAGCTCTGGCCAGATTTTACTTGGAGGTGCTCAAGTCGCAATTATATAGAACTATTTCGCCACACTAACGGTGCACAACACTACATCACGTCATCATGTGTATGCACTAACTCACCAACTGCACGTAACCACACTATCACTACACGTCCCCAAATTCACAACACAACTCTTACACATGCAACGACATGTATACACGCAACTACTGTAACCGTCACCACTGTACTTGACTCATCACCATAGTGCATTAACACCCATCAAGCTGTACTGTATGTCCACGTACATACCTGTCCACTCTGTACTGCACAACCGTACTGTACAGCATAGCCATATGTACTAGCTACACACGTGTACGCCAGAACAACCCACTAGAGCCACAACACTTGTACGCACCACGTTGAATATGAGCATTTGCAGTAGACAATCAGAAGCCCGTTTCACGTTGAGTTTGAGATGAGGCGCATATGCGCTTTCCAAACGGCACCCTCCAAAACAGCCCATGCTCCCCTGCACTTTTGGTTTTCAGTGACAGGACAGGGTCCACAGCCAACATCATACTCCTTGTCATCCTCATCCTCGTAGACCAACTCCGGGGCTGCCTACTCCTCGAAGTTATCCCCAGCTTCCTCCTCGACTTCCAACTCCTGCCCCTCACCTACCTCCTCCACCTGGTCCTCGACGAACAAGCGACGCACGAATTCGATCACCTTCTTTTTGATTTGGCGGCGTAGATAGTCATTACGGTCAGTAGGTCCGAAAGGGAGTAGGGGAATGGAGTTTAGGGGGCGGGGGTGGTGATTTTTGGTGATGGAGGCGGAGGGGCGAAGGTTGTTCATTTTGGTTGTAAGTGGAGTGGGGCGATTGTGGATGGAGGGTAGAGGGTGTGAGGGGGAGAGTAGTGTGTACAGGGGTTGGTGGATCTCAAAAAAATTGGGTAGAATGGGTTTAAGTACACCTTAGAGGCGAACTGGAGTCGGTACTAAAATGTTAAAATCGAAATCACAGTAGCGCATTTGCGTGAAATTTCTACATAAGGAGTGAATTTGATGAAGAAGGTAGATAAAAAAGACGTAGAACGCTGACTTTGAGGAGAGGATACAGTATTAAAATATCTAGGGAGGATGGTAGACAAATTTGGAAAGGACGGTAAGCGGAGTCAGGGCGGGATAGTTGTAAGTTGCTGGTCCCTTTGGAGGGCCATTTCCTGTATTACACGAGGGGAGGACCATTTCCTGTGTTACACCTGCCCCACAAATTATAATCCCGCGAATAGCGCGGAGGTATAATAAGAATGCAGGCGCGGTACGCCGGCGTGTGTATCAGGGCCTTACTTGCATCACCTGGTCGTCTATCGCTATGGCTATCTGCTCGCGCACGCCGCTGAACTTTACCGACGTGGAACATGCGGTTAGTTCCAAGCCCTATAGTCTCATCCTGCAGTAGACACCGTAGAAACCATTTGATGTAAACTTTTCATAAGGTCGTTCCGCGGATCGCGTCCAAGCGTCACTCGACACCCGTTGTTACCCGCTGCTGTATCTACCACCGACTGAGCTGCACCCGCTCGTCATCCATCGCTCAAGTTATCCTCGCCCGAGCCCCAATGCGCATGGCGAACGAGGAATACTCGGTGGCCTCAACCGTATAGCTAGGACGTGTGCAGTCCCCAGTAGATACTGAATACATTAAACGTCTTCTTATCGGCCAATAGGAACAGACCATGGAACCTTCGGGCATTATGATAGAGTCTCTGGCACAGGCTTTAAGCGAACTTTGACGTCAGCAGTCAACGGCTCATAACCTGATCTCCGCACAACAGATCCAACTCAATAACGCTGCTCAGAAGGTATGAGTTCTCGGGAATAAGTTGTCCCTCGTCACGATCAATATTGGTAGCTATTATGGTCAAAATGAAAGCAAAAACGCCCCTAAGAAGAATAATCTGAGATCATTTAGCGGAAAAAGGCCCGTTGACGGCTGGTATGTGCAGATGCAAAGTTACCTTGGCAAAAAAGATCTGAAGGCTATCGTGAACATTTCATTATGCTACCTTTCTGTAAATGCACATGAGTGGTGGATAAACCACTCTAAGAACGCCGAGGGGCAGAAAATTCAAACATGGAAGGAACTGAAGATTTACCTTCTCAATCGACTTGAGGCGGTAAACGTGGAAAAATCGCCCGAGAAAATCTGGCTCCCTGGAAAAAAGTTAAATATGATCCTGCATTCAATGAATATTTTAACAGAATATTATTGGATATTGCAGAAATGGGAGTAAAGATCAGATTACTCGCTATTGCTCTGCCTGAAACCATACATTTCGAAATCCTTATGCACGAAAGAATATTTCTAGCTTCCCGATTTAATTGCAGATCCAGGAATAATTTAGGCTGCTTATAGGTGTTCAGGACTATTGGGTTAGACCAAATTGATAAGAAAGTCGCCGAAAGGAAAATAAACTACTGGGAATAGTGGTCCTATACCCATCGAAGTTGGAAACGTGGGAATGAAACAGGATTTAGAGTCCGCAAATGTTACCTTACAGAAATTGGATTAAGCAGAACTCCAGAGATTCAAACGTGAATTCATCTGCTTAAGGTGCAGACTGAAAGGTCACATTCCAAAAAACTGCCAAGAAGCTCGAAGGAACTGATTGAAGATCCTCAATCAGTTCTGGATCACATAAATCTTATCGTTTCTGCAATAGGATCCCAGGAAGCATTTAAGGAAACAAAAAGCCAAACTTTCTAACGAAATTATAGAGGGCTTGTTATTATCAAAGGAGGCATTTCCAATGGACTAGCGAGACTCGCATCTACCCGGGTGGTGATAGCAATTTCATCAGTGAATTGTTCTGCAATTAACTTAAGATTAAAAAGAGAGTATCAGAAGAGCTTGCTGAAATGGTGAACAGTGTTGACCAATGGTTAATACAAACATCCCCTGCCTTGATCATCCAACTTAAGAACTACACGGAACCACTGTATTTCGACATGATCCCCCTCAAAAGATGTGATTCAAAACTAGGAAAGGAATGGTGTGGAACCCATATAATAATTATCGACTTTGCAAGTAATGAAGTTTCTTACAAGTAAAAAGGTAAAAAATATCCTGTAACTGCGAATGAAATGACAAAGAACCACCTCGTTTATGCAAACTCAGTAGTTAATGGTAATTGGAGCAAACACGTAGCACTCTTTACGTCCTAGTACGACTATTAGAATCAACGATAAACGTTTCAGATTCTTACCTTAAAGATATTCAAGGTGTACTAAAAAGTATGGAAATGTTTTCCCAGAAAAAGTGCCGACCGGACTTCCTCCGAAGCGAAAGTATGATTTCAAGATAGAATTGGAGAAATATGCTAAACCTCCGAGAAAGTTTCTCAACCGACTTTCAGAAAAAGAAATGATGTGGTTTCGTAAAAGGCTAGATGATCTACTGGAGAATGAATTCATAAGACCAAACAAAAGCCTCTATGGAGCGCCGATACTATTTGTAACAAAAAAAGATAGTGGTTTGCGGATGAGTGTGGATTACAGAGCAATTAATCGACTTTCTGTATGTCAAAGCCACCCCCTGCCGCGCAAAGATGGTCCCTTCGATCAGCTCAAAGGAGCCAGGTACTTCTCTACAATAGATCTAAGAATGGATTATAATAAGATCAGACAGGCGGAATAGGTCATCCCGCCCACAGCGTTTCGAAACTGATATGGACATTTTGAATTTCCCGTACTATTATTTGGGTTGACCATCGGACCAGCAACTTTTATGAATCCCATGAACGATATATTTAAAAATGTACTGGAATTATCCTTTATTTTTTGTTTAGATGACATTGTTATCTTCACTAAGACATGGAAAGAATATTTAGAACACATTGCAGCATTAATAGAGATTCTTGGGAACGGTAATATGTTCGCGAAGTTGTCAAAATTTGTCTCCAGTGTTAAAGAAGTCGAGTATCTTGGACACTTAATCTTTCAAGAAGCTATCGCGGTGGATCTCAATAATACAAAGGCATTCATGGAATGGCCCTCAATAAAGAACAAGCAACAGCTTCAGTCATTCTTAGGATTGTTCAACTATTATATAAGATTCATTAGAGGCTGATCAATGGTTGCTAAACCTATAACTGTGATTGCGAAAAACGTTCCATTTCTGTGGACGGATACTTAGGACGACTAATTCCAGACCATCAAGAAATTGTTATGCAGTGCCCCATTTTTTCAAATATTTGACTGTGAACCTCCAATACATATCACTTCAGACGCCTCTCAGTACTCAGTTGGAGCTTTATTGGAACAGTTGGATGCGAAATCCCGAAGAACAGTTGCCATTGCTTGTGGAACTTTAAAATATACTCAGCAAAAAAATTATGCCGCTCATGAAAGAGACACCTTGGCCTTTGCAGATTGTTTGAAATGCTAAAGATCACACCTACACGGAAAATTCTTTACTGTTAATTCTGATATCTATCTATTAAGAATTCTTTAGACCCAAGGCAATCCTTCGCAGAGACAGGCTAGATGTTTGAAAATATTAACGAACTTTCATTTCAAAATTATAACCGTCTCCGGGAAATCAAACATTGCTGCCGACGCCCTCTAAAGAAAACTCCAGAATTCACCATCACTCAAAAATCGAAACACGGAACTACTTCATGAAGCTATAGCAAAGACATAACTTGAATCGAAAAATATATAAGTATTTTCTTTTAAATGTTCTGAGTTCGAAGAGACGGCGAAAGGTAACAAGCTAGGTGAAAACCTAAAAGACCACTATAAAGATCTAAAAGCACATTTCGAAAGAAATGAGTTGCTTTTAGTAAGAACTGGAAATATTTGCGTCCCAGAAGGAAAATTTAATGTCAAGTTATTACATGACTAATATTCTACTCCGAATACTGGACGTTTGGGAATTTCAAATCTTATCAATAGAATATCACCGACGTTTTACTGGAAAAAAATTCGTACATATGTACTAAGAAACGTTCGTTCTTGCCAATGCCAAAGAGACAAACCATACAATCAGAAACCCGTATGTCTTTTGCAACCACTTGAAACACGCAAAACCATATGGACACACATAAAGATGGACTTTGTCAAACCGCTTCCGAGATCAGAAAGAGGGAACAATGGCATCTTAAATATAGTTGACAGGTTATCAAATATGATCAGAAATATCTCAAAAAAGCGTAAAATAGATGCTCCTTCAACTTCCATGATGTTCAAGAATCATAACTACAGAAATCACGGAAGTCCGACGAACATCATTTGTAACAGGAGATATGTTTTTAGGAGCAAGTTTTGGAAGAATCTATTCAAACTTAAAGGTCCCAAAATAACGTCTTCGTCAACGTATCACCAACACAAAGATGGCCAATCTAAGATAATGAACAGTAAAATCCAAGAATTTACTCTATCTTTTGTTAGCATCGACAAGTTGGACTAGGACAAATATTTAGTATACTTCGAAGTTGCTTATAATTCATCTATTAGTGAATCTACAACCTTCTCTCCCTTCTCTCTCAATTATGGAATTCACCCTATAACTTCCACTTTGGACCTACTCTCCGCAGACAATATCTCCGCAACACAGTCCCTCAGAAACATGAAAAAATCGCTGCGAAAAGCCCAAGAACAAACCAAGAAATCAAATGATTCAACGTGCCCTTAACAAAAATAAAATTCCGTCTTCTTACAAAGTTGTTGATAAAGTATGGTTGCCCACAAAAAGCCAAGCTCTAGATGATGGTACTGGATCTCGGAAACTGAACCCAAAGTTTTCCGGTCCATTTGAAATATCTGAGGATATAAACGAAGTTATGTACCGTTTAATTCTTCCCAACCAACGATCGACAGAGGAATTCACAATTTTTCCCATGCTAGTCTCCTTAAGTTGTACTTTGAAGATGGATTTAATTGAAAAATTACGCCACCACCACCTATACAGGTTGAAGATAAACAAAAAGAATACGAAGTTGAATCCATTCTCAGTCACAAGAAAAAACACGGAAGAAAAAAGGTCTCATTAAATGTAAAGGATATGCAGATCACAAGAACTCTTGGATTTCAGAAAATGGACTTCAAAACTGCCAAGATATGCTACACAAGTACCAAAAAAGGGTCTATTCTTCTTCGTAAGGCGGAGTTATGTAACGATTATGACGATAAATTACCTCGAATACCCTAACATTATCCCTGCAGAAACTGTTACCAAGGATTTACACTGTAAGAAGACATCAGTCAACCACTACGAGGTACTTATTCTGTGAGGACAAAAAAAATAATTAAAAAAAACAGTCAATTTACTGTTTTGTAGAAAGAAAAAACTACATTGCTCTCCACCAATTAAATTAATGTGCACGGACATTGGAAATACTTTTATTCTGTAGTACTCGCACCGCCCTTTGAGCGCCCTTTCCTGGTCTATCACAGATGATCAGGTAATTCTCATGGCAAGTTCGACAGTGCCAGCAACTTCGTGAACAGCACTGCACGGAGACTAAGAATCTTCGCAACACTTTATTTTTACAATTGCGCTGAGGGATCGGACTCACTCGTACGCATGAAAAGTGCGACCTGGGATGTGTCGGAAAACCACCCCTCATTCCACAAGTGCACAATGTCGAAAAAATTTGGTACAGTTACCTCGATATTGACACTTAAGTTTAAGTTTTGGGTATCTAAAGACTACTACCACCGATTTGACGAGAAGAAACTCATCGTGTGCTGTACCGTCGAGCTCTGTACAGAAAACGTTACCATACGCCTTCAAGAAGGGAAGCGATATTTTTCTGATCCTGATCCTGAGTGTCCTCAGAACGAATGGCAGGAGACCACAGTCTCCTAACTCAGGATCCATTCCTCCATCGCATATCGAAAAATTGAAAGGAACCCTGCGCGTTGCAGTCATTGGGGTCAAAGGACCACTTCTGTTTGACTATTACCCCCCTAAGCAGTAAGTAAGACATCTATCGTCCTTCTGATACCTCCTTTTGTCACGATACAATATATGAAGCAATCTGCACTCACAGCGTGTATTGCAGAGCCTTTCAAAAAATTCTGCCTTAACATACCCACTATCACCCTCCCTATTTCGACGGATCACACCTTTCTCACCATCTCCGGCCGTACCCGCACCATAGGCACAGTTAACAACACCACTTCCAACACCATCCTCAACCTTACCCGCACCACAAAGTACATCATTACCACCATCATAGCCATAGTCCTAGTCGTGATCACTGCTACGCCAAGACCCACTTTGATCATCGGCTTCATTCTCAATGCAAATTGGCATGTATTCAGGGTCTAAACTTGCCCCGAAGAATATGAACCAAGGGTCTGTTTTACGTAAGGAGCTTCTAACACATCCCAATATCCTCAATATATCATCGTATGCACTTAGTCCACACTTCCTTAACATTGGGAGTCTGTCGGAATGTGATGATATACCCATCGCATCACATAGCGCGGTGAAGCTTGCTACCTTGATACAAAAATGAGTTCTCGATTCTGAGAAGAATTGTGTCTCTGGGAAACTAGGGTAGAAAACCGCATCTTGTTCAGAAGGGAATCTTTCCCGGATTGCGCAAGCAACTCCTGAAAACTCAGCAAGATCACATGGTAATCTGACTTTCAAGCTGCATACAAAGTATCCATTCCGAAGGAAGTCGGTGTCTCGTTTTCTTTTTTCCCCCAAAGGCAGCTCTGATGGGGTTTCACATCGCAGTGCAAGCTAACGTTACAATTTCGATAGTATAATGCTGCCCTTCTCAGAGTACACCACAGTCACCTGCTTTCACCAAGTGATTCCCCACCATTGCACCACTCACACCTGGTACATCGGAAACCTCAAGCGAGAAGTATCCATTTGCTAGCATCTTGATAACTTCCTTCTCTGGTTGGGTTATATGACTGTTACTGATATTGATTCAACTCTTTTTGTCACCTTATTCATCAATCAAACCATCCAAGTGACACAGATGCAGGCCTCCATGACGTATCTGTCTGACGTGCACGAAAATTTGTACCGTGACATCCAATTTGGCAATCTGCCCCGTACACCAGCCATTATTTTGCCCCGCACATCGCATCCTCTTGCAATCCGTTTTTGTTAACGTGAACCGTATTTGTAGAAAGAATTACGGATTCACTTTTCGTAATCATGGCTGTTTGCTCTACAGTAGCCTGAGGGAGACTATCCTCTGCACAGGAAGGATGATCCTCCCCAATTTGGAACATCATTGCGATTAAAACAGGGTTCGAGATATAGGCAACTGCCCAAGAGGAGTTTGGAACAACCCTGACAGGGATACAAGTGATATTAAAAGCACGATTATTCCTGTCATGGGTCCATGACCCAGGTTATTGTTGTTCCTAGGATGACGTGCTGTTTTTGGTGTGACCGCGATATTCGGAGGAGACATATTTAGAATCGGAAGAAGATTCAGATTGATCCTTGGGTGATAGGAAGTTAGGCACTGCGCTGGTTGCAGCACAACGATTAATAAGTTTCTGCCTTATGCGAATGATTTTTTTTGTAGTTTGGCAAATGGTTACGTTGAGAAGTTGAGTCAATGTCATCTTCAGAGCTCGCATCACTAAAAAATCTGAGTTTTCTGAAGTATCGTTGGAGTCAGGATCCAGTATGTCCTTCACGTGATTGTAATTTTCAACCATGAAACGCAGACTTCCAGAAACCAATGTTAATCCTAGCGAGGATCTCTCCTTCTTCGATATTTTCAAGCGCTTTTGAAGAAGTTCAAATTCAGGAACCCTAGTAGTGCGGTGCCTTTGCTGCTCGTGTTGATTAAGACTCGGAATAGATTCCAAAAAATGGAATTGTTGTGCTTCCTCTCCGACCCACTGTGCTTCTTGTTTTTGTTCAGGCTCTTGTTCGTGATTTCCGTCCTCTGTTGATATTATTTGAGTGAAACGTTGCATTTGGATGTTCGTAAATCCTTCAAAGAGCTTCAATATTCTTCATCGTCCACTCCTTTATGCGTACCCACAGTTAATTGGCTCCAAATTTCTCCATTCCAACTTAAAGAGCTGTCATTTTTTCTATTCGGCTCTTCGCCTCTCCAGCGGAGTGTGCAGTATTGTTACCGATATACCTCACGTCAGAGTTCCCTTCTGAGTCATTTACATGCTCACCGTGCCACTTCTGTACTCCACTGTTCGCGAGAGCGGTTTGCACTCTTTTTGTCCGACAGGGCGTTCACACAAGCGGATTCCACATTCCGTGATCGTTTTTTGGGTTTTATAGCATTTATGCAATTGCCAAGAAAACCTGTCGAGCAGTACTGGATAGAAGTTCCTGTCGAATGTTGCGATATATTTCTCGTCTCATTACGTCATGCTGCAGTCTGCAGTGTAGAATATTTCCTCATGTACGCATTTTCTCAACTGTTGTCCACACGTACACGTGCCAACTTGGGAGTTCCCTTTCGTCGTGAAGTATCGGGACGAATTACAAGGGGGTACCATTACACGTACCATCTTAATATTAGCATTTTTGCTGATGTCGGATGCTGCGAAAAGTTTTTACAGTTGATAATTTTGTCATCCAATTATGCTAACTCCTCCCACCTGCCTTGTTCTCTATTATTTTGCTGTCATGGTCAAGAACAGCCGTCTTTATCAGGCCCACGCTAGATAGTAAAAAATCAACTTCTGACATCTTCCGTCAAAAAAGTGATGATTTGCGTTATAAATTCTATTATGGGACGAGTTAATACAATATACACTTTATAGATATGGAAAGAAAGCAGTTCTACATCACTGATGTAGTTATAACAGTCATCTCTGCTGGCAGAAGAGACGGCCGTTATCACACGGATGGACACTGTAATATCTGGGGTTTCACTGCGGATTGCTATGATTGATGACGAGGGCTGCGTTAATTGCTACTCGTCTATGTTATTAGATATGGTGCCTTCCGTGCATTTTCGCTTTCACTTTTATTCTTCAGTTCGGTTTCATTCGTTGATAAGAACTTCTTATTGAAACGTCCAAGTCGAAGTATTAGTTCTACAGAAGTGAGCATCGCTAGCTAAGAACAACGCGACGAGGTACTAATGGTAGCTCGTTGCGTTGCTAACGCTGCAATATCATAATGTTTATAGTACTGTTCGTCCCACACTCCCATCCCGTCGACTTTTACGCATTCGTAGCCGCAACTGCAGGCTTGTTGAGCCCTGAAGCTCAATCACTTGTTCGGCAACGAGCGAGAGAAAAAGCCAACACGAGCGTTTTACCAGAACGGCGGATTGAACGTGTTCTCCTCACTTGAATCAACGCCGCCATCGTTGCGTAAAGAAGGTTTTTGAGGAAAATAATGGAGAATCAACTGAATATACTTGGAATGTGCGCCCTACCGCGGACGATGGGGATGAGGATAATTTTGACACTGGTGAACTGGAGTTAATGAACCACGAGCTAGAAATAGATGTTTAACATCCATAAAATCAGACGCCGGTAGCCAGCTACCGTCATCGTCATTTGAAACTAAAAGATCCGGGTTCACGGAGCAAGCAGAAAAAGATGGCCGGCGCAATGCTCAACTGTGTTCTTAAAGTAGATGATTTTAATCAATTTCCTGGTCTACACCCCTTGGCACAGGGTCTTGATTGGTTTAGGACCGGGGAACTCACCGTCAATGAAGTGAATCAGAAATTGTTAAAGGAAAAAGGATCAAATTGAGTAATTCAGAAATTGAAGAAAGGCAAAAAGGATCAAATTGGGTCCTTTTGTCGAGTTTCAGAGTCATATTAGGAAATACTTGATCAGCGGGATGGGTTGCGGCAGTGGATGGGGTAGCCAGTTCGTGGAAATGAAAACTAAACCTACGGTCTACGGCCACCGGGTTTTGCTTGGTACTCAAGAGCCAGCTACTCCTCACAGAGAACTGGCTACAACTGACAAAAATGTCAACGTTAAAATTATCATAGTGGATATAAGGGTGGTTACAACTCTACTTATCGTGGAAATCAATATCTCGCTTTGGATGACAGCGGTTACGGTGCCAGAGCAAGTCACCCTTATGCGGATGATACTCGTAGTCGAGGAGGTCACCAGGTCGAGACTTGGGAGATTTCAAATAGGTACCCCTACTCTAATGATGATCCTTACGGAACGACGCGCAATTACTCTCAATACTACTAAAGGAGATAAGCTTTTTTTGCTCGATGTAAGTCTTTTTCTTGTTTGCACAGCAGCTGTGCAGTTGCAGTGCTCACAGTGCCACTTTTTGAGTAAAGTTTGATTACTGCTTTATCCTTCAATATTATTGGTATGCAGCGCGAGGGATTTTGGCGACGAGATCAGGTGATGGGTTGGTGTACGGTGAGAGCGGGACGGACGGACTGGTAATTTACGAAGGTTGTGGGGGAGGGGGAGCGGGAGCAAGATTTGATGCGGTCGGTGGTGGGGGTGGGAGAGACGGGATCTGATAGCATGTTATGCCTCTCCCCGTCCATTACCTGTGGTGAAAGGGAAGAGGCAAGAGGCGACGGTGTGTAGATTGGTGAGTAGGGGGAGTGTGAAATGTTTGTATGGCCGTCGGTGGGCGAAGTAAGGGAGGGGACATTGTGCGGAAACTTGAGGAAGAGATGGTGTCGACTTCGAATCTGGATAGGTGGGTGGGGGTGAGGGGGAAGCGGGAGCAGTGGAAAGACGGGAGCTAATGGTATGTCGGTGGGTAGGGGGACAAAGACGTGGGATCCGTTCGAGCGTGTATGCGCGATAGAACAGTGCAATAAGGGGATGGTTTTGGAGAGAGGGTGGAGAGTGGGGCTGAGTGGGATCAGCCTGCTGCAGCGTGTGGTGGAGCAGAGAGTAGGGGATAGAAGTGAAAGATGGCAGCATACAGTTTGACGACTAATGGATGGGGGAATAGGGAAGCAGGAGCAGATACGCTGGTGGTTGGGGCTGGGGGAGGCGTGAGCAGAACCATACACGGGTTGTGGTCGGTGGAGGGAGATCCGGGAGCAGAAGTTGCGATATGTGTGTGTGGGAGGATTCTGGGGAACATATGTTGATGGTTGTAGGGGGAGGGGAAGAAGCGCGAGCACATTTTCAGGTGCATTTGCGGTAGGAGGGAGGCGGGAGCAAACATTGTGTTGGTGGGTGTTCGGGTGTTCGGGTGTCCGGGGGAAGGACGCGGGAGAAGGTCTGCTGGTGGTGATGGAAGACAGAAAGAGGGGAGAGCACAGTCACAGGTGCGTGTGTGTTCGTGGTTGGAGGACACCCAGATTGGGGGCGGTAGCATGCATGCTCAGCAGAGACTGAACGATAAGAAAGGGGAGGGGAAGACGAGCGACCAGGTCTTGATGTGGTGATTGAGGCCCGAAAGACGGGATCAGACTGTGTGTGGGTGGGTGCGGGGGAGGAGGACGCAGAACAAAGCATTTGAAGTATGGGGAGTATTTTTTCAAAGACGCCGGGAGTTGTTGAAGAAGCCGGAAGGGGTGTTCTCTGCAGATGCTTGGAGGGTAGTACTGTTTATTGCTGAGATCAGCGGATCAGCGTAGCTTGAAAAAAGGAGGGCTGTACCCCGAGGGTGCCACACTCCTCTTTAGCTTATCAATATCAATGAGAAATATGGTTACAGTTGAGATCATGAAGTGGTGCACTATGTATCAAAATACGATATTAAACTTTTTTAATTGTTTTTAAATTTTCTCACTGTATTGAAGTTTATTAGTTTTGTGGAGATGACAGGAGGCTTTTCTGGACTAAGAATCAACAAGACGAGTGGCCAAACAGGAAGTTAACTTGTGTCCACTTGCGATCAATGGCCCTTGCTGCATATTACATGGGATTTAATATTTTACGGTAGTGTGGGTGGATTTTGCAGCGAAGAAGTGACGAATTTAGTCACCTGATTAGCTATCCTGCCTGATACGCTGATACGCCGGCGTGTTTATCAGCGCCTTGGTTGCATATTGTAGTCTTCTATTTTTATGAGTATCTACTCGCGAACGCCAATTCATGAGACCGACGTGGACCATCCGGTTAGTTCCTAGCCCTATAGTTGGATCCTGCAGTGTAAACCCTAGAAACTATTTGATGTAAACTATCTGACATACTAAGTGTCTAATAGGGCGGAAATTGGGATAATTTACTGAATAGTTGAAACAGAGAGGGAGGATTTCGGGGTGCTACTAAAGGAGTAGAGGAGACCATGGTAGTGAGTTTCAGAAAGTTGGAGACAATGGGGCAATGGAGTGTAGCTAGATCTTCCCCAAGAATATAGAAGACACCTCCCTTTTATATCCAGTGCTGTAGCTCTAGCGTAGTACATGTATATTCTGGCTCACTTACTAAAACCTGCAGTAATACCTAGAGCAAAGGTATCAATAAAGTTTAAATACTAAAATAACTACCATAGAGACCTGTGGCGTGCCGCCACTTCAAATAAAACGGTTACGCATAGATAAAAAGGCTGGGTATGAATTTCCGTAGTATTAACATCAATTCATAGAACCCAATTGATATCCATTTTCTCTCCTACACCGCTGTATAAGAGGGAACTGGAATAACGAAAAAGCGAGCAAGTCTCTACTACGCAGTGGTATAACAGAGATATTTTTACATTAGAGATATATTTCGGCTATTTTGCGAGTACTAGGAGTGCATCTCAAGTTGAATCCAGTTCTTTTTTTGTTCCATGTCCAAAAAAAGTATTCAATAGCCACTCTGAGTGTTTGGAGTTTTCTTTTTGGACCTGTCTCCCTTAGTCTTCGTAGAAGAGCCGTCTTACGTCTCCAACCGGGGTAAATGTGAGTTAATTTAATATTTGAAAGATATTTTTGGGTGTGGCCATGAATATCGTAAAGCATAAAGCACCCCTATTACCCCCTCATTTAAAAATTTGCGCATCCAAATTTGGTTAGTTTCTCAAGTTTTTAGCAGTTTATTTTTATCCTTTCTTGATCGTTAAACTAGCATTTCGATAAAACGGGCATTACAGGAGCTTCCAGGGGTGCAATGAATAGCAATTACGAAGGAATAGTTGGACATTCAGCTCTTGTATAATAACATGGCTGCCGTAGAGTACGTGGATACTGGGATTAAAGTCGGGCCATGTAGTTACATAAGTGCTTCTGTGTTGCGCGTGAGGTGTCTTTCAGGTGGTTACAGGAGCGCCGAGGAAGTATAAACGACGGAAAATGAGGATAGTGCACCTGTTTAGGCGGGTAGATTGTGAATGGGAATGCCGAAAATGATGGAAACCGTGATCGGTTTGAACACCTTTCTTTGACCTTTTTTGAATTTTTGGAACACACAAGTACACTGGGTAATCCAGATCCCTCCTGTTTCTTCCTCGCTTAGCGGCATATTGCCAGGTTCTGCTGGCTCAAGCTGAAAAATGAGGGCCCCAGCAGGCCAATGTCGTCCGATTCACATCAATCCACGGGCCGTCTCAATCCCCGTCACAATCTGCATCTCCAGCACTTTGTAATGGCTCGCGTCCGCATATTTCTAATTCTGTTATCTTTTCTATTTGTTGCTCTGTACAGCACTGCTACCGTAATGTCGTTTCCGAAAATACATATATGTCAATTACCGAGCCAAACCGCATACGAAAGCTCAGAAAAGGCCAGGATGGTTCCTTAAAAGAGTAAGATACAAAAACTATCAGGACTCTCGGGATGAGTATATCCCATCGCAGTTGTCCCCGAGAAGACTCATTCTACGAAATGACTCACAAAGGACGTCAGTAATCATTCTCAGGACTAGCCTTGAATTTCATCTCAAGACTTACGTCAATTGTAGATTCAATTAGTACATACTGCTATTTTTCAGGCTGTGTACCCGCCCTACCACATGTGGTCTCATACTGTTGATTTCATACTGGCTCTGTTGTCCTGATGCGATTCTACTTTCAAAGCTGCCCAGAAGTTCGCACTTCTTTCGCCATTTGTTTCAGGTAAAGCATTTTGGGAAGTCATTATCCAGAATATGGAGAGCGCTGCAGTGCCCCTTATCTTTCTAAAACCACTTTGTCAGTATTTTCATGGTCTCTATCGGGCCGCTGCTGCCCTCTCACCGCCACTCACAAATATTACTGCCGTGATAGTACATCAGGTGCACGTCAAGTCTTATACCTAGTGCGTTGTAGTCCATTTTGTCAAAATACAATAGTCTTGGACGAGGAAAAATGGCTTCAACGGAAAAGGAAATCCCCACCTACCTGAGATTAGAGTTTTTCCAGTTGACTACAGTGTTAGACTGAACATTTAAGGACAAGGACGAGGAGTGGTGGTGAAAGAAAAGTTATGGCTTTGGAAGCAAATTCTAGGGAGCAGGATTGTCCACCTCGCTTCGCAGCTAGAGAACTGATCGAAGGGGTTTGGCTCGAAGTTGATTTCCCCTCTCTTGAATTAAGCAACTCATTCAGCTTATATGGTCCTTCTAAAAACTGAAATCTTGAAAAAGGTACTAAAAGTGCCAAAAAACACCGAACGCAGATAATTCGGTAAAAAATATTTAAGAGAAAAAAAGCAAATCCATCCCTCACAATCTACGTCTCTATATCAGAACATAGTAATTCCCTCGAGACATCATCAGTCTCATGTAGTCCCTACAAATAGCCTTGAATAGGTCACGATTGGCTAGCCCTTCCTGCAACGAGTCCCCCTCACGTAGCGGGCCTCCAACTGTATCCATGGCCGGGACTACCTAATTCATCCAGTTCATTCCTTCATCTTCCATATGATCCGATTTGAAATCCCCTTCTTCACCCTTGGACCCCTCGGATTTCTCCAATTGATCCTCTGACTTTTCCTCGCCCTCCTCTGTCTCTCTCAGGTAGACCAGTTCCGGGGCCATCCACTCCTCGAAGACCTCCTTGACTTACCCTCTTCCTCTTCCAAGTGCCCCTTGATGCGTCTTATGCTTCGGTTTCTACCACTTGAGGAGCCACAAGCTCCGCCATGCTCTTTCTTGTTTGGCGAGGAGATATTACCCTGCATCGTTTGGCCCGAAATGAATAGAGGGAAAACAGTAATGAGGCGAGAATGTCTTGATTTGGAAATGTGAGGGGGGGTGGGGGAAGTCTCAGCATGCTGACTGCCGGGGACTAAATTTGTCGATTTGTTTTTGTTAGAGGGCTGTTGATAAAGTTTAGCCCACACCCGGGGAGTTTAAATAGCGTCAGTAGGCCCATATCGGTAGACCTCATGAATCAAAAAAATGGGCGGGAATCATTTTTGCAGTGGGAATTAGTAATAATCGCATATAGAAGGATAATTTGCTACAAAAATTACGTTCACAAATGGTGATTATGGAAAGATATGTTTATGGTTGAGAAAAGTCAAATAACCGGAATAGACTAAAAAAATTACTGTCAAAGAGGGAGATAGCTGTAAATAAAAAGAAACAAGAGAAAAATTAAAGAGTATTATAGATAACGGAATTTATATGCCTAAAGGGACAATAAAGAGTAGAGATAAACTTTACGGGAGAGAATTTCGGCGCTTAAAGAGAATTCCACCAGTTTCTCCCTTAGTACTATTCGTATCGCCTTTGCCATCGTCAAGTAACGCGTATCTTGAATATTACCGATAAAATAGTATCTCTCACGCTGTGGTGTGACTTTCATAGGCAGAAAACATGTGATCTTGCCCAAATATGCGAAGAGGTTTTTGATATCGCAGGAAAAGGCACAGAAAACTATACGCTGAGCTGAAATTAGTTCGTGTACAGCAACTTTTACTCTGTGTTACTATCTCATAGTTGTAAACCATACATCCTTGTATCCTCTCTCGACCACTGTCAGCTCTATCTTATGACAACTAGCACTCAAGTTTCTTCTCCTCTGTCCATGATGCAGTATTAGCTTTCAAAATGACCGATATAATTGAAGAACGATATTTTAAAGCCATTACCGCAGAGGCACGCACCCATAATACGGTGTTCGAGTTTTGATTTCCGCACTGGGTGCTTACCTTGCTGGGAAGCGCCAACTATTCTAACTCTAAGTGAAGATGATGAAATTTCGCTTGAGGGAGCTCGATCGACGTTTTCGAGTGCTCGTAGTGGGAGTGTGGGCTCCTCATCCAGAAATAGAATGACGTGTGCGTGGGGAAGTACTCTCTTATGAAATAAATCACTCGTTCGTGGACTTATTCATTACCGATATTATTCTTCTCAACCAAGGACGACACCATCAGTTTAACGTTCGGTTAGAACATGCAGAGGATTAATTTTGGTCTTACTCGGATTTTATGGTCTTTTTACTGTGATTTTTATGGCCTCTCTTCTATCCGGGTTGAATGTGATCGTGTCATTTTTTCGAACTATTTTCTACGCAGCAGTCTTAATTTCTGGTATTATTTGATGGGAGCTCCAGTGTGAGCCAAGTAAATGGCAAGCAGCTGCAACAATACGAAGATAAACTCAAAAAGAAACACAGACAGACAAAAATTGTACTTAATAAGAGAGTTATGCAATAATGTAAAGTACAGCAATGTCCAGTATAGCTAAAAAATATATGGATATGTGCAGTGCGTAGAGCATCATTTGAAAAATCAGAATTTCACAAGAAAATAAAATGCATTAATTAAAAATTAATGCAGTTCGGCATTGAGGTATACAGTAAAGTGTTCACAGCAGCAATTTCACGTAATTTACAAAGCGAAACGGAAAAATGAAAAAGATTTCTTAAAACCAGTAATTTTTTCTAATTTCTTAACTTATTGTTTATATTTAAGAATGAAAAAATAAATTTTTATATTTTTAATGATTTTCTAAACTTAAAGTGTCATAATCTTCATGCTATCGAGTAATGGAGTATAAATGGCTCCATACGAGTACGGGATAGTATTTACATTTGTAGAGGATATTATTGGATTTATTGGTTCGTGAAATGCATATTATGTACCATTTTTTTACGGATAGCTCTACCACATATTAAAAAATTCTTCAGGGACATGGCATGGAATACATTTATGATTCTACATAATATTACAACAAAAAAATATAAACTAAAACCTTTGATATTGCATAAAGGTAAAACTTATTATGATCGCTTGGTCAGTTAATATTTTTCTGAAACTTGTGAAAAAGAATACAAGGAAATTGTAGGAGTATGTTTCCAGTTAAAAATGCTATAATAAGTTATATTTGGGTTGTAGTGAGCTGCAATTACTTTGTAATGAATTATTTAGCTTAGAATTTATGGAAATTTACTAATATTTATTACTCAAACAAGATAAACGTTATGAAAAAGCCCTTTTCTACACAATATGTAAGAAAAATTAAGTTTTCAAAGCGGATAGGTCGAAACTTTTTGAAAATTTCTGTTTGATGCAACGTGTAACGTGTAATTTTGTTATTACCAGACTACTTAGAAGAGTTCATGAAGAAATACTGAACAGGAACCATTACTTGGCGAGTTTTTTTGTACTACAACGGCCGTTACCAAACACTTGGTTCAAAGTACCATTTTCGGTTTCTAGGTGGGATTCAAAAAAGTAGTAGGCGTAGGAATGAGGGGAGGCCTACAAGTGAAATATCACTAGAATATTCTTTTAAAGGATATGATGCACTTGTCAATAGGATTGAGGCATCATTAATAACTGAAGAAAGTCAGGTTACAAATGTACTCGACGTTATTAGAATAGTTCTTTGTTCTCACGTTGTGTAAATCACGTCCGAGCGATGTGCAAGAATTGAATTGTCAGAATATACTTTTTTTCGTAGAGGGGTAATGGTAATGAAACAGGATAGTACATATTTACCGATAGTGCAGTCAAATTACATACGAAGTCGGAGAGGATGGTTATTCTTGCGCAGCTGTTATTGAATTCAAATATAGGAATGGACATCGATTTGGATTATATGAGGTCGGATTGATATTTTAAGGGGAAAATATCATCCCTGTAAATTTTTTGATTTCTACCCAATGTAAAACACATAGAAGTTTTGGTTCCTTCACCACATTCTGTTCTTGAATAATATGGAATACTAATTGGAAAAATTTCTGTGGCAACAGTGGAATTTAAAATTATATTTTTAGGAATAAAATTAGGATTGCCGTTTACACCTTTTTAAAGTATATTCGAAAAGAAACTTTTCGTAATCCAATTTCTTCCCTAAAATCTAAAAAATATTTCAATAAATAAATCAATATTTTTGTAATGATCACTTTGTTTTAACATGTGTTTAGTAGTTTTTTTCGAGTTGGAAGCACGGGTTTTTCGTTAATTGATCTTATAAAAGAAATAAAAACGGGTGAAATTTTTTCTTATATTTTGCAGAAAGTTTTTAATATATTACATTAAATAAAAACAACGCTGAACTTTTTGAAAGTAGCATATTTCCTTCCGCGACCATACGGCTGAAATAATAACTGATCTAGAATTTAAGTATTGTTTTTTAAATTTCATACATAAATAGTTTCTTGAAATACTGTTTAAGAACATTGATATGTTTCCAGGTGGGTTCCTTGATATGCCCCTTTAATTGAGAGTAATGCATTATGATCAAATTGAAATGGAGAATTTAAAGCTTCAGTAATTACAGAAGTTAGGTACTTGGGGCACATGATAGATTTAATTGATATAGTCTTCAGTAGTTTTACATCAGATGTTTTATTTCATTTTTACCCAATCATTAAAGTAAAATGCATCTTTTCGTGATATGACTTAAATAAAGAAGCAACACATGCACAATCGGAATATATCCATAATTTTATTTTTTTCTGAAAATTTATGTACTATTGCTAAAATTTCAACTGCTAAGCACGGAAACCTAATTTCTCTAAAAGATGTACCGGAAAAAGAGCTTGAAGATGCATGGGGTAGTTATTAATGAAGCGAAATTGCAAATCATCCCCATTTTAGATGTTAGAATAATTTCTGGAGCGAGTTTTAAACGATGAAATTCACTATGTATAATTTAAATATATATAAAAATGCCTCAATTGTGTAGCGAGATTTTGAATATAAAAAAGAAAATTATGCCACAGAAGAAATGTGAAATATAACTCTTACAACGTGATGAGCTCATATGGACGGAAGACCTATATTTTAATTTCGAAAATCCAACTCTGGTTCTCAATTATCCATAATTAAGGTTGATGCTTTTAAAGAACGGGAATAAAGCAATTCATCTGGCTAATAAAATACTCCGGGTCTCATATATCTCTGATGAAAGCATCCTATTGATGAACCGATGAATCCGTTTCAAAAAGTTGATATTTTATCCGTATTTCTGCCTGCTAATCATATTCATAAGAGAGAACAATGCTGTGTATAAGTGCAAAGCAAATTAAGAGGAGTATAAATGAAAAATTTACAATGAATCTCACTCGCTAAAAGAATTTTCTGTCCATGTGCCTTTTCGTGGCAACTCCTTTTGACGTTTTATTGGACCCCGGCTCGACTTTTACGGATTTATGGTTTAGTGCTGAGCTACATATCTAGAAGTTCAAATGGAGAATATATAAAAACTAAGGCACTTGCTCTGAACGCTTACAAACTCTAGAGCCTCGTGTTAAACATACAGACATTCGTATATTTTACACTATCGAATTTGAGTTGTGCGTTCTATCTTAGTATTGCTAACCGAAGATTTTAGCTCATTCCCGGTTTTATCCCCCACCCAATTATTCACTCGGTGAGCTTCGGAATGGCTCTTCGCTTAGTACTCACCGATAAGAGATAGGATGTGACGGAATAAAATTTAACTTTTCGTCCTTTTGCTATATTGACTTTAAGTTTTCAGTGCGGGGCTATTATTGTGGGGGACGATAGATTAATTTGTGAATTGCAATCTGCCTATAGTAATTCCGAGGTCGGACCTAAGATTGACCTTGGAAATGATAATAAAAAAAGCACATACGTAGGGGGAGTGTCCTTTTGGTCTAGAGTAGAGTCACCATAGAATCTAGTAAAAATAAAACATTTTTGTGCGGTGTGCAAATATTTTCCTGCGATTTGGGAGTGGGACCCTTACGGAGGATCCTCCCCGATGAAATGAAATTTCATGAACAAAATTTTCTAAAATAAGTTATGATATGCCTGCATTTGCACGGGGTGTTACCGGGCCACACTTACAATCGACGAAAAATTCCATTTCTAATTGTTGGACCATGATTGGATGGGGGCGGAACCGCCCGTTAGCGGAGTGATTCCGGTTACACTAGGGGTCCGGATACAAATGGGGTAAGTCCGGGTTGTCGAAAGCCAACAATTTTTTTCTGGTTGGGCCCATTGAATTGTATGTCGGGTTATCAGACTGAGTCCAGATATGGCTCGATAAGAAAAGCAGAATCCGAGTGCATTAAATCTTTGCACGTACTAGGTGAATGCTGGATGATGTTAGATTTTTGTCGGAAACGCTGTAGAGGTACGACAAATATAGTACTGGGAGTGAACGATGGAGCGTATGAGAAGGTAGGGTTTTTTAAAGTTTACCATGTAGGTAAAGTCTTTCTCAGGGATATATTCTTATTAAGTCCGGTTACATGAGTGAACCGTTCCACGAGTCTTGGTAGGAGGATGGGGAGGTGCGTTAGGAAGTAGTATTATTAAAGTGAAGGTCTATTTTAAATGACATAATTCGTAGTTTAAAACTGTCAAAAGGATGAAAGAATATTAGAAGGAAAGATTGGCGAGAAAATAGGTGGACGGTATATTATTGAAAAGTAGACACATGGAAAAGGAAGGGAATATAAGGAGCGTCTGCAGGGGGTGTGGAAATCGTAGCATTAATGTAGCGCTTGGAGTAGTAAGCAGGCGTGAAAGTGGAAATGGATCCGTGCAAGATGGTCATTTACTTGAGGGAAGGGAGCAACATACCTAAATTATGACCGTTAACGAATGGACACAGGCGGTTGGCTGAAATTCCTTTGGCGGAAGTAGATGGACGTACCTCGATAGAGATCATAGGGGTTTAATAAGGGGGAAATTTTGGATAGTTTACTGTGAGATGTGTGGTTTGATAAGTTTTGGATCGAGTATAGTCAAAAAACGAAAGCAGATTTAACACAAAGTAGCTTCTTCGTGCTGTTCTTTAAATTGCGGGGTTCCTGGTAGAGACAGTCGAGAGGGAAAACGAGTGAGCCGTGCAAAGGAAGAATGGAGATATTTGGGACAGATGAAGATCTGGGCAAAGTGGAGGAAAAATTGGAGATGGTCGTGTGACACGAAGCAAGATTGGCACGGACGATTGCATCAGTGCATCTTAATCAGATTTCATGCAGGATTCTAACAGGCGTGGAAAGGTGAGGGGAAAAGTTGCGCCGAAGGAGGGGAATAGATTCAGCGGAGAAAGCGAGGGGGAATTGGCAGGGGCAGAGTGAGGAAAAGAGGATGGAGGCGTCAGCTAGGAATTGGTCGAGAAACGAAGACGAAAGTAATTGGTGTGGGCAGCGGAACTGAGCGGAGCCGACAGGTAGAAAGGAGAGTGAGAATCGAACAGACGACGGGAGGTAGGCGGGTGGATGTGTCCTGTGGCGCTGAAGTAGAGCATAGTAGGCTATCACGGGAGAACAAGTATGAGCTAATACTGGATAAAATGAGGATGAAAGGAAAGGAGGATGGAGTTATTTTCGAGTGGAGCGTTCTTTTGCCGCCTGTAAGGAGGTTAAAAAGGGCCAACAAAGAGTGAAGTTGATAAGTGATAAGCGTGGGGAGGTAGGCATCTGTTGTAGGTGCCTAAGTAAATGGGAGAAAATCGTGGGAAGTCTGCTGCGAGAGATGTGATGGTTATATAAATTGATTTTGGTTGCAACGGGGTGGTTGGTTTGCATGTGCACAAGCACAGTTGTGTCGGCCAACATGGAGTTCAGGCCAAGAGAAGTAGGCAATCATCTTGACCAGAAAATATGCGTCCAAAGACGCGTCGAAATAGCAGCAGTTTAGAAATCTAGTTTCTGGAAAGTTTTTACCGAAACCTTTTGGAAAACGTGCGAGTATGACGAAAGTGCTTTTGCCAGTGGTCTTAGTACTGTGTGGACGTTGAAGTTTATGCACAGGCACATTTTTGTCGGCCAAAACCAATTATTACGCAAAGATAATCAGCCAATCAGCTTTGCCTCAAAATCCGAGTCGGCGGAAAAGGATAAATTGTGCAGTATTGGTAACCAAAAATGTTTGAAAACAATTTGACTGTACCGGAAACTGTCCGTAGTATGATCACTATCGACTGCAAACAATCTATATGCATTTTGTGTGATGTAGACATGTAGCGGCCCCTACTTCAGCCAATTACCTGCAAACCTGGGTACATTACGGCTTTCTCGTATTTAGCGGAGAACCATTTAAAGTGTGACCGCATCTGCGGTAAAGGGATTGTTATTATGGAACACACAAAACCATTATACATTTTGATGAGTAAAAAAACAAGTATCTCTTTGATGCAAACATGGGCCATTCAACCAGAGACGCGCCAACCCAGCGAGGTTGAAAATAATTCGAAACAAATATGGCGGGAAAACAAAAGACCGCGCATATGGCAAATAATTAGCTTGTTTACAATATCAGTGAGTCTTCGATGGCCTGGTAGCACACAGAACACCATAGCGGTAGCACTGCACACACCCCCACCACTATTCTCCGACATGACGCCAATGTCACCGAGAGCAAACAAACAGACTCGCCGCCGCCCCCGCCGTGCCCAATTTCAGTCTAAGAAGCCACGAATGGCTTGTGCCTCCTTGCAGAAGCATATATCGAAAGAGATGCGGCCTTGGGAGCCTATGACGACAAGAAAATCGAGGATTGCGACGACGAAAACGACTCCCCCAGACCTATCTTTTGGCCGAGGGCAGCGATGCCATATTACGAATGTCGAATTTTAATCCGGAAGAATTTGAGTACATCTGGAGCCTGTTCGGCAACTTTGTGAGTACACACTACAACGTTCGTCGAGGGCCGAAGAGCGATATCAGTGGCAAGGATTCGTTTTTTATGATGCTAACGGCCTTGAAAAATGGAGGGCAGTGTGACTCTCTAGCCCGTGTGTTTGGTAAGAAAGGGCCAACATTCGAGACTTTGGTTAACCTTTTTGTGCGCACGGTAAGCGAGTTTATGTATGAATCTGCTTTTATATCAGCCGGTGCCCAATATTTAATGGAAAACTACGAAAAGAAAGGGCCCTATTTCGACGTTTCAAGTATGCGAGGTACGCCACCGATACTACTTTCCAACAGGCGTTCCGCCCCAGCGGCAATATGCAAGAAGGTAAATTGTACTTTAGCGGTAAACACAAGCTTTACGGCTTTAAAGTGGAGATGTCAGTATTACCGAATGGAATTTCTATCGGTTGCACCAAGCATTACCCCGGTTCAGTGTCGGATTGGACAATATTTCAGGAGAATCTTGAGTTTCACTGTGATTATCTGCGAAAATCAGGGGGGGAGCGTAACTGGGAGGATATCGGGGAATTAGTTTCAGAGTACCCACGTTCGTGGGCTGTTTTGGCGGACAAGGGTTATCAAGGTATCGGGGAATTTAGTATTGCAATTTTGCCAAAAAAAAAGCCTCATAATGGCGTGTTGTCAAGAAATGATCAGTACCGCAATTACAGAGTGTCGTCTGATCGCGTGGTCGTCGAAATTTTTTTGGTCGGCCCTGTGGGTTGTGGGCGGTCATGTCTTCGAAATGGAGGTGGGCATAGGCAAGCTAAGATCATTACTTTCTTTGCTGCGTTGCGCTTCCTAACATCCATATTCGCATGGACCCCCTACGAAATGTGGACCTGGATGTTTATCGGCGGTTTAGGAATCGTCTGTTCGATATTGGCGTCAACACTGCCCAAAAGCCCCGCAAAGTACAGGAGAATTATCGCAGAAAGAGGAGGGCTAGAATGGATTGAAAATTCCTTGCTGGGAGCAATTCTGGCGTTCGGCGGCAGCCGAGCAGTGACGTGTGAGCTTTCACCCCAGTTATGATGATTTGTAACAGTTGCAGACAATGACTAAAAAATAATTGATTTCTAGCACTATAATGAATTGTTTTGTTATCTTTTCATCTTATGATATGATCAATTCCCGTCAAGTTTCCGGTTTGTACACTCGTTACAGATGCTTACTCAATAACTAGACTGTTGGAGAATTGGAACTGATTTTTGGTAAGTCAATTACAAGGTCACTCGGTCATTTCTTATTTACCCTGTCTTTGGATATTTAGATATCAACTGGCTTTGAGACCTATTAGACGTAGCTGAAAAACTCTGTGTACAAATGCATTGTTGAAGGAAGGAAGTTATTAATGAAGTGATTGTGTCAAAAGCATCTTTAAAGTTAGAATTAATCGTGTCTAAGTCGAAAGAAAAAGAAGTTGGGGAGGGAAATCCAACTGAAAATGGTAAGAGATTGTTTGAGTTTAGATTTCAATGCGTAACTGTCAATAGAATGTTTATTTCGCACGAACTGAAGTGCTGCAGAAGGGGTTTAAACTTAACCTAGTTTTATGCAAAAAGAGGAAAACGTCTACAAGTACCATTCTAGATGGGTTGCAGCGACCTGTTGGTCACGCTGCGACCTGCGGGTTTTTTTTGGAATAAATGGGTTTGAGGGAAGTCTTGGGTGATCATGTCCTTCAAATCTTGTGCTTCCCAAGCCAAAACACAGATTGAGACGGGTATGCGAATTTGAAAGTAGTGTTTTCCATAATTTCCAGGACTATGGATGTATTATCTGTCCATAGTTTGTATGCTGAACAGAACAGCCCTTGTTTTTTTCGGAAGGCAGGTTGGGGTACTCTTGCCTATGGTGCCCCTCAATTCCGCACTTGTGGCAGCGACTCTTACAACGAGGTAGAATTATTTTGTCAGTGATTGGACCTGCGAGACTTCTACGTTCAATTGAACAGGGTGGACAGAAATTCCTATAAAGGGAACCAAGCTGTATGAAGGAGTCAGCGCTTTCCTTCCTCGAGTTAGTTGAGGTAGGGAGTGCAGGGATTCTTGGTGTTATACGTGAGAAAATTGGGGTTCGGGGCTGGCACGGTGTGATAGGTGGGGGAATGATGGTGGGTAGAACTGGGTGGGAGACTGGAGGAGTCGGCAAGGAGGAGGGGACAGAAGAACCTAGAATAGTTGGAGAGGAGTTGAGGCAAACATCACAACGTTCGAGATCGTTGTCTATGCAAGTGCCGCGTGAGTTAATCCCATCCGTGAAAAGAGTCCAGTAACGACTTTCTGCAATGAGGTTGATTTTGAGCGATAAGATCTGATAGGGGTAAATCGTCGGGAGAAGAGATACTCAGAACCAACTACCCCAAGAAGGAGGTGTTGCAAGCGACAAAAGTGCTACCGTGGTATAGTTGAACGAACGAAAAGGAGTGGATAGGGAAGACAGTTGAATGGGCTACAAGCAAGTATGGAAGGGGCAGGGTCTACCACCTATGCTTAGTGACTACGGTAAAATAAATGCTTCTTGGGTCTGAAGTTGACTCTCAACTTCCTAACTATTTGGGACTGAGCTTGAAGCTGCCTGCCAACTTGCTTGACCTCTCCATGAGGAAGCGGTTTACTCAGCTTATATAGACTTTTGGCTACCCCTAAAGTCCGAAAAAAACTACAGAAGGTACCAGGAAATGCGCAGAAACAATTTGTGCGGATGACATACTCTAAACAGAAGATACTTAAGAAACTAACAATCGATGAGGTCCTCTTATTTCCCATTCTCTAAATCAGATCCAAACAACTCCTCTGAAATATCCATGCTGTCCAAGCAGTCCCCACAAATATCTGCGAATGGCTCACAGCTCTCTATTCCCTCCTGGGAGACATCTAAACTACTAAAGATATCTCCATCCGGTTTCAGCGTCGGCACCACTTGATCCATACTCTCCAGTCCAGGCCCCACCAGTACAACACTTTCCATGCCCCCATTTCCCTCATTCAACTCGTCCTCGTCCTCGTCATCCTCCTCTTCGTCCTCTTCATCCTCATCCTCATCCTCCTCTTCAACCTCATCCTCCCGTCCTCCTCTTTATTAACCTCATAGACCAATCCAGGGGCTACCCACTCCTCAAAGGTCTCCCCAGCTCCCTCCTCGATGTCCCACTCCCGCCCCTTACCTACCTCCTCCGCCTCATCCTCGATAAAGAGGCGACGCACGAATTCGATGATCTTTTTCTTGGTTTGCCGGCGCAGGTAGTCCTCGCGGTCAGTAGGTCCAAAAGGGAGTAGGGGAATAGAGTTTAGGGGGCGGGGATGGCGATTTTTGGAAATGATTTTCGAGGGGCGTAGATTGGTCATTTTGGTAGGTTTGGGGGAATGGGAGGTAATCGAGGGTGTTTCGGGTGTGTGGGGGGAGAGGTGTGATTAGCAAAATGATCGAGGACGTTTAAAACTTGGAATAAAGGGGTTTAAATAGGCTCCCGGGGCAGGTTCTATAGATTAGAAATAGGTAAAACAAATCTGCAAGGGATTTTTTCTAGTAGTGTATTTGCGCCCTTTTCTCAAAAAAACGAATTTGGAGGAGGAGGTAAGCAAAAAGGGAAAAAGAACTTGATTCGGGATCGATTCAGAGGGGTAGATACAGTATAAAAATATCTAGATAAAATGGAAGTAAATTTGGAGAGGACCGCGTTAATGATAAGCGAGGTTCAGGGAGGACGAGGAACGACCGTAACTATAAGCAAATTTGGACAAGGAGACGTATTACAGTAAACAATAGGCCTGTAGATGACGGCGACAAAAAAAATCTGCGCCTAACAAAATCCGTGCAGCAGAATAATTTGTTATAATCGGAGAATGAATGGGTGGTTGGGGCTGTGTTCGAGGCTTTTTCTGGTTGAAATGGAAGGAAACCGGTGAACTTAGTCGTGTTTATGATGCAGTTTGGTTAAGAAGGATGCTATAAGCTAATTTTCCATCCATTTCTGCGCTTACAGTTTCCTATTAATTCCGCAATGTAACTTGACCTGTCTACATGAATCACCCCTCGGGCTGACGGTACATCGATACCACATCCAAATGCACACGTGGCTCCCAATATGTGGACGAGTGAGTCGAGAATGTTAAACCAGGCTGTAAAACGAGCCTTTTTCGTCACAAGGAAGCAAACCATGAAAAACAATGGTACGGGCAGATGATAGGAGGCCCGTCAAGGCTGAGGATAGGGATTCGCATGCGTCTCGAGTTTTGAAATAGACGATGAAATGGACCTGTAGTTCCTGAAACTCTGAAATTAGTTTTTCGGCCTCTACTGCCGTGAGGAGGGCCACCGACTGCTTTGGAATGTAATTGACGATATAGCGAATACTTTAACGAGCTTTTGCGGTGCGAAGGAGTTTCCAATTGGATAGATCACAGGCTTCAGCGATGGCGGAAGTGGTGGAGGATGGTGCAGTTGCGGTAAGGGCGACAATTGGAGTATCAACATCGCCCGGACGGACGTGATGACGGAGACCTCGTAGGCTATTTCGAAACTCTGCCCAGGAGATGACCAAGTGGCATTCATCGATAAAAATACTATGTAATTTTCTGAGAGTAGCGTTTTATCTGATGAAGGAAGCGTAAAGACTTTTCGGAGTATCTTCAACATTGAATATAACGATTCTAACTGTGCGACATTTGTCATTCCCCCTTTCGTGGAGTCATTTCCCGCCAGTACGCTGCGGAGTAATTCTTGCTGGAGGGAGATGAGAGCGAAAATTATGAAGATGAATTTACCAGAGTGCATGCAAACCGCGAAGAGAAATGTCAGGGACTTTCCACCATTGTTATGGAGGACAATCATTACATCCTATTTGGGAGCGCAGGCTATTTCTGCAGTGATGCTGAGAACGGAAAGTTGCATCCCTATTTGAGAGAAAAGACTTGAGAGCAGCGCAAACATCTTGAAGTTTCCTGCGCTTCAATGAAAGATCAACGAAGTCTAGTTTTAGTGGTCGAGTGGTGGGAAGTGGATTTCCCGGGATTCCGGTGGGAATGAAGTCTTCGTTTGGAAATAACTTGATGTAAATCTTCTCGACTACGCTGCAGGTCCTCATGTTTATAGTGTTGCATGGGCAGCGTACTGAGGAAATTGGAATATTGTCGTTTGGGGAGGCTGAGGTGCGGAAGCTTTTGGAAAAGGGAGCTGAGATTGATGGAGTGTGTTGGGTCATTTTGAAGGGACTTTTCTCGTTGTCGAGGAATATAGAGGAGGAATAAAGTGCACGATGCCAATAATCGAAGGATTTGCGGTATTGCTCCAACTCAGATCTGATTAACTGTCTCATGTCGATGGATGACACTCCGTATATGCAATGGGCCGGATTTTCTCCGTGCCCTGCCTGCAAATGCATAATGGTCGTCGTATCACCGGTCTGGTCTGCGTAGTGCCCGACACATTTCTTAACAGCTCTGGCGTGGTATTGGTGATTGATAGGGGTATATCGTCGGGAGAAGAGATATTCAGAACCAACCACCCCAAGAAGGAGGTGTTGCAAGCGACAAAAGTGCTACCGTGGTATAGTTGAACAAATAAAAAGGAGTGTATATGGGAGAGAGTTGAGAGGGCTACAAGCAAGTATAAAAGGGGCAGGGTCTACCACTGATGCTCTGCAACCAGCTTAGGAAAAAGTTTTCTTGGGTCTGAAGTTGACTCTCAACTTCCTACTACTCGGAGCTTGACCTGAAGTTGTCTGCCAACTTGCTTGACCTCTCAAGGAGGAAGCACTTTACTCAGCTTATATAGACTTTTCGGCTAATCCTAAAGTCTCAATCAAACATACTAAATACCATAAAACGCATAAAAGGGCATCTTGTGGATGTGATTGGCCAGAGGGAAGATATTATCAAGGAAAATATCTGTATCTACTCCTCACAATCGTTATCCTCAAGATCAGAACCAAATAACTCCTCCAAAATATCCATACTCTCAATGCAATCCCCACAAATTCCCTCGAACGGCTCAAAATGATAAATGGCTTCATCAGACATATCCAGATCCTCCAACCCTTCCTCGCGACCCTCAGCCTCCGCGCCAACCCCATCCGAAGAATCCGAGATGATGATCACGCCCTCACTATCCCCTCCATCCCCACAGCAACCTCCCCACGATTATACACCATCGGTTCCCACGGAGCTACAAAGTCTTCCTCATCCTCGGATCCCTCCACGTCCGACTCAGTCCCCTCTGACTCCTCCTCTTCCGCCTCCTCCAAGAAGTGCCGACGAACCCACTCCCGAACACGCTCACGGTCCATCCTCCTGAAGTAGTCGTCGTAGTCTGTTGGCCCATTATTCATTAGGGCTAGGCCGTTGATGGGGCGAGAGGGGCGGCTTTTGGTGATGGGGGCGGAGGGGCGAAGGTTGTTCATTCTGATAGACGTTGGGGAATGGGAGGCAATGTAGGGTGTTTTGGGGGGAGGGGTAATGAGTAAAATGATCGGGGACATTTGGAACTTGGAATAAAGGGGTTTAAATAGGCTCCCGGGGCAGGTTCTATAGATTAGGAATAGGTAAAATAAATCTGCAAGGGATTTTGCAGTAGTGCATTTGCGCCCTTCTTCTCAATAAAAGGTGAATTTGGAGGAGGAAGTAAGCTAAAAGGGAAAAGGAACTTGATTCGGGGTCGATTCAGAGGGCTAAATACAGTATAAAAATATGTAGATAAAATGGAAGTAAATTTGGAAATGACGGTGGGAGAAGTTAGGGGCGGGATCGTTGTAGGTTGCTGGATTACACGAAGGGAGGACCATTTCCTGTATTACATGAAGGGAGGACCATTTCCTGTATTACATGAAGGGAGGACCATTTCCTGTATTACATGGAGGGAGGACCATTTCCTGTATTACATGAGGGGAGGACCATTTTCTGTATTACAGTGATATTAGCTTACATTGGAAGAAATTTTTTCTGTCTCCGGATCTGTTGTTATTTGAGCCAGAAGTTGTTGTGGTGAGACTGCAGAGCCTCTCGACGAAAAGAGAAAGTCTGGAAGTTTTTGACATCTTCGTTCTTGTCGAAAACGGTCATGACGGGTTCGTTTTCAATTGGACGGACAAGAAGTAGATGGGCGAGAAGGAGTCCCGAATTCACAGCATCCGGGAATCTGGCAATACGTTTGGTCAAGACTTTCCGAAGTTCCCTGGTTTTGCTGTAATTTGTAGCTATGAATGCGTTTTACCGAGAAACGAAAATATGGAGGGAAGCAGAATGGATTTTCTTGACTTCAAAAACGCCTGCGTCCATTCCGCGGGGTGGACCTCCGCAACAAATTTGCGAAAAACGGCGACACGATTCTGCAGTAGCTGCGGAGAAATCCCAGGAATGAGCTGAGCGCGGATAATGAGACACAGCAGTTATCTTCAAAGCTACAAGTATCGGAAGTTCAGATCGTGTAACCGATCAAGGGGCTGAATGTGATAAAGAGGGATGGAGCGGAAGATTTTGGCCTTTATATGATCACGGAGGGAGTTGTAATGGCTGTGAAGGTATTTAACTGGATCGAGCTACGGTAGTGTTACCGGCAAAGGAGAAGTCAGAGATTTGGGGGTGAGTTATGTAGGAGTAGTGATTATGTTTGATCCAAAAAGTAATCGAGGCCGCCGCACGAAGGTCATTTACGCGGAAATAGCTGAAAAAGTACGTGGAGGGTAGGAGAAGGGTGTATTAGGGAGCTACGAGAGGGTTTCATAACTGGTAGGAAGACAGTAATGGGGAATATTGACGGACACATTACGAAAGGATCAATGGGATCATGAGGTATCAAAGTAAAGACGATAGGGCCAAAGGAATAGTGATCTGAATGATGTATGCACGGAGTAAGGCAGTATGATACAGAGCGAAAGATCAGATGAGGGCGCGGTGATATCTTGTTCCAAAATAGTCTCGTAAGATTAAATGGAAAGACACGCTGGTGCAAATCCCGTCAAAAATTATTCCCATATTGAATAATTGAAATAGTTTCGTAGAAATTAAATGAATGTCGCGTATTGTCAGAAAAATTATTCATTTTCTTGCGAGCAAGAGAGAATTTTTTTCTTAAAACGCGAATTATTTCAGGTATTTAAACCATACGATAGATTGTTCACAGACTGTCATTCTTGATATTAGATCCTGGATGGTCAATGTACTGGCTCCCGCATCGATCAAGTAGCCTTAGATCGTCAACGCCACCCAGCAGGATCGGCAGATTCGGTGCGTAAGAGGCGTAATTCTCCAAGCAAAGGGCATCCTTTGCTCATCAATATGAACGCGCAACCTTCTTCTGCTAATAGTTAGATCGTCTCCGACTGCTTTAAGCAGCAGAAAGTCGACAGCACCAAGTGGGTGTGTAAATGCGGCAAAGTGGTAAAACAAAAAAGCACTTGCTACACCAATCTGTTATCCTACATTACCCGTCACCACAATCAGCATAAGCAGATCGGATCCATCGCCAGTGCTCCATCCATTAATCAATTACCAGATTTCTGCTACTCAAAAAGGTTCAAGCTATATTTCCTTGGCTTCAGATCGTCATCATCGGTCTTCGCCCGTTCTTCATATGCGAAGATAGGGTGCTTCGGTGCTATATGAAGGTAGAAACAATCTCTATCAACACTTTTACGAAGTATCTTTCCGAGCTTACAGAAAAAATTGAAGCCGAAATTGCTGCTTTACTGTCTTACAAATTTGGCCTCGTATTTGACGGTTGGACTGAAGGCGATACCCACTTCCTTGCTATTTTCGCATAAATTCCCGGTAGTAAGAACGCCTGTGGATTTCTGAAGCTACTATTGACTTTTTCGCCAATGGGAGGAGATGAATCATTAGACGCGAAGGAGCGCTATTGCTTCTTTTGCTATATTTTAGATTTGTACTCTAAAACTCGGGCAAATGTAGCTGCGTTAGCTGGAGACAACTGTGCGATAAACAAGTCATTTACAGGGAAAGCAGGGATGCTGCTTATTAGTTTCGCAAGCCATCGCTTCAATCTTGCGGTCCAGAGCTATTTGGTAGGCTATACAGGAATCCTTGGCCAGATTCACGGGGTCATTATGAAGTTGAATAATCTCATTCCTGCCGCTAAGTTACGTAAATTGACGCACCGTCGAGCGAAAACGGCCAATAAGATGTGGTGTATTTCAACACACGACATGTTAGTTCGATATCAGGAAATCAAAGATCTACTAATGAATAAACGACTGCGGGATTGCCAAAAATATTTATAATTCGAACGTATTGAATAAAATGGCGGAGAATGAAGACGAAATTTCGAACAAGAGCAAATTCATGGATGATGAAATACTAGAATCAATGTGCAAGGAGTCAGAGAGCAAGGGAAAGAATTTAGGAAGTGCTTTCACTTCGACATCCAAGCGGCCAAACGGCGAAAATCTTTCGAGAGTTGCCCAAGAGAGAAGCTGAAAAAAAGAAAGACTGTCTAATGCATCCATAAATTTGGGGCTCCGTTAAATGGTGCAGATTGGTATCAGAGAAAAACCTTTCACAATGAATCACTGAAAGGTGGACAGAGAACTTCTATAAGTGGACAGAAGCAGGAATTAAGACCTCAATTCTACGGTTACCGGAACTGTTGCGGATTTTTCCACGAGGAACAAAATTCACAAAGAATCAATGGATAATAATCAAGTTTTCGAAAGTCAGAACATTGCAGAAACTAAACTATACGAAACTTGTGCGGAACATACGACAGAGAGCGAGTCTCATTTACTTACACAGAAGATAACGCATTGTGAGCACAACTCATTTGCTGCTGCACTCTGAAGAAGTAACCAAAACCACCGGGATGAATTAACTGGCGCTTTTCAACAAGGCACTGGAATTAAAGATTTACCATTCAAGTCGGTTTAACAGAAACAAGAAATGAAAGAATTTTTGGTATCATTGCAAGATATACTGTATGTGGATAGAATGGGAGGTGAAAAAACGGCGTTCAAACTTGGACCCGCACTTAACGAGAATGAATTAACAGTAAACCTGAGTTCAATAATATCATTGAAACGTGACCTAAGACAGAGATGAGCGATCGTGAATCTTCTGTTGTACGACCGGGATGAAATTAGACAGTGCAGTGACTTAATTGGCAAAGATATACTTCTCGTATCATTAGAACAGGTTGAACTCGATAAGTTGAGTTCTTTCGTTGTACCTATGTATTCGTTCGTCGCTTGGGAGGCTTAGTTGTGGATGAGGTACAGTTCATTATATAAAGAGCCCACTACCGAAAGTGGATGACGAAAATAAGGTTTTTTCAACATAAGACAATGAAAGAAGTTCCTCTCATAATGATAAAGGGAACATGCCCGCTGTAAATGACAAACGATATTCTCAGTTCCTATAGCTTTTCCGAGGCCGGGGTAAGTTTGACATCAGAATGAATAATGAAAAAAGCACAAACAGGGCAGGGAAATTTCATTGGCGCTCAGCAAAATATGTCTGCATTCTACTGAATTTTAATATTTTCACTTTACTGTACAAATCTTTTCCTGCAATTTGGGGGCAGGAATTTCCGTAAGCATTGCCCCAGTCCAATAATATTTCTGAACAAATTTCTGCAAAAAATGATATGATACACCTGCGTTTGAGCGCGGTTCTACTGGGCCACGCTTATGATCGCTCGGAAAATGTCGAGATTTGGGAGAGAATGCTGGTTGGAGGTGGGCGAGGGCTCCCATTTGGCCAAATTTACAGCCTACATCGGGGAAAAGTGCGGGTAAATCGGGGGAAAGTGAGCAGTGAGGTTGAACTTGTGCCAACGAATACAGCCCGTAAGTCGGCCTACAACTTTGTGCATAACAGCAATGTTACTCCCGCATATCTATGTGACATATTCATAGGATGCATTAGGATAGCGGATTGGAGGTGAAATGTATTAGAGGATAAGTAGAGTTGGAGTATTGAAAAAATAGGATAAAAGCAACGAAAGAAGATGCGGTGGAGGTGTAATAGGTGAAACGGCATAGTATATAAAGAATTGAGCAATTCGGGGTTTTCATGTTTAAGAGATGTCGACTGGTGGTACTAGGGGATATTTTATAAACTAAAGAGGAGGGGAACATCGGTTCAGGGATTGGGTGGATATATGTATTGGGGATACCAAGAGGCCACGTTAGGGTATGATGAAAGGGGTAGGTGTGAGGGAAAGGAGTCATAGGAAGCTAGTTGTTTGAAGAGATTAGTGAAGTAGGGACTGGGGGATGAAGAAATATTTCTAGAACCGTCCAGCAATTCCCACAGTTCTTTCCTGGAAAAGAGAAAGCAAACCTCCAAAAAGAGAAATCGCGTTCAAACACTACAGCTCAAATCTGATACATCACGTGGAAACGGAATATCTGGCGACACGACGGGCGGGGTGAAAAGAGCGCCATTCAAAGCACTGTCAAGGAGAGTAAAGAAGAGGAGTGAGTGGGCAGCCGCTTTTTACGCAGAATTATTAAGTGAGCCTCAGTGACTTCGAAAGGTTTGGGTCAAGTGTTCGGCATTAGTACTGCAGCTTCGAGGAAGTTAAATTGGAAAGATGAAGTGGGGTGTGCTTTTCTCTCTCGATTGTTGACAATCGCCTTCCGATTTCTCGGTGTATTACAATTCAATGGGTTCAAAATTTCATGAACTCTCACAGCATATTGCTCCGGGCCCAGACTGGAAAACTGTTGAAACCCCTGTCAAAAACGCTATACATTGAAAAATTGAAATTGAAAGGTCTATAGCATTTCATTTGGGTGAATTGAAGAGATGTTTTGAAACGAAAGTGTATGATGAGAATCAAATCGAAAACGCTAATGAAACTATTTTTGTATTTAGCATGGGTAACGAGAAGAGTTTGGGTTTTAAAGGCGATTCAGGTGTAAATTATGCTGATGTCACGTCTGAAGGAGATGCCGTTACATTGATTGTCCGATTGTCCGGGGACGTGAATGCTCGCATCGAGACACCCATGTTAATCTTTAAAAGCCAAAACAGATCATATCATATAAGGGTTCTTCAGAACAACGTGCGAGGTTTTTGTTACCGCTCTGGTCCCAAAGGATGGATGGATTAAAAAGTTTTTAAGGCATTGCTTTCTGAGGCTCGGGCCATCAAGCCTCTTTCGAATGCGGCGCGGCGTATTTTATTAGTCGAAAATTGCTCTTTTCATGCTTTCAATGAAGAGTTTGAGTCGTTGCGGTTAAAGAATAGAACTGTTTTGAAATTATTGCCGCCAAACGCCACCTATTTAATACAACCTGGTGATTCATTTATTATCCCGAAAATAAAAGATTCTTTGCGCAAATGTCGGAGGATTAACAGTATGAATTTATCAGACTAAAACGTTAGACTGAATTGAGTGGTAAGCTGCCCGATCCTGGAACGCTGTGTTCTTGAGATTAGCTGCAGCTGCCGTCCAAAATGTCAGTAATCAGCGAGACATGGATGGCATATGGTACGCTAGGAAAGCCATGATCCGTACATTTTTGTCCTTAGATTTGATTGTTAGATGGGAGGAAGGGCAATTGAGTGGCGATCTGCAGCATTTTATTGCTAGAAATCGAGAGTATTTTGAAGGAAAGGAGTTAGGCGAGAAACAGGTACCTAATGACGAATATCATGCATTTTGGCTGTTAAATTGTTAAACTGTGCCAGTACTTTTTGTGGTACATTTAATTGTATTGGATACATATTTCTATTGGCCCATTTTATTAACTGCGCAGAGTTGCAAATCAGCAGGTGCGAATTTAGAATGGCCCAATCTAAATCAGGTAATTGGCGTGACCTAGGAGGCGTTTCTCTTACGACTGTCACTACCCATACGTGGTAGACATTTCCCCTCCTATACTCCGTTGAAGCCTCTTAACCCTTCTTCCTTGCCCACCTCTTTGTGTTCCCACATCTGTACTTAGGTAGCACTATTTTCGCTTGCAGCATCTCCGTTCTAGCATATGCGCCGAATTGTCCCAATCAGGCATTAGGCGAGGGGTTGTTTACTCACTGCCATTATGGGACCGTCGTATGCGAGAGCTGAGAGCTGCTCGTTGGGCCTTGAGCCCTGTCACCCCTCTTCACCCAGAAGGATGCGGTTCATGACCGCAGCGGGTAGCATGCCATTAACAGATCCAGTTGAGCAGTGAAACAATGTCAAAAGAATACAGCTCTATACAGCAGTTTCTTACCTTGCATAACCCAGGGGCTCTAGTTTAGGTATAAAGTACAGTAGATTACTGAAATACTTGCTCTCTGCTCACTCTACTTTCTCTGCGGCCAAGCGGAACCTACCATCTCCTTCCTTGGGATTCTGGCAGCCCTCTCGCTGTATAAGAGGGGACGGTCTCGCCCTCTTATAGGGGCTGCCGGTCTGGAGTTCTAAACGTTTACACTGCCCGTACATTGTACACTACCATTGTACACTGTACGAGCCCGCCTCCCTCTCGTACAGTATACAGTGGTACTGTATACTGTACGAGCGAACCAGTCTAATCAGACCGCGACGCTGGGAGTCCCGTGACACCAAACTCGCGCGACACGCCCCCCACTCGTTGTGGGCCATGGGCGCCACACAGGAGATGACGAACTCCAGCACCAACCCCCCACACTTAAGTGGCCCTCTTGTATACTCTCTCCCCATCTAACTCACTCCCAGAGCATGTCCTCTACCCCTCTTGCCTACTATTCCCAATCTACATCCATCTCCTCAACCTCCGTCCGGCGAACGACCGAGATGCTGATAAACAGCCGGTATACTCCCGAAGGTGCCACATTCTCCATCGCCTAACAACCATTTTCTTCATTTACATCCGTTCTAGAGGTCTAGGAGGCGGTGCTTTCGACTTCTGTAAAGTGCAGAAAGCAGTGCCCTGGTCATAACTACTTGTCCATCCGGAAGCGCGAGCGGAGGATGAGGGAAAACCAGGGAGGCAGCAGCGCCGCTCCCTATTTACTCAAGACTCAAGACTTCACTCACAACGATTACGATTTCTCTCCATGTTTCCTTAGTACTTAGGCTTCTATGATGAATTCTTCTCCATCTTTGCTCTTCAACCTACTCGATTACTAGATTCTACTTCTCTAGCTCCATTGATTTTCTTGCTTTTCCTTAGATGAGTAAATGATTAAGTCTCGTCTTACGCGGGACAATGCGACCCGCATGAATTACGTTCCATTAACGCGAACGATGGAGGACATTAACTCGTAGCGTGAGTGGTTTGCCTAAGGCACCCGGCACGGCCCATAGAAATATGAATCGAAGGCCTTCCACTTGCTACCCTTATTGAAGGCCTTACCGAGCGCCATCAACACTTCATCTCCAACTTCGAATTCCCTGACTTTTACCTTGGCCAAGCGTGGTTCTCTAGATTTCTCCACCACACCAGCCCGCGTTCCAGAATCGGCTAAGGTCTTGATAAGTCGATGGCGGGGACCAGCATAACTTATAAATGCTACCGAATCACTGGAAAGAATCCTCCGATTAATCTTATACATCAGTCGGAAACATTAAGTCGGAAACATTAAGTGGCGCCACTTCGGTCGCGTTTTTGGTAACCATACAGGACTTTAGGGAGGGCTTCTGACCAGTCTCCTCTACCGTGATCGATCGACCTTTTGAGCGCGTGCTTGATAATTTTCACAATCTGCTCCGCACGAACTTTTGTCATCGGCGCGTAAGCAAGCACCGCTTTCCATTCCGCTCCGTTCTCTTTCATGTACTCTTGTACCGATCTCGCCGTATATCCAGTCGCGTTATCCGAGACGATCATCTTTGGCGGTCCGAACGGTGATAATATCTTTCCCTCGATTAACCTCATCATTGTATCGGCTGTAAAATCTGTCATGGCCCACGCCGTGGGCCACCTAGTCATATGTTCCACAGCAATCAGAATAAATAATTTTCCAATATTGGAAGGCTTAATGGTCCAGCGAAGTTTATCGAGAAGGTCTCGAAGAGTCCAGTAGCGGGGGCTCTCAGACTCGAGTGATACGTCGGAAACCTTCTCGCATTCTGACCCCCATCACAACCTTGTACGTACTCAGTGAAGTCCCGGTACACCCAAGCCACCTGAATCGGCGTCTCACGAACTTTCACGTTGAACTGACGTCCCAGCGTAAAACATCATCGCAAAAGGTGCCCAGTGTCTCCCAGCGTTGACCGTGACCGTTCGGAGGCACGACAAAGAGTCCGTCCTTCTCGCGACGAAAGAGGGTGTCGTTTCAGAGCATGAAACTCTTCGCACTTCGCTTGACTGCGACCTTCTTCTTCGGGTCGGATTCTCGATCTCGTTCTCCGGCTAGTAACCGCGCTACATCTAGAAAGTGCGGTACCAAACCGTCAAACTTCGGATCTACCCAATCCACTGTCGCTACCAATCCGTCATTTATTCTTTCCGCTTCCTTGCTTGTTCTTCGCGAGAGGTAATCAGCCGCCACATTCCCCAGGCCCGGACGATATTTGATCTTGAATTCGTATTCTGCCATCAAGTCCATCCACCTTGCCCACCGCCCGTGAACATGTTTCTTCTTGAACGCGTTTTGTAGGGCTTAGTGATCCGTATAGAGGGCGAACGGCTTATCAGACAGAAGGGACACTCGGAAATTCTTAAAAGCAAAAACTACGGCAAGTGATTCTCGTTCATTTGTGGAGTAGCAACGCTCCTGGTCCGTCATCGTTCGGGAAGCGAACTGAATGGGATTTACTTTACCGTCTTCTTTCTTCTGCGGGAAAACCAACCCAAGGGCTGCCAAAGAGGCATCTGTTTCCATTAAGAAAGTAAAATTGAAATCCAGAACGGCTAACATTTGAGGGGTATTCAGCTTCCCCTTCAAGTATTCAAAAGCCACTTGCATCTCCGGAGTCCATTCGAAAGCCTTCTTGACAGACTTCGCCGTGTGTAACACTGCTGAGCTGTCGGCAAACCCCCTTATGAACCGTCGGTAGTACCTCGCGAACACTAGAGAGCTCCTAAGTTCTGTAACGTTTTCAGGCACAGAAGCTTGCACAATATCTTTGATCTTGTTAGGGTATACCATAACACCGCTTTAATTGACAATGTGACCTAGCGACTTCACTTCTGACTGAGCAAAGCTGCACATCGTTACCTTCAGCTTCAACTTCGATTCTTTAATCCTCCTAGACACCTCTTTGCAATGAGCTATTTGTTCCTCTAACTTCTTAGAGAATATAACAAAATCTTCCACATAAACCATAGCAAACGCTAACCCGGGAAGGACCTCGTTCATCATCCTTTGAAACGTCGCTGGAGCGTCCATGAGTCAAAACTGAATTACCTCGAAATTGTAGGTTCGATGTCGAGAGACGAATGTTGTCTTTTCTTTGCAATTTCTGGACATCCCAACCTACCGGTGTTCTGTGTAAAGTTCCAATATTGTGAAGAACTCCGCGCCAGAGAGTTTGTCGAAAATATGTTCTAATTTCGGTAACGGCCAGTGGTCTGGCTTCATCACCCTGTTCAACTAAAGCGGGGCCTTTCGTCTTTCTCCGAGACTATCACTACCGGAAAGGACCAGGCGGACCTTGACGGCTTAATAATTCTAGTTTCAAATAATTCCTTCACTTCTTTCCTTATTACATCGTTATGCCTCTGTGGCATTCGGCGGGCTTTCGAATGTATCGAAGTCTCGTCCGTCAACTCGAAAAAATGTACCACTGTTACATGGGCAGGCTCCAGATTGTGAATATCCCAAGCTTTGATATCCGTATCCTTGAGAGCTTTCGTCAGCTCCTTCTTATTCTTCTCTTCGACGTGGTCCAGCTTCGAGGCCAATAGAACAGAGCGGTCCACCTTAACTTCCACCTCTTTCTCAACTTCAGTCTTCGCCTAGCGAGGTAGATCAGGCTCGTACGGTTCCTTGTTAACGATAGCTAAGACATGGTCCTGTTCGGTATCCGATCCACCACCGCTTTTGCTAGACGACGGTAAAGGGTGGATAGTTTCCTCATTGTCCGAACCTTTGGGAGACGAAAAGTCCTTACTTTCCATCTGGGCCCCATTGATTCAGAGCGGATCATTGACGAATATTAGCAAAACATTTTCTTTTCCTATAATAAAAGTGACTTGTTGGAGTGGGTAATCGACGCGCATCTGGAGGGCTTCCAGAGTCGGACTTCCAACGATAAAGTCGAACTGGGCATTGTTGACCACCAGGAACTCTAGGTGCACGACCATTGACACGTATCACACCGACACCCCTCTGAGGCAACCAAGAACCTCGGCGAAAGTTCCATCTGCTAGCTTCACCTGACGATCGGTCTCCGTTGGGGTGAGTGAAAGCTTTTTGCAGAGGTCCCAAGAGATCGGGTTAGGAATTGCACCCGTGTCCAGAAGGGCATGAGTCTCCGCTTTTTACAACCCACGGCTACTACCTTGAGTCGGTGCGGACCTCATGAAGATTTAACCATCGATGCCTGTGTAACCGGTAGCCTCTTGGATAAAAATCTCCTTAAAACCTTTCTGGCCTCCTCGGCATCCCAGCGCAATAATCACCCGAAGCTCATCCCTGTGGTAGCGGAAGCCAGTTCAACGATCACGTTACACTTCCCTACATGATCCTGGAGTCCACTGGATTTATTCTTAGATTTGCTGTTTCCTCTCTTGTTATTCTTCCTTAGGACAGGGGCCATGATCAGCTGACGATTACCAGGGCCTTGTTCAAGATGACATCAAGGTCGATCAAGTTTTCTCTCCTCTTTTTCGGAAGTGCCTGCCCGTCTACACTTCCCTTAGCAGCGGGTACAATGTCCTGTTTGCGAGACTTCTGAACAACGGAGACCTTGTTATCATCCTTTTTTTTCTTCATTTTCAACTCTTCTCCAGGCTCAGACCGGTCCTTAGCAACTCCGTCTCGCAGATCATCACCACGAGGGTTCTTAGACCAGCATGTTGCTTCCAAATGGCCTCTTCTCCCACAATTTGTACAAAGTGTATCTCTATTCTTATTATGCGGGCAAATTCTCGCCCTATGGCCTTTCTGGTTGCAATAGCTGCAAAAGCAATCCGCATCCGTCTTCACCGGCTTTTTCATACCGTCGAATTGTTTCTTCACGAACAAAGATAATTCAGTAAATTGGTCGGCCAACCTATCCACCTTGTTTTCCAGGTGCTCAGAACTACGAGCAGCGGGCATTTGTAGGACCTTCTTTGGCGTTCCACTCGATGAGACTCTTTGAATCTCTTCTCCGTAGAACGTCTTTTGTCCACTTACGAAGTCCCTTATTGCCTTCTTGAGCCCCTTATAGTCCGTAGGGGCTTTAAAAATCACAAACTGCGCAATGTCTTGATTTTCTGCCACCGCTTGCCGAAGCAGGCCGAACGAATCTGTATCAATGAGTCTAACAGTTTTATATAGAGCGTCAAACTGCGCCAGGGAGCCCGATAAGTCCCTTGAGTCCAACTTGGCGTTGATAGTATTCTATTCTTCTTCTTTCGGCTTCGGGGTCTTCCCAAACTCCTCTATGAGCTTGGCCTTAACGTTTGAATAGTCTTTTGCCTCCTTCAACGCTACGTCGAGCACAAAAGCCTCGTAGTAACGCTCCAACGCTGCGCCGTTGTGGTGGCAGGGAAGCTAGGGCCCCTTTTTCTCGTCTCTTTTTCCGCTCATAACTACATTCTCGTGCGCGAAAAGGAAGCATTAGACGTCGGAAGAAGGTGAACCGTCAAAGGAAACGTGCAGTCTCGGGGAATCGCTCATGGTCGTAGTCGACCTTGGATGCGGTACCACGATGTGCTTGTTTTCTGTTTAGTCTCCTTTTTGCATAGAAAAAATACATTAAGTTACAAATACATACCATTTACCAATCTATCCACGACAAGCAAGCAACAGTGTCCCCTAAAACTGAAAGGAACTACCTGGAGAAACTAGTAGAATGCGAAATAAATGTTAGCGAATCAACATTCTTTGAGCGTCTACAACCCAACTCTTAATAGAGCGCGATACAGGAATATACAGAAGCAGTTGCAGATACTTACAAATTTTACTGACTCTTGCGACCAAATATATGACCCATGCAATAATATAGATGAATCGGAAATGCTTCATAGAGAGAACCACACCGGCGTCTCTTGGATGCCTCAAGAGAATAAATATAATGGTAAGTGTCTCCTGCGACGAAATTGATGAATGGAAGATTCTACATATGAAAACGTAGGCCAGTGAGCTTTTTTCGCTTACGTTATTTGAGAGACGCCAGCCTGTCTCTCTCAATAGAATTCAATTGTAAGGGAACTCCGCGACGAAATGGATGGCATCAAGACCATAAGAAGCCGCTTCGCACTACGCAGACCTGTGTCGCTCGGATACGTCAACCGAATAAATTCAGGCGCACAAAATGCTTGATAGATTGTTCAGGAAATGCGTGAACTGGAAAATGCCGCACTGACGCAACGTGCGCAAGAACGCAAGCAATGAGCAGTATATGTGACGTGCAGTGCGCTTATTTCGTTTCTAAAGCGAAATATAGGAAGAGATGTTTGGCAAGACACCAAAGGATATCAAATGTCGTAAAAAAAATATAACACGACTCATACGTACTCATAAGTACCCCAATTGGATGTTGGAGACTCAGTGATGCGTCACCAGGTGCATTTGAAAGAGCGCTTAACATGAAAAGCGACGTTCTTGCAGTACGTCGATGAGTGGTGAAGAACAAATCAGCGCCTTAATTTTTCTCTATCTTCTATTACGGATGGTGAAAATCTGTAGGAAAGTGCCGGGATTGGTCTTGATACGAGCAGATCACAGAGGAACCGAGGTATATTTCAGTAAATCGCGGTTGTTCGTCGTGGGTCGCAATCTGAAGGAATTCTAATTGGCCTCCTATTTGTGAGACAAGCTATTTTTAGCGTGAAAATAAGTAGATTAATTTATAAATATGATACACCCAGACCAATTTGAAATGATTTGTAACTATATTAAATTTGAAAACCGCCCTCCGTATTCATGGCTGGTACTGGTGGCTCATAAGAAGCTCAAAATGCGGCGTGGGGATGTAGTAAATGACATTGAATAGAAGGATATCCAGAATGACACTAATGTGCATGGAATTCAGGAGGTAGTGCAATAGTGCCAGTTCAATTTGTGTTTTTTTTATGGTGCAGCATTGCATAGGAAAAATTAGCGCAATAAAGAAAAGCTATACACTATTAATATGTACAGCAATGTACAAAAGGCGAAGATTACATGCAATAACTATGACCATTTTCGAATTACAGAAGCGATATAGCTATATGCCAGCATATAGCTGCATCAGCATCTTCAATATTTGTTCTGATCCCGTTCGGTAAGGCATACCTTTCTCTAAAAGGACAAGTCGATCTACTCTGCACTTGTCTACTCTGGTTTTATAAGTTTTAGTAACCGACAAGATATTTGTGTCAGCGATGTGATTTAGCAATCTATGATGCATCATTATAGTACCAAAGAGTCCCCTCTGGTATACGATGACTCACGGTGCGGGAATAGACACAGTCGCTAGAACATTGTGAGCCAAGAAAGGTATTTAACAGCTTGTAATACAAACGGTAAAGCGAAGAACTTTGCGAATAGTTATACCATGATAGCTAGTCTAGAATTGATATTTAATCTCTATATAGCACAGTGATATCATAAAGACCGAGAACGATCCAACGCATGTTCTTCATGCAATCCTTTCATTTCCCGCCGTGAATGAGTTTGTTTCAGGGCTGGATCCAAATCTCTTCAAACTTTTCAACTACATCCCACATTGAGGCGCATTAAATTCATTCTAGCATCCACAGCTATAACTGTATATATGAGGCATTCGTTATTCTGTATTTATGCCTAATCCAAGAGTACGTAAAGGGAGAGATGAGGACACATTTCGTAAAATGGAACAAAACCAAGAAGCAAACAGAAGCTTTACAAACGAAAACAAATGAGAACTAAGGCATGGAACAAGGAAGATTCTGTGAGGTAGCTGCGAGGGATAAATCGTCAGGAGAAACGATATCAAGAATCAATTACCCCAGGAAGAAGGTGTTGCAAGGGACAAAAGTGCTACCATGCTATAGTTGAACTAACTAAAAGGAGTGGATATGTAACATAGCTGAGAGGGCTACAAGCAAGTATAGAAGGGACAGGGTCTACCATTGGTGCTCTGCGACAGGCGTAGAAAAACTTTTTCTTGGGTCTAAAGTTGACTCTCAACCTCCTACTACTCGGGACTTGACTTGAAGTTGTCTGCCAACTTGCTTGACCCCTCAAAGAGGAAGCAGTTTACTCAGCTTATACAGACTTTTAACTACCGTTAAAGGCCGAACAAAACTACAAAGATACCATGAAATGCATAAAAACACTTTGCGTGGATGATATATTCTAAACAAAAGAAACTTAAGAAACGAACAATCCATCTGGTCCTCTTATTTCCCATTCTCTAGATCAGACCCAAAAAACTCCTTCAAAATATCCATGCTGCCCAAGCAGTCCCCACAAATATCCGCTAAAGATGCCCCCGTCCGGTTCCAGCTTCGGGACCACTTGGTCCATACTGCCCAGCTCCGGACCAACCATTCCAACACTTTCCATATCTCCCTACCCCTCATCCTCCTCGTCCTCCTCTTCATCTTCCTCTTCATCTTCCTCTTCATCTTCCTCTTCATCCTCTTCTTTATCCTCATCGTCGTCCTGATCGTCAACCTCATTCTCGTAGACAAATTACGGGGCTGTCCACTCCTCGAAAGTCTCCCCAGATCCTTCCTCAACTTCCACTCCTGCCCCTCACCTAACTCTTCCACCTCATCCTTGAAGAGCAACCGACGCACGAATTCGATCACCTTCTTCTTACTTTGTCGGCGTAGAAAGTCATCACCGTCAGTAGGGCCGAAAAAGGTTAGGTAAATGGCGTTTAGGGGGCGAGGGTGGCGATTCTTGGAAATGACTCTGGAGGGGCATAGATTGTCCATTTTGGTGGGCTTTGGGGAGTGGTGGACCATTGAGGGTGTTTTGAATTGGTAGGGGGAGAGGTGTGGTGAGTATTATGATCAGGGAAGCTTGAAACTTGGAACACAAGAGTTTAAATAGGCTCCCGAGGGCGCATTCTATAGATTTGGGATAGGCAAAATAAATCTACAAGGGAATTTGTATAAGTGTATTTGCGCCCTTTTTCTCAAAAAAAAAGAATTTGGAGAAGGGAGTAAGCGAAAAGGATAAAGAAACCTGATTCGGGATCGACTTAGAGGGGTAGATACAGTATAAAAATATTCAGATAAAATTGAAGTGAATTGGGAGAGGACCGCTGTAAGGATGAGCAAGGGTCAGGGAGGGCGAGGAAGGACCAGAAATACAAGCAATTTTGGACAAGGGGAGGTAGTACAGTAAATTAAAAGTCGGAAAATCACTACGACAAAATAGCCGTTCCGATCAGCGCGCCCCTAATAGTAGCAAAAAAATAGTCAGCACGGGAACTTTTGAGATAGCTCTATGCGCCATGTAGCCCGATGCGCGCATATAAGATGTGGGCAAAACATCAGTTGCGAGAGCTAGCTGCCATACTGGTCCCCGTATGGGTCAGTGCAGCTGTACAGATCAGCCGATCCAGATCCTGTGCGGTAGAGATCACTTTGCATGCAATAATTACCTTCACAACGACCCTCACAGCGGTCATCTCGAAGCTTAGTTTCGTCCATCAACACCTTCACCAGCACCAATAGCTTGATTTGTGTGATCTGAGGCGATCCTCCGTGGTCATGTCGAGTGCGTTTCCAATCATCACGATAATGGAGCAAACGAATTCCCGGGCCCGAGTTGTGGTTTCCATTGTCTTTCCCCCTCGTCACTCCACACTGATGGTCTGCACCTCTGTATTTAAAATTCACATTTCCCCTTAGAGCTTCACTGACAACACGAGTCATGTGCGAGGCCGTCATGAGAGCATCGTGATAAGACTCCGCGATTTTCACGAAGTATCCGAGGTAATAATTCGCCATTCTTAGCAGCTGAGTGACAAGATCAGAAAACTGACGCCCCCTTCCGGATATAACCACCCCTGTGATTGAGCTGGAGCATAGAGAACAAGAAACTTGGTCTACTTATCATGTCCAAAGTGACGATGCAGGACTGCACCAGGGCTTTTCCTGGTGGGCACACAAACTGTCTTATATTTCAAATTCGTAATCTTCTTGCTCATTGTCATAACCCAAGTCTAGTTTTGGTCATGCTCGAAATCTAAAACTAGTTTGCAATCCCCTGGGACCGGAGGGGCTGAATGTTTTATTTCACTTCACAGGCCTTACAGCTTTACACGAATTTACTGCATCTACTTTAGTATGGATTCAAACCAGTGGTAACCTTAAAAACAGGGCTACTAGGCACCTTACTTTCATTACAATTTTTCTTGCAGTTCTGAACACAGCGTCTGACCCCATTGGTACACTTGGAATAGTTGCGGGCAAGTTACACGCTGGTATACTATATCACTGCTTTACCAACCAAAATTGGCCTTGCCATCCCATGCCACTTGGACCAATGTACGTCTTACATCTTGTCAGATTATTACACTCGTGCCGACCACAATTCTGAAAGCGCTACTTACGATACCGTCAGGGCTGTTTTACCGGAAAAGCTTTCTATTGACTACTGTTAGACTAAATTTTCATTTAGTATGGATCTATCTCTATTTCTATAAAACTCTGGTTTGGAGCGGCCGGCTTAACCCAGCCAGCCTCACCAAAAGTTTCAACTACAGCTCAGCCTACATTGGATCTGCTCGTGTGCGCCTAACCCCACATCGTGGTAGCATCTCAATTAAGTTGTGCATCATTGTGCGTTTTTCCAATCCGCCAGCTGGGATAAAATCTCAACCAGATTTATCTCACCTGCTCGATTGCAAACAGACGCTAACTTTGTGTTTTTCACTATGACTTTTACTCGGTATTCCCCAGTGTTGTACATCAAGGAGTCAAAGGGTCGCCCTCTGTCTCCCTCAAAATACGACTCAGAAGACCTCGCTGACATTAGTTCCCCGCCCGTCTCTCCCTTCGCACCATTTGATGCGGGAGAAGATCCCCAAACTCCGCCTTATCCGTCTACTACAAGAAAACCGCTCGCCAACTTCGCCCTACACAGCTCGGAGGGGCCCAAGACACCGAAGCCGACTCATCTTCCTGGCAAAGATCTAGTATTACCCAGAGCAATTTCAAACCCCAGAGCTTCTCCCGTTGATACAGTTTAGGAGTCTAGCACCCCTCTTCGATCCTTTTCTCTAACCCCATCGACCAGTCTTCGATTCTGACTCCCGGTCTCAAGGAAGCCGTCGCATCCGACCGTCCCGAAGTCGTCAAGGCCACCAACAAGTTCAAGGGCACCTCTGAGAAAGCTTCAAGTGCTGCCAAAAGCCACCTCTGTTTCTATCCAAAGGGTGGTAAACCATCGAATCCACAAGGTTAGGCCCTCGAAAAGGCCGCGGATGAACAAAAATCGGAAGTCCTCTCTGTTCCATTAATGTCATTGTCAAGTCACCTGCTCCGATCGTTCACTACTTCGAGCACCTGCCGTCCCATTGTCACATCCTCCGTACAAGAAAGAAGTACAAGCGCAAGGACTGCAATATTGAGGTTTTCAGTGAGCAAGACCTTGTCTGCAATCAGAACGGGGCCCAGCATAGACTCACAGGTACGGATTACAAGTAGTATCCTTATTTTCCTTTAAAATTTCTTACTTATTGAGTTACGAAAGGCAAATAGAGCAAGAAGTTCAATAAGCTCATTCACTTCACAATTGACTTCGTTTGTATGCTTTGTTCATCCCTCCGCCGTGATTACAAGCTGTACTCTGATGTCCCCAGATCCTTGTAGCAGGACTTGCAATTGTAAGTCCGTATCGCAATCAGGACCTAGACAAGACAACCACCTCAAAGCAAGGACCGGATGAAGAGCTTCTGTAACGCACCCGACGTGACTGACGTCAACCATTACATCAGAGAAGGAACTCTTTGTAAGTATTCCTGGCGGATTTGAACCCGCGACCACTTCAAAGGGAGCTGCTTACGCCTAACTACTAGGTCACTAGGACCGTAATTTGAAGAGGCAAAGAGAGCCAATCAGATTATAAAGCACGTTTTTTCAGAATTAATTGCTTGGATGTACACGATAGACACTCAATGAAGTAAATTTTCTTCTGCGGTTAGCTTTGGTTAGCAATATAGTCGGATCCTACAGCGAACATCCGTTGTACTGATGCCATAAATTTACTCCCCTGGCATTCCAAAAAACCGTCCTGCTGGAGTCTTCGCATCGCTGCTAGGTAGCCCGAGAACCATCTATACAGCTGTCTGTTACTCCAGATGTTGCAGAAAAAGTGTACACGTGTACAAGTGATACCAGGCCAAGTACTGCTACTGTTTTTGTGACCCTAATCGCTATAGATGAGCCGCAAGTCACACTAGAGTCCCTTACACAAATGGTGCTTCATCTGCAACAGAATCTAGAGCATGCTAATAACCAGATTGTCGCACAGAGATCAGATCTTTCCATTGTAGCACAAAGAGTATGTTTTTTGAATCTGAACTGATGAACTCCCCAAACCAAGCCAGTTCGTCAATTAGTTCACTTTTGGATATACAAGATGGGCCAAAAAAAAACAATCCAACTAAATTAACTGAAAAAGATTCAATTGGTAGCTGTTGTGTTCAGATTGACCACTACCTCGGACCAAATGATGTAAATGGGCATATACACATAACACTCAGCTAATTGGCTGTAAATGCCCATGAGTGGTGGATAGTCCACCCCAAAACAGAAGAAAGGAAAGGAGTAAATTCCAGGCAGACCCTGAAGGGTGCTTTGATCCAGCGTTTTGAAAGATATTACAAAGAGAATATCGCTTGAGACAAACTCGCCCGCTGGAAATACGTCAAAGATGTTCCTATCTTCAACGGTGATTTCAATATTATAAAATTATACTGGACATACCCGATATTGGAGTAAAAAACCAGATAGATCGTTAGTTTCGCAGTTTAAAGTCCTATATCTGGGAGGCGTTGTGCACCAAACAATACGTAAACCTCTCCGATCTCATGAGAGATGCCGAGCGATTGAAATTGGCCTATCGGCGTTCTGGACCCGGTAACCTACCAAAATCTTTCGGAGGAAAGAATGGAAATGGAAGCTCTTTTCTGGAAACAGCAGTCAAGTATCAGTGGAAATTGGGAACATAGAAGTGATACCGGGGCCGAAAAGCAAACTCCCAATTTTGAGAAGGTCGACAAAGAAGAACGTGAAAAATGCATTCACAAAGGTTACTGTCTCAGGTGCAGACGGAAGGTCACATGACCAAGAACTGCCCAAACGCCCGTAGAAACTGACTGAAGGTCCTAAGTCAATTCCTTTCATTGTAGATCCCTTACAAACTCTGCAACTATGCAAATAAACCCTAAATTTATCATTGAAGCAAACATAAAGATCTATCGTGTCCACCATCGGATCAAATGCAACTTTCATTGAAACATTCTTTCCTGCATTAGGAAGAAATCACAAGGGTCTTCTCATTTCAAATGGTATAATTTGTGGTGGGCCAGCAAAGATCATTTTAAACCCTGATGGTGAGATAAACGTCCTGGGTGAATCATTTTGCAAGCATCACCAAATAAACACCATAGATTCCAGAAGCCTTGCTGCTGAAGTGGCCAGCGGCACAGACCATATACTTCAAGAATTGGCAAATACTACCAGTGTGCGTATTGAGTCCTATACTGAACCTATGTACTTTGCACTAAGCCCATTGAAACGTTATGATGAAATTCTTGGGAAAGAATGGTGCGCCTCGCATGGAACAAAAATAAACTGCCTTAATGTCGAGATGAAACTCAAAAATAGGGGTAGTTAATTCGTAGTTACAGCTGATTGTGGCGTACTGAGTCCATTTGTACCTTTAAGTACTATGGTTAGTGATTCCCATGAGCAAAATGAGTTATTTGCAGTTTTAGATAGACCTTTATATTCAGTGAACCAAGAGCACCAGTTCACTCTCGAGACAAACAGAAGTTTTTGGAAACTTTTTTGATTTATTTACAGCGAAACTCCGGACAGGTTTGCCACCGGGAAGGAAACAATATTTTAGAATATAATTACAGGAAGGTACGAAACCAAAGAAGGAAGATCTCTATAAACTTTCTAACTAAGAAGTATCAGAGCTCCTTAAACAGTTGGAGGAGCTACTGGAATCTGAGTGTGTATGAACTAGTAGGAGCCTCTGGGGAGCTTCTCTTCTATCTGTTAGCAAAGAGGATAATTTTTCACGGATTTTTGTTGATTATAGAGCCTTCAATCGGCTTACTGTGAAAAAGTTATTCCTTACCAAGAATTGATGGCATTTTTGACCAGTTTAAAGGATAAAGGTCTCCGCAAAATTTATCTTAGATCTTTGTATCACCGGATTAGACTAAACGAAGGTTGGATTCCATTTAACGCCTTCCAAACACGATAAGAACACTTTGAATTTCTTGCTCTACCGTTTGGACTCACTTATGCCCCAGAATCTTTCATGACCCTAATGAATGAATCTTGCAGGGACCGGCTAGACTTATTTTTTATCTCCTATCTAGATGAAATTCTCTTTTACAGAAAGACATGGTAAGATCACTTGGATCATAATCAAACTATACCCGAAATTCTCAGAAAAGAAAAATTGTTTGGCAAAATATATAAATGCATTATTTGAGTTACAGAGGTGGAGTACCTGGGACTAGACATTTCCCAAAGCGGTATCTCTGTTGACCCTAATTAGATAAGTGCAGTCATGTAATGGCCAATACAAAAGAATAAGCAAAAAGTGCAGTGTTTTCTTGGTTTTGTCAATTACTACCGGAGATTCATAAATGGATGTTTAATGCTTACTAAACCTCTGATAGAATTGAGGAGAAATGTTAATTTCTAATGGAGCCACGCGCAAGATGATACCTTCAAAGTACCCAACTCAAACTTTGTAGCGCACCAGTTCTCAGAACTTTCGACGCTTCACTGCCTATCAACTTAACCACAGATTCCTCACAGTATGCGATTGGCGCAGTACTGGAACATGAAGAGTAAATTTCTAGAACACCGCTGGCTTTTGCGTTCAGAACTCTTAATGATGCCGAGCAAAACTTTGCAGCCCATGAAATAAGTTTTGTCATTGTAGATTCTCTCAAGTGGTGGAGATCATACTTTTACGGTAATTCATTCACCATTCACTCGGACCACTATCTCCTAAGGTACCTATAAAATTAAGAAAAATTGTCGCCAGTACAATTGAGATGGCTGGAAACATTAGTTAATTTTCACTTCAAGGTAATCCTCATCTGAGGAAATTCAAATGTAGTAGCGGATGCACTATTGACGCTACCAAAAGATCTGCTTTCACCTGATTACCGGAAAAATTTATTACTCCAAGAATTTACTACCGATACATCCTCATAATCCAATAACATTTCGACCATATCATTCACGGACAGAGAGTTAGTGGGTTTGGTAGAAGATTATGGTAAGAATGAGAACCTCATAATCCATTATCAAGAACCAAAAGCTTCATTTGAGCGTGTAGGGATGCTTTTCTTTAGAAAGAAATATCTTTGTTCCAGAAGGAAATTTTAGAGTCAGTCGCCTGCATGAAAATGATTTCACGCCTAACACGGGACATCTAGAAATACGCGAAACTATCAACAGAGTACCACAATAGGTTTATTGGAAAAATTTAATATCGGATGCACTCCAGTACGCTCGTTCTTGCCAATACCAGAGAACCAAAGCGACCAGTCAGAAGCTTGCAGGTCTTTTACGAACATAGACCCTCCGAAAGCCAAATGGACCCACATAATCATAGTTTTCATCACATCTCTCCCAAAGTCGAGAAGTGGAAACAACGGCCTGCTGACAGTCGTAGACAGACCTGATAAGATGATGGGAATAATACTAACAAAACCAAACACAGACGCTCCTGAAACGGCTCTGCTGTTCAGGAATTACGTATACAGACATCACGTATTACCAAAGAATATCATATGTGACTGAGATCCCATCTTCATGAGCACGTCTGGACAAAAAGTTTTGCTCTACTGGGAACAAAGATATCCCCACCTCTTCATACAACCCGAAAACGGATGGAAAGTCGGAGGAAATGAGCAGGGTAAATAGAGTAAATGATACGTGCTCTCCTTAGCTTCGACAAATCAGATTGGGATAATTACCTTGTAGATTTCGAAGTTGCTTACAACTCCTCTGTGAATGTAACCACAACTTTCTCACCATTTTTCCTCAGCTTTGGACTTCAACCAAGAACATAGCCCTTGTATATTTTAGCGGTAAATAATCTGGCGGCAGCAGATTTCCTAAAGGATGTGCAAAAAACATTAAGGATAGCCCAGAATCAAATCCGAGAATCCAATGAATCTACCGCAAAATAATTTAAACAAAAAGAAAAAGCCGTTTAAATTCAAGATTGGTGATAAAGCTTGGCTGTCAACAAAGAACTTATCACTCGAAGATGCAGCTGGATCACGCAAACTGAATCCAAAGTATTGTTTGTAGTCCCTTTGAAATCACAGAAGATTTGAGCCGTGTGACGTACCGTCGGCAGTTACCTCAAAATGATGATTGACAGAGAAATACATAATGCGTTCCACCCAGCCTCTTGAAACCATTCTTTGAAAATTAATTCAACCAACAAACTACAACTCCAGCACCTTTTCAATTTCAAGATGGACTAGAGGAATACAAAGCTGAATCTATACTCGCTCACAAGAAAGAACGTGGAAAAAATAAATTCCTTGTTACTGTTAGACTACATTTTCCTTTATTATGGAGCTATCTATAGTTCTATTTAAACCCTGCTTTGGAGTCACTTGATTAAACTAGCCAGCCTCAACCAAATTTTCAACCACAATTAAGCTTAGATCTGCTCGTGTGTTGTTAACACCCTAAACTGAGTTGTGATCATCTTGCACGCTGACCACGCCATCTTCTGAATGGAAATTCCAGAAGAAGTAAGAGGTCAGTGCCAGTTATCGTCGGAAATGATGCGGTTGCGGTATACCGAGTCACGTGTATAGAGATCATTCATATGCAGAATTGTCTCCAGAAACTAGTGCTTTTTTCCAAGGGCAATGTGTTCAAAATGAAGCTCGAGCTAGTCCATCGTGTTTTTCTCTGCAAGAATCTAGCTGACACAGTGGATACATTAAGTACAATAGGATAAGATGAAGAGAATCATGAATATAAGTCGAGCAAATAAACGGACGGCGTCCACTTAATGCTTACCAGATCTGTTCAGTTCTCCGCGCTCCACATCAGTTACGGCGATGAAGTAATGATAGAAACGAACAGCAGGCGGCATAGGAATTGGAGAGCCGGTCGGTTGCACAATACCATTTTCAGGGAAGAAATGCCAGTCATCCATGCATCTTTAGTCGCAAGGTTATAGACATCTGGATGGATATCGAAATGCGGAACCTAGAGGCCATGCTACTTTCTGCAATAAAATTCCTGCAACATTCGGTAGGGAATAGAGAACTTGTGTTAAGTCATAGCCAGCAAGTTATCCTTGAGAAATGACCAAGTATCAGCCATGATATTTTCCATGTCCCTGCGGTATTAGACATGGATATGATCAAAATAATATACATTGCGCCTGTCAAACATGCAACTCTGAGAATAGAAGAGGTGTGATTGAACCTGTAGCCCTTCGAATAATGGCGGAGATTCCACACTTCGTGTGGAAACATCTTCGTGTGGAAACGCGTGATCCATCCTGTGCAAGTATGCCAACCTCCTCATGTCATTTCGACGATCCCCTGGAATTAGCAGCTCGTCATAAACGGAAAAAGGGGCGAAAGCTTCGAGTTCCCAAGCCTGAGATTGCAGACACGCAAAATATAGATCGCCTTCAATGTTTGATAAGGAAGAAAATCCACTTCCATATTCCGATGTGTTTTTTTTCCATTACCAGGAATCACAGGAGCAATCCCAGAATTGATACCAGCCAGTTTAGTTGGACTTGCTGCAGCATTATGTTGTCCAGGCGCATTCACAGTACTGACAACGGCCGTTATTAGCTGATTGGCTGTGATGTATCCTTGTCTAGTACTCACTGGAATGCCGACGGTGCTGCTATAATCCAAAAGCGGATTTGGAGTCTCTACAGCGGCTTTTTTCGTAACATTCGTGCTTTCTATGATGACTGCCCCCGGTCCGGGATTTTATAGCCTTCCATCATGGTTGCACATAATGGGATGTATTGAGAGACTGAAAAGGTTGGAACGGAGAGGAAGTTAGCAGAGTTTGAATTAGTTAGGCTATTGGAATGAGTAAGAAGAGGTCGTCGGAGGGATGGATAGAGGTTACGCGATGGGTTGAATGGAAGAAACGGTGGTTAAGAAGGTGAAGAGGAGAGATTTGGGAAGTTTGGTATATTTTCTGCGGCTTGAATAATGATTGGGGGAATTTCCATTTCCTTAAACACTCTTTTTCTGTCAGGGGCCTGTCAGAGCCCCTCTTTAGAGTCTTTTTACGGAGAAAGATGTTATTGGGAGGAGGCCCTCCCGGAAGAGGTGCGTAAAGAAAGATAAAAGCAATGGTGGAATACAAAGTCGTCATAAGCGATCTGACAGCGAACCAACTTGGGCCGTAAGGTGCATCAAGGAAAAAGGCGACTTCAAACCATAAGAACATGCTTTTCGCCGCCTGCAGGCAACGTTTCTGTTGCTCGGGGATGAGGCCCTATGACAATGAATTGAGACAGATTCAGATAAGTCCCTAGTCCTGCAGTATACAATCAGATCTAATAGTTAGAAACTAATTTACACTAGCATGCCTCGCATACTAAGCGGATACACAGGATAGTAATTGATGACCAGAATAAAAAGTATATTGTATACCTAATCATTCAGAATGAGACGTGCTGTACATCGATAATTCTTCACCGACTTCACAAACACTTGCAATTGGTGTCATCAGATACATACCTGCTCTTGAGAGTCATGAAGAATTGCATGAAGTAGACTTCTTGGATGTACATCTCCTAAGGCTTTATGACAATGATACCGACTGTGGTAGTAATAATCCATCTTTGTCCTGAAGGCTTATCGTTAATCAATAAGGAAAGCCTTCCCTTTGGATGCAGAGTGATCGTGCTCTTGAATATCCCAATTGGAGCGCTGAAATTACGACTAAGAAACGTAGAAAGGATGATGGCCAGATCCAGGTTGGTCTTTCTTAGCCCAGACGTAAGTAATCTAAGAGAAGCCCACAGGTCAACCCTTCTGGATTTTGACAGGATGATGTCTGAGCTTCAAGCACGTCAAGCTGGGAAATTTTCATTACAGACTGGTTCTAGTACAGTTATGAAACAGTAAGCAGGTAGCAGAATAATATCATCAGAGCCGAGAAGGGCTCTAGCATAAAATACGAGAAGGTACCAAGGCATGTAAGTGCTCTTACAGCCAAATATAATACACAGAGCACTTCTAATCCAGCGAATGTTGACGTTTACTTTATTGGAATAACAAATTTCAGAGTCTCATGTTCCTTGCAGGAGTTTAAAGGAGTCGCCAGAGTTATTTGGACGTCGGTTCTATCTATCAGCAAAGTTCATTTTTTCGCGAACTTCTCGGAGACTCAGTGTCCCTCGGAGTATAGCTCACTCTTTACAATTACGTTGCCTCTTTTTCTGGACTTTGCGACAGCGTGGCCATGATTTAGCATGCCGGTTGTTTAATGATGATAAATATTTGTCGGGGTTAGGGTGATGGGGAACTTTTGCGTGTCTCAGGGAATATTTTATCGTGTAATAAAGAAACGGACTCGTCCGCAGTACTCATTGGATTAAGCTCAAATCTTAACTCCCTTAATCTTCCTGCAGGTGATTTCGTGACTCTCATTTCAAGGAAAATTGAATCCGAGAGATTCGTAACAGTGTTATGGCGACCTGAGTCAACAAGGGCAATGTAACTTTCAGTTGTGGACTGTAAATGGAAACATTGAAACATCAATGTTCGGAAGATCCCAAAAGTGTCGATAAATCCACTGGCAGTAATTTTCTCTTTATTCGTTGGGAGAAGGTGCCCAATTTGGCGAAGGTACTCTTATACATCGAGGCAAGCACATAGGACCGTGCGATGCACAGAGTTGGGGTTTTTCATTGATGACGGAGTGTGTTGGTACGGAAACGGTCCTTTCTGTAGGAGAGTGGCCCTCTCCACAAACTTTTGTCTTCTTCCTCCCATGATTCCTCAAAATTATGTCTTCCAATCAATTTTCTTTCGGAACAAAATCATGGAACGGATATTTCCCATGATTCCAAATTCACTGTGCAACTCCATTTCTATTTTTCTTTGAGCATTTTGATCCTCCTTTTTCAAAACAGGAAGCTTTCGACTCGTGATCTGCTTCGTCCTCCAAATTCAGTTCCGATATTTTATCAAGCCGGTTTTTAGAAATTGTCCTAATCGCATGCAAATTCAAAGCTGTGGCATTGCTTCACATTTTTTTTTCGTCCAAGGCCGTGAAACTTTTCGAATATGTTGCCCTATTTAAAGTACGAAATCGACGTCTTTGAGGCAACCCCCGCCATCAACTACCCCATCGGATCACCCCTTTTTTTGCCTTCAACATGACCAACCTCCGCCCTTCCCTCACCATCGCCAAGTCATCCCGAGGCCGCCGTCCCCTCAACGCTCTGGCCCTGATGGAAAATGGTCGAACCGACTACGACGTTTACTGTCGAAGATTGAACCAGGAACGCGTTCGGGAGTGGGTCCGCCCTAACTGCTTCGAGCAGGCAGGGGAGGCAGAGGAGGAGGAGGCAGAGGAGGAAGAGGAGGAAGAGGATGATGAAGAGGAGGACTGGGCGGACCCGTGGTAGCCACTAGTGTACAACGGTGGGGGAGCTCCCATGGAGAACGAAGGGGAGACTGAGGGAGTAATTGTGATCTCTGACTCTTCTGACGAAGATGAGGAGAAGGTTGAAGAGGAAGATGAGGAGGATGAGGGGAAGGGAAACATTGAAAGTGCTGGGATATTTTGAAAGGGGCCGGAAATCATAGACCAGGTGGTCTCGACTCTGGAATCGGATGAGGGCATCTTCATTGGTCTAGATATTTTGGCAGGAGGCAATGGAGAATTCTAAGCCGTTCGCGGATATTTTTGGGACTGCTTTGGTGGAATGGATATTTTGGGGAACTGTTTGGCTCTGATCTAGAGGAATAAGATATTAAGGAAGGAATCTATATATTTATCCTGATAGTATCTGCTGTTAGTCTTTCTCGTTCACACGATTCCGTTTGACGCATTTTGTGGTTCTTAGTATGTTTTTTTTGAGACTTTAGGGTTAGCCAAAAAGTCTATATGAGCTGAGTAAACTGCTTCCTCTTGTGGAGTTCAAGCAAGCTGGCAGACAGCTTCAAGTCAAGTCCCGAGTGGTAGGAAGTTGATACTCAACTTCAGACCCACGAAACTTTTTTCCTACGCTGGTCACATAGCATCAGTGGTAGACCCTGCCCTTCCATACTTGCTTGTAGGCCTCTCAACTGTCTTCCTTATCCACTCCTTTTTGTTTGTTCAACTATACCACGGTAGCACCTTTTTCGCTTGAAACACCTCCTTCTTGGGGTATTTGGTTCTGAGTATCTCTTCTCCTGACGATTTACCCCTATCAGTGTGCTCACTGTTGATGTATTGGGTGATAGTCTGTAGCTGCAGATTTTAATGACAAAACAAATGTTCCTCGAAACATATGAGGCCTCAGAGCCCTTTTCCCTAAGGGTACCAGGTGACCACGTTGGTGACCGGATTTTGCGTATGTGAAAACGCTCGTTTTTCTGTTCCATTTGGCCAAGGCCTAGGTGTGGCAAATTCTAATAGAAATATCACTAAAAATCGTCTACAACATGATGACTTCCTTGCTAATGGGCATGTTGTTCAGATTTTCTTAATTATAAAATGAAATGAATGGCCAGGGATGTTAAATTAACCATCTTTTTTCAAAATTGCCTCGTCGGGACGCCCAGAAGGAGTTCTGGACCTCCCCACGAGTAGAACTATCTCATCATTATCTATATCTTTCGTTCATGATTATGCTTATCATGCAGTCGGTAGAAGGAGGATATGTTTTCTGCTGCTTAATTTCTCCGAGGAAGCGAACGTTGAACAAGTCCAATCTTATTTCATGATAAGCATCTGCTTATGATTTCGGGCTCTAAACGGACTGCATTCATCATACGACGATTCATTCTTGATGGGGCGCATTTTTATTTCTTATAGATATCAAATTCCCCGGCATCTTCTGGACGACTTTGCATAACACGTGTACTATTTCAATCTTGGGATATTCGAAAATGTCACGGAAGAAGGTTATCTCGAATCCCATCTTGATGTTATCAGATCTATATGTGAAACTATGGTACGGAGTAAAGTACTAGTGACTCTTACTTACTTTTGGAAATATCAAATTGATAATCAGCTGCATCCATATTCGTTTGAAATGCATTATAATATATCGATAAAGAAAAAGCCACTAACGGAAGCAGCAGAATAGCAAGTAAGAGGCTGGAAAATTTTAGATCCCTTCATGACAAAATCCATCATTGACTTCTACTTTCTCAAACTAACTGCCTTTCCTTTTCTTTCAACGAGAAAAAAACTTGCACAGTCCCTCTCCCTTATGAATCCAAATTCACTGTACGGCTCCACTTTCTAGTTTATCTTTGAAGATTTGGCCGTTTTTTCGAGAAGAAATATTTCGACTCCTGATCCGCTTCGTCCTCCAAATTCACTTATGATATTTTATGAAGCATATTTTTTTATTGTCCTGAGTATATGCAAATCCAAAAGCCTCGATGTTGCCTAGCATTTTTTATTTCTCCTTAGGCCGTGAAAATACGAAGAAATTACCCATTAAAAGTTCGATATCAACTTCAGGAAACAACCCTGCCATCAACTACTCCATCGTGACACCTATTTTGTCCTCAAAATAATTAATCTCCTCCCATTCCTTACCATGTCCAGGTCATCCAGAGCCCGCTGCCCCACCATTGCCCTGGCTTTGATGGCCAATGAGCCAACTGACTACAACGACTACCATTAAAGTATGACCCTTAACGCATTCAGGGGTGGGTCCGCCGTCATTATTTCGAGGTAAAGAGGAAGACGAAGAGGAAGAATGGGCAGAGGATCAAGAACAGACTGAGGTGTATGTGTAGGGATCCGAAGGTGAGGAAGAATTGGTGGAATACTGGGAGCCACTGGTGTACATCCATGGGGACCCGGGCCTTAAGACACACATTGCTGCCAAAGATATCTTCGTCTAGTTCAAATACCATTTATAGCTACTAATCTTCACCCCCATCGCCCTTTACCCTAGGAAAAACTTCCCGGAAATCCTGGACATCAATATTGGCCACTCCATGCATTTCTTGCATGGCTGAGAGCGAATCTACCGTCAATATTGTCAAAAATGTCCTTTTTGTAGAAGAGCGGTTCTCTCCACATACTCCTTTCTTCTTCATGCACGACCTCTGATTTTCTCAAAACAACTCTTTACACTTATTTTTTCAAGAACGAAATCCTAAACTGCCTTTTTCCTATGAATCCAAATTCACTATACAAATGCATTTTACACTTCATGTTTGAATATTTGGACGTAATTTTTCAAAAAGAAATCTTTCGACCCTTGATTCGCTTCGTCCTCCAAATTCAGTTCTGATGTTTTAGCTAGCAGATCTTTTCGTTGCCGTGAATTCATGCAAATTCAAATTCCGCCTATTTTATCAGCCAATAGGCCTTACAACATGTGGGTTATGGAATTATTTAAACCTATGGGTTATGGCATTGTTTGAGTCTATTCGGTGCCAAACAAAATTCATTTTCGGCTCGACAGCAACAAAACATAAGCCAGTCTCCCCTTTCATCAACATCCCCAACCCCTCTTATGTTAGACAGGCAAGGGAAAGTTGAACGAGGGAGACCAAGGGAAAAAAGAGAGATAAAGAGAGAAGAGGAGTGAAAGCAGAGATAGAGTTGAGAGGAGAGAAGGTGGCGGTGTACTTTACTTAGATAGAAGATGGAGGGAGACCGGAGCTTATATAGACTTCGAGCCGAGTAGAATGGTGCTTCTAGTTGATCGAAAGAAGTTTCCAGAAGCCTTGTATACGACGATTAGAACCTAGTCCTGAACCTGCTTGAGCTAATCTAGAGTATATCAGCTCAAGCATACAGAACTGAACAGTACATAACCGTAACGGTCCAGTTCTAGGTTGGACAGGAAACTACAGGAATGTCTGTAAGCCTATTTACTAGCTGTAAGCTGTCAGCAGAGGCAACAAAAATTAATTACACTAAAATCTTACTCCTTTTCCATAAATGTGACATCACCTCGCCTTTCTGCGCCAACCTCCAAAAATCGCTTTTTCCGTCACATAAATGGCCTCCGACCCGCTGGCTTCCGGCCAATAGATGTCGAAGACTACCTCTGGCAGCAGATAAACAAGAAAATTATCGAGTTAGTCTGCCATCTTTTTATAGAAAAATAGATGAGGGAGGTACACGAGCTTGAGGCTGAGAAGGTCGAAGAGGAGAGCAAGGGCTCTTTTGAAGAATAGGTAGCCCCGGAGTTGGATTTAAAGAAAGAAAAGAGCGAGAAGAAGGGCGGGAATAGAGTGGAAAGTCGGTCCGTGGACAAGGAATCAGGGGAATAATTAGTAGTCGAGGGGAGGTGGAATTGGTGGAATTGGACCAGACGATCACATACATTGAGGTAGGACGGGATCCTGAAAGAGAGGACCTGGTGGTACCGGTCATGCATGTAGATAATGATGTCTTTATTGGTCTAGATATTTCAGAAGAGGCCACGGGAATCTGCGAACCGCCTGAAAGGATGTGTGTGGACTGTATGGGTAGGATGTAATTTTTGCAACATATTTGGGTCTGATCTCTAGCATAGTGATTATTACGAATAGACATAGATGTTTATCATCGAAGTATTTTATAGTTAGTCTTTATCAACCACATGATTTGTTTTCGTTCATTTGTAGTATTTAGTATGTTTGTTTGAGACTTTAGGATCAGCGCAAAGAGTCTACATAAGGTGAATAAATTGCTTCCTCTAGAAGAGGTCAAGCAAGTAAGAAGACAAATTCAAGGGCAGACCCAAGTAGTCTATAAGTTTACGTTCAATTTCGGCACTAAGAAACATGTTTTCAACGCTAGGCCCTGAGCATAGGTCATAGACTCTGCCCTTTCCATACTACCTTGTATCCTCTTGGACCACCTTTCTTTTTCATCTCTTCTCTTCCCTCAACCATACTTCGGTAGCACTCTTGTCGCTTGCAAAGTATCCGCCTTGGGAAAACTGGATCTGAGAATATCATCCTCGGAGGGTTTATTCCTATCATTGACCACCATCAGACTACGATCCTCACATCGGACTTAGCAAAGGCCGCTCTGCACCCTGTCGTGGAGCCCCGGCCCTATGGCCACCGCCGCACGAAGCCAGACATCAGGGCTAGAGGGAGCACCGGAGGGACAGGCTTTTTCAATGTTACATTCGCCAGTTCACTTGCTCCTTCAAACATACGGGCCCTTTGCGTCAACCCCTGCACATTTCTGGGCGCTGCGAAAGAGTCAAAGCTCAGCAGGTATCAAGAATTCATCACGCAAGCCAGGTCCCGACTGATCCCACTGCCGATATCCACTCTTGGCCGGTGGCACCCGGAAGCATTCGTGATTCTGACAGACCTGGCTAAGCACATTGCCGTGTGAGCCATGGAGACCTTTGGGCGGGTGAGATCTGTGCTTATGCAAAGACACGCTGCGGCGATGTTTTCGTCCAACGCAGCATGCCTTACGGTTGGCCTCACACCAGCCTTGTAAGGTCGTCCGGACTGACTCTGCCTCTGTTTCAGACCCTCTAATACACAGACCTGCTACCCCCAGTCTCGGAAATAGCCGTCCTACATCTCTAATCGGTAAAGCACCCCAATCCCCCCTCGTGAGTTCAGGTGTCTGATGACCCGTGGACTGCTCCTGGTCCACAGACCATTTAGGAGCTCCTCCCGCAGATTTCGGCAGCAGATGTCCAGGATGGTCCAGTCTGTGCTGGAAGTATTTGACCGATAACTATTCAAGGAGGCTGTAACCGGGGACACGGAGGGTTCGTTTACTGTAATAGATAGGCTGGCTGATACTTCGTCAACTTGTGCGGTGGTAGTTAGCATGTACTTGAAAGGTTGCGGCAGGCGCTGATGGCGCTTCACTATACCAGCATTGAACCTCGAGAATTCTCCGTGTGGCTGCAATACTACTGCCAAGTCCCACTTTTTCACCCTGGCACGCCATGCCCGAGAAGGAATTGCCCGGAAAAACTGTACATGGCGATGATCTCATGCACTGCTTGCATGGAGCCCGCAAGATCAACCGACATGATCGCCAAGTAACCCTTCTCGCAAAAGACCTCGCAAGAGCTGCTCGTCATCCTGTCGTGGAGCCACACTATGGTCTCAACCGCACGAGACCCGACATCCAGGCAATGGAAAACAGCGAAGGAACCGACTTTTTCGATGTTACCTTCGTAAATCCCCTCGCTCCCTCCAACAGGAGAGTGAGGGCCTTCAACCCGATGTCCTCTCTGAATTAGGCGCGAAATGCAAAGCAGAGAAGATATCAATCTTTTATCGCGACCTCCACCAGAGGTAGGCTCGTTTTTGTTCCAATCTCCACTCTTGGAAGGTGGCACTCGGATGCATTGTGCTCTACTAAATGACGTGGCAAGTAACGTGGCCGTGAGGGCATTGGAGACATACGGATAGTTCGGGGGGTTTTGATGCAAAGGCACGCTGCAGCAGCCGTCATGTCCAATGCGGCCTGCTTGATAGCTGGCCTGCAGGTAGCTTTCTAGGGAGCGTAGTTCCTTCCCCATTACTGTGTCGGTATACCCTTTTTGAGTTGATTGTGGTTGTCTTGAAAACCATGAGATAGATCGGATATATCTTCCAAGAGTAAAATACCCAAACCTTCCCTCCTCTACCAGCCTCAAGCCAGCCTTCTAGCGACTTTGAACCGGATTAATTCCGTTTCTTGGTTCCCCCGTGCCGACCACTTGTACGGTACCAATTATTTGATGCGCTCTGGAACATAGGCTAACCTATTTTTCAATCACTAAGACGCCCAATTTTTCCCCTCTACCAGCAAGTAGGGGGGAGGTAGGTAGCGTGCAGTACGAGGTAAAGTGGTTACCTTCCGAACTCAACCAACAGCCTGCTATCATTCTAGTGCAACCGCGGTCTGACGCCACCAATTCCTCGGTGCTTCTCCCGATGGCGTAAGAGGTGACAGTAAAATCGCCATTCCATGAGAAGTCTATGTCAATGGAAGCATGCGAGTCGCGTACTGTCGCCACTGGAGCGGATCGACGGAAGAACAGAGAGCTTGTCAACAAAGTGGCGGCCATTCCTGTGAGGCAATCGGGATTAGGATGGAAGTTCTTGCCATTAGCTTTCGACTCGCTAGGTTCACCGTCCGCGACGATGTCCTTGGTAATCGACTAATACGCGGCGGCTGCAGCGACTCGCAGTAGGATCGCACAGAGAAGAGTGAAGAGGTGGCTCAATCGGGAGTTAAGGTATGCTATCTGCAAAACTTTAGGGTATGTCGAATATATCTTCCAACAGTGGTAGTAGATCTTTACGAGTTGTGCCCGCCAGGTGAGCACCCGACACCGTCCTCACTCCCTTCGCTACATACAGTATTAGCAACCTAGTCGCTTAGCCCTTAGGGGTACCCCCCAATGCTATGGCCTACGTCGGCCATTTGTTGGGGGTCCCGTCAAAAAAAGTTCAACCCACCCGACGTCTGCTTGAGTAGTATTTTTCAACGAGTTCTGCACGTCTGAGTGCTTTGCTACATACTCGTAAAGATTTCCACGCACGAGTTGTACTGAAGCGTGCGGAGGGTATTCAGAAATTAACTATGAATGCAGGCAGCGGGAGGAAACCTGTCGCCAACAGTAAATGCACTCAAAACTTCCCCCCCGCTATTTGGTCCTTTTGCGCGACCTCTAAGATGTGTCGGTTTCGCAACCTGATTTAACCACCCAGTACAAAACTACCTTTTTGAAGGTCGCCTTTGTATTACTTGAGTAGGGGGGAAATTGCGATGCTGTGCTGATTAGAGATGAAGGATGTCTATTTTGCGAAGACTAGGGGGGACAGGTCTGTGTAATGGAGAGTCTGAAAATGTGGCCGAGTCATGCGGTACTACCTCACAGGGCTGGTGCGAGGCCCAGCCGTAAGGCATGCTGACTTGAGTAGGGGAGTAGGGTTTTCAATGAATTTACATGTTGCATCTACGTAGAGTTAGGTAAGGCACTATCGACATGTCCACAGGGGAATTTTTGGGTTATTTTAATGCATGGAAGATGTGGTCGGTTATATCCACGCGGCTAATGCGTTATGTGGGATAAGTCGTCGCTGATGGGTAACACTACAGTACTGTACAGTGCATGACCTTCCTTACAGAGCCGGCTCAATGCCGGCGAGCAGGCATGCCGCGTTGGACATGACGGCCGCAGCAGCGTGCCTTTGGGTAAGCACCGCTCTAACCATCCCATAGGTCTCCATCGCTCGAACGGCCACGTTCCGCGCGACATCGGTTAGCACCGCGTACGCGTCTGGGTGCCAGCCTCCAAGGGTGGATATTGGGATAGGCACAAGCCTCCCTCTAGTAGCAGTCGCGAGCAGTGATTCATACCTTCTACGTTTGGCGGAGATGGACATGTCTACAGTGACGATAAGTATCATAACCTATAATTACGGTGAAAAAGTTTGGGTAGTTCACTCTTGGTTGCTTTTAAAGGAAATTTAAAAGGTACTACTGGTCACCCTGTTGAATATTCCGGGCAACAACCGACCATTTCTTTCAAATATTAAACCACGCCACATTTCCCGCCTCTTGGAAGACACTGACCATATCTTTCAAATATTAACATCCCACATTGCCCCCCTCCTGGAAGATATATTCGATATATCCTAAAGATTTCCAGATAACCTCAAACGCAAGTAATGTTTCGCCTGGAGATGTCCTTAGTCTAGTGTATCCCACTACCTGCATGGTTCAGGTTTTTGAACATATTAAGAGATTCCCCCTAGCTAGTACTGTAGCACTAAGAATAATACAACCTTGTCTTGTGCCTAAACCAGAGCCCTGGGCTTAAGCAAGGGTAGAAACCTTGAGCAGTGCCGTATTCACTCGTTTGAGATTGTCTAATTGCGCAAATGGAAGCGTTGATTTCAACAACAATTGTTATCTGATTACAAACGCACCTGCGGTGTTGGTCCTTTAATTCCGGACGCCTGCTGGTCAAGACGTCCCTAGCAGTTCGCATTTGACTTGCTGAGGGGCTTCTTACTCTCTTCAACCTGTCCCTCCTGACATGATTCTTGGTGCTGTGTCAACATGACATTGTTACCCACAAAACTTCAACTAATTCCATATGTACTAATTGATAACCAAGGCATTCCTTACCTGTGGTACAATGCTTCCGATATCCCCCGTGGAGGTCCAGTCCCCTACGATCCCAACGTTTCAAGCATCAACGTTGCCAGCTTCCTTTCTGAAAGAATGAGAGTGTCTAAACGCTCATCTGCCCTCTTCTCAGGAGACCTTACTACCCGTGATGACCTTATCCTCACCATCCTTTCCCTCCTCTTGCTTCTCGTCATCGAGTCCATCCTCACTGCAGTGCTTCTTCGCACCTACAACGGCAGTGCCTCCAATTTCGGCTTCTCAATCAAGCAATTCATCGAACTTGCCCGCCAGTTCAAGTTCCGCGGTCTCATCCGAGGAAATCCTGTTTCCGCCGGCCGTCCCCCCAACAAAATCAACGTCGCCCTTTTGCTTGTAGCCTCCGCCACCTTGATTCTCACCTTCTGGGTAGAGGTCGCTGTTCTCTGGCTGTCCACTCCGGAATTCATTGAAGTTACCAATCGCAAGGCCGCCTTTACGTACATCGAGACTCTACGACCGGATTGGAATTTCATCCGTGACAATGCCGGAAGTGCAGCCAATCGGCCGTGCCTCTCCATCACCATTGTCGGTAATAGCAGCGGCACCGTCAAACAGGGAAATACTCGGATTACGCCTTGCCTTGTCGCAACAGGTGACCTCTCAGCATCAGTTGGCTTTCAAACCGTTTCGGATGAGGTCGATCTCAAGTTCGAGACGAGAAACCACTTGTTTGGCGCGGAGCACCAAATCACAATTGGAAAATCGTCGGCAAACTACAAGATGATTGTGTATTACACGCTGAATGATCGGAGACGCAACATCTTGTACAAGAGGTCCTATTTTCTCAATCATGAGGCAGGAACGTTTTATCTTCATCGACAATTTGTCGCCTTTCTCTTCAATGAATATGTGCGACGTACGAACGATACAAGAATGAACCTGGAGCGACTGTTGGCATTGAATTTATTGTTCAATAGTACTGTTGAGGACGGAGGGGACGTTGTCGTGTCGCAAATCAATCGGCAGCAAAAATTCAAGAAGGTAACTTCGACACTTCTTACCACTACCGTCCGGGGTGTACTACCAAGAGGAGATGCTGCGTTGAGATTTGCTGTGGCTTTCTTGAAAGGCTCAACTGGGGTGGCCGTACGGGGACCCGATTTGAACGATATGGACTCTGGGTCGGCTAATATGTGGGCATCGGAGCGAAAAATGTGGTTAGAGGAGAGCCGGAGGTTGAACTGGTTCACAATGACGATTCTACTGGCGGCGGCAGTAGCCGTCTTGATAGTCTTGAGGTATTTGCTAAAGCCCATCGGCACGGCAGAGATCGCGGGTGCATATGTGAGTAAACAAGTTGGGGCAGAATTAGGGAGACCGGTTGCGCTAATGGGAAGGGATGAAAAAACGACATTTAGTTTGATCTTGGAATCAGAGGGGATAGGAAGGATTTCGGATATTTTAAGCAACTACAGCGATAAGGGATCGAATCGTCTCCCGGAGCATGACGTGGGCAATAGGTAGTCGGGAAGGATAAGCATCACGTTAAGGGTAAAGCTCTATTGGGAATTCCCATTGAGCTGTTAGGATCGCCTTTTCGTAGAAGCACGGTCCAGTCGGGATCTTAAGGTCGGGGGAGAGAGTTTAACAGAAGCTATCGGTACTAGAAAGAGGGAAATTGGGGGTGTTTTTAATCTATGAAAAATGAGGTCAGCTATTCCCTGAGGGATGTCGTGATATTGGTAAAAGCTTACAATGTAAAGGATTGGCGGAAAGCCGTCAAAACGCTAGAAGACTTCGCGAGAAACATCGTCATTACGGCACTTACTGCAACCAAAACGATATCCTCCTCTCCCCCGTCGGGATTGATATCTATGGCGCCTTGGGCGACGACGGCAAGGGCTTTTTCAGCCGCCTTGCTTCCTTCGCTGCTTCCCGTCGCGGTTCCTCCCCTCAACAGGAGCTCCGCGACTTCGTTACCCGTTTTGCATTTAGTCTCCAAATTATGCAGGCGCGACAGGTTTCTACCCGCAGCCCGCATCCGCAGTTAATTTATGAATACCCACCGCACGCTTCTGTGCGACATTGTACAACCAATAAAGATTTACCACCAAAGAAGACTTTTTTGCAGGCCGCCAAAACGCAGTCGACGGCATCTTCCAATCCCTTCGAGACTTAGATGATGCTCAATTGGCTTTCCACTTACATCGCTTCTGCGCGAACGCCTCCAAGGTCATGCACTTGCTACGTACGCTTCCCTCCACTCAATCTGCGGTACTCGCCGCTAGCTTCGATCAGAAGCAGAGGGAAGCGTTCCACCAATTACAGCTGCCCTGCCCAGAGCGAGCCTGACTCCAAGCCTCTCTCCCCTTCTCCATGGGCGGTCTAGGTCTCTTGCAAACTTCAGACATTACCGAGGCTGCTTACGCAACATCTGCAATTGATTCTTTTTGACTTATCTCCGACCTGCTCACTCTTTCCCAGGACCGCCACTTGGAAGAGATCCCTCGGTCCGCCATCTCGCTTTTATCCTCCCGCCACCCGCAGTTGTCTTCGTCGCTTACAGCTACGGCTCTTTTCGAGCGTTGTTCATCGCCGGTCCCCGGCGAAAGGCTCCAGTCTGCGATCACAACTGAACTCATGCTATCGAAGTCCGATAGGTTGTTCTCGTCGGCGGCAGCCCACAACCGAGCACGGCTCCTCTCCGTGCGCACATCCTCCGCCTCATCTGTTTTCTCTTCGCTTCCTCATCCCACCGCGGTACGTACATGTCCTCTTCTACGTGGAAGGTCGTTCTGGCTCTACGTCTCGGCATCGCGCTATTCCCTGGATCTGCTCGCTGTCCGGTCTGCTCCGGCCGCTCGGCCGACATCGCACCAGTCTTAGATCCAAGTGGTCAACACGCGTTGACCTGCAAATACGAAGACGGAATGACTCGTCGTCATCACATCCTCCGCAACGTTCTTGCCCGCTACTCCAAGGAAGTTGGGATCGTCGCCCACGTCGAGCATCCGCTCCTCTACCAAGTTCCCAACTCATCTGGGCATTCGGAGTCCCCCGCGCTACGAATGGACATTTACATACCCGCTGCATACCGGATTCACAGTACCGATATCGCCGTCGACGTTACTGTTGCCCACCCCTCCGCATGCCGCCACATTTCGCCAAGTACGGTTACCGCAGGCGCTGCCGCAACACTCGCAGAGCGCGAGAAACATCGTCATTATGGCACTTACTGCAACCAAAACGATATCCTCCTCTCCCCCGTCGGGATTGATATCTATGGCGCCTTGGGCGACGACGGCAAGGGTTTTTTCAGCCGCCTTGCTTCCTTCGCTGCTTCCCGTCGCGGTTCGTCCCCTCAACAGGAGCTCCGCGACTTCGTTACCCGTTTTGCGTTTAGTCTCCAAATAATGCAGGCGCGACAGGTTTCTACCCGCCGCCCGCATCCGTAGTTGATTTATGAATACCCTCCGCACGCTTTTGTGCAACATTGTACAACCCATAAAGATTTACCACCACCAGAAACTGGTAGTAGAAGTGCAGTGACGTAAATTCATTCTTATTCAATTGGGTGGCTAAATTTTCGGGCAGTGGATCCGGGTGGTCACTGCGGACCATGACTAACGAGGACGGTCGGTCGGCAGTCTGGATAGGACGTTCAGTCAATCGCAGCCCGATTATTGAGGATACACAATACTGTAACTAATCGCAACTTCAGTACAACAACACCAGAGGTAGGCTCGTCCCTGTGCCGATCTCCACTCTTGGGGTTGGCACACGGATGCATATGCAGTTCTAAATGACGTGGCAAGGAACGTGGCCGTGGAGACATCGGAGACCCAGGCAAGATTTCGGGGGTTTTGATGCAAATGCACGCCACAGGAAACAGAAACAAGCAGCCGTGGCGCTGCTAAAGGAACAGTGGAGACGATGACGGTGGGTTTCAGAAAGTTGGGGGCAACTAGTCAATGGAGTGTAACTAGATTCCACAAAGAATCTAGAAGATCCCTTTTATGGCTAGTACTGTAGCTCTAGCGTAGTACATGTAGATTCTAGCCCACTCAGTAAAAACTACAGTGGTAGCTAGGCAATAGGTACCAATAAATTGTAACTACTAAAAGAACTACCATAAAGACACATAGCGTGACGCTATGTAAAATAAATTGGTTACACATAACGTAAAGATTAGGTATAAAACCCAGTACGATAAATAATAATTTATAGAGCTAGATCCCTATCTAAGTATTTTATTACACCAAGATGAAATCAAGAACTGGAATAACGACTGCGAACAAGTGTTTATTGCATAGTGGTATAAAAGAGACATTGATACATTATTCCGTCCCCCGGAGTATTGACGTTCTCGTCAATGATACCACGGCAGTATGTTTTGTTTCTGAATATGCTGCCGGAATGCCTCAGCTACCATGATAGATCCACATTACATAACATGTACAATTCACTCGTCGGGTGCCTCTCTGCATCATGACTTGGGTCACCTCACCTTAAAGTTAGGTCTTCTATTCACGACTAACTTTGTTATGAGCCAAAAGAGCCTCCGATTATTGTTATGATTTGGTAGGCAAATAGAGCCTTTCATGTTCAGGATGAAGAGATACAGGAATGTCATTTAGCTGTTCGAATTGTCGTGTTATGTGGATTATATGAATGATTGGATGGATATTAAGGTGAGCCAGGAGATCCAATCGATCAGAATTCTTACCAATGAGCATCTCTACAACAAATGGGGCAAATACTCGTTCAACAATATTTTTCGAATCCTGCGACCTAGAATACGAATTAATAATCAATGAACGATTGATCCATAGCTTTTAGCAGACCTTAAAAGCGGTAATTTTGTATCGCCTCGAAACATAAGCAGCTTGTCGGTCTTTTGCCACTTTGTGGGCAAATTTCGCACTTTCAAGAGAAAACTTGAGATTGACACGATAATCCTCCAAATTCTGAAGAAGTATGCTGCTTCTATCTAAAATATCCAGTGGTGATTTTGGTGTGCATTTTAGATTCAACTCAAACGGTGACATACTCAGATCATCGCTCACAGCCGAGTTTTATGCAAATTCTTCCGAATTTTGCAGCTCATCACATTCATCCTGATGATTCGAGCAATAACAACGAAGGTCGTTCTCGATCATCGTACTCATAATTTAGTGGGCACCATCTATTTGTATTTGTCTGCAAGTAGAAATTCCTAGTTTCACACTAAAGAGATTCATCAGTATCTGCAAAAACTTTGGAATGAACTTGCTATCCCTGTCTGAGGTCACATTGTCTGACAACCCATTTTTCTTAAAGATATTCTAAACGAAGTAACTAGCCTTGTCAACTCCCCTTATAAAATTGTCTTTACAAACTGCGAGACCCCTGGTGTCCTTTATCCCCTGTAAATGCTTGAGCAGGTCCGGGACCCCTAGGCTTGTCTCCATGTGCACCACCTATGTGGCTCGGCACGTCATTTGTTTCACGCGTTTCTGCTTGCTGGCCGCAAGCACGCCGCCGACCCTACAGGTTTATTTTACTCTCAGCAGCGGTCCTCCTGTATCGCGCTACATCACGTTCATCTAACGGATGACGCCCGGGAACAACTGTGTACCCCCTTCCATCTAGAAGGCCATGGATTCTACACCATAGGTCCATACCTGCACGGAGCTATCGCTGCTAGCATTTCGGACACTGCCCTCGCCCGCCTACACACGGCCGCCTACTCTACTCACCGCTCCGTCGCAGTACTTGGGAAACATTCTCGTGGTAACAGATGATTTTTAGTCAACCAGGCACGCTCGCCTCTGCTAAGGTACGGCTCAAGCAGGCTTTCAACCTTTGCAGTCAGTAGGCTTTCCTCGAGGAAGTTCAAAGCTGCCGCGTAATGTTTTCCCACGACACCGATCCAGCGTCTCTCTGGATGGGGTCCGGTACCTGGCTCAGTGTCAATAATGTTCAGCGAAGAGATCCACTTAGAGCCCTGTTAATCGACATAGTCCTTCAGAGCCTTAAGCGAAATAAATAGGACATATTGTCGCAATTCTTGGGCAACAGGGAAGTCCAGAACGTTTTTCTACTGTTTCGGTATCATAATTACGGGTAGTTCGTGCTTTACTTCTTCAAATCTGTCGGGGGACGACACTGGACTCATCTTTTAGTTCCTGGAAGTTTCATTGAGGAACCAAACGTTTGTTTTCGGTCATCTACCAGTAGAAGCTTTTCATATACTGCTGCATGTCGGCCAATTTGTTTTGCGAAGGTGAGTTTAACCAAAAAAATTCACTGAAAGCCCATCAAAAAAGGGGCGCAAAGAATTACACTTGGTCAAGGCCGCTTTTCCCTCAGAGGAAGTTTTCGGTCACTGTGGGCAGTAGCTAGCGCTCTAGCAATTTGTTCATACTCTAGATAGAGGCGAAAAGGGCGACTGCGACAATGTACTTGACAGAGATGAGGCAGATCCCGAGGGGTCGCTTTTTGTCGTCAATTCGTCTCAATGGGTGTTGCAACTCCTTAAAAAAACGTGATTTTGAAGAATTCTCCAGCACAAGTCAGTCCCTCGGATCCAAGGCGATCCGTTAGTCACATACCCAGGCGGATTTTACTCTGACTCATTTGCCAATATGTCCGTAAATCTTCAATCTCATCAAAATAAGGCACCGTAAAAGGTCATAGCAGGGGTGTTTTGGGCAAATGACCTATCCAAGAAGGTGACTCGTCCTTGCTGCCACTCTGAGGAATCAACCCTTCATTGCATACGTGGTCTATCGTTTCGTCACAACTTGGGCACCGATTTACTATTGGTGCATTCCACAAATGCAACAATTGTGTCCTTGAATGATGCGCAGAAAACTCGGCCTCCCAATTTTTTCAACAAAAGGAAGACGCAATAATCGGTACCCTACGTGGCGACCGTCGCTGTCATATCTGGCCGTCACTTTTGTTCACTCGGGGACGTGGTTTGACGGCGGGGTGTATTGTGGCGAGGCCAAGATCATGATCAAGGTATTCATAAAGGGTACCATGTCGGAAAAGCTATACTAAATGTGTTGCATGCTAATGACAGAAATTGAAGAACAGTCGGTGTTATGATCTGTACAAAATGACGTCATCAGAACATTCAAAAATAAGGATATTTGTGAACTTTGGGACCTGAAAATTGAGATTCAGTTTTTTACGGGTCCTTTTCGAAATACCAGTTGATTTTGTAGCAATTTTTAATCTAGGGTGTCTAGGTTTTACGATATGGCAAATTTACGTTTTTGAGGAAATGCCCCAAATTGTGTCATTTGGGGTATCGAAGTTTGGAGGGGTTTATATTGCGAAAATCACGCAAAAGGTTTTCGTTGCTTCCATGGTAGCCTTTACCACGTTTTTAAATTTAATATTGTATAGAAAAATTACAAAAGGACTGCGTCTGGGTATCATGGTATATATGTCTTGAAAAATGAGGTATATAAGCACTTCAGGACCAAAAAATCAAGATTCAATTTTCTGGTATTCCGAGTCCCACTACCATTCCTCTTGATCTGCACGTCAAATGTTCTTCAAAACGATAGAAAATAAATACATTCGGAACTGATTGGTCAAAAATTCTGAGCTTGAATCCTGACATATGACTTTTTGTTATTTTTCGCTGCACTTACAGATCAAAGGTAGTTTTTTGGTTAAAATTCCTTGTCCCAGCAGATCATTGCATTAAACGAACTCAGTTCATGGCTGTTCCAAATGTAATTTTCAATTCGAAATCTTAATAAATTTCACATGGTGATAGCAGAATTTTATTCATATTGTTGCATCTTCCCAAAACATTTTAATGCAAAAACGGATCCCTCCATCATATTGTTCGACATTATTAACGTGCTTCAAATATAAACAAATGTTGGTGATATTTGCACTCCCAGGAAGCTTTTCAGGGCAAGTAAATGAGAATTGCCGACGTTTCTCCTTGATGTGGAGTGTGTCACGACGAAAAATCAGCACGAGACCAAGTAATGTCAGTACTGTACTCGTCAAATCAGTAGTAAGGTCACATTTGCATTTCATAGAACGTAAAGTTTTGAAATTGTTATTATTCGTAGTTGGAAGCCCGCTCGGAGCAAATAGAAGCAAGAGATATCGCAAGTGAATCCGGAATAACCTGCTTAAAAATGAATGTATCTTTACACGCTGGATTATACGCTTTCAAATTTCTTTTCTTGAAATTACTGCTCATTTCCATACTTTCTTATTGAAAATTCATCGATACTTATCTTGACTTGCTACTGAACAAAGTTTGCTAGCTGATTTCAGTGCAGAATATGAACCATGAAATAGAGTCGAACACAAAACTGCCAGTACTAATTCCGCACGTATGGAATTGGGACTTCGGAAAATTAATCATACCGATCATTTCAAGTATTGTTGCGTAGATATCAACCATTAGAAGATTTATGCAGATGAAAAAATCAGATCAACTGAAGTTCCCGGAAAATATCATTCTTCTGGTGGGTAATGTGCAGGTAAATCTTAAATCAAAACGAGGAAAGTACAGCCTAAACCGGTATTCGTTTAATTTTACAGCCAGGCAGTGTACCAAATATAAAAGTGATAGTAAATGAAGGTACCTTGGCGAAAATCGGGGACGCATGGTACCCTTAAGGACCAACCAAAGATCTCAAATGACAAATTATTGGTCATTTACATGATTGCGTCAACGGAGTAGCTGTTAGTTTATTAGTTCGATTGAGACTAGAAAAAGAGCCCTAAACACAGTGGAATGGCATCAATAAGAAAACTGTCCAACAGATAACAGAACAGTAGGACTTGTGTCTGATTTTCTCTAGAAATATGTCTCACAGAGAAAACAAGTACTTCGATTAACATGAAATATAGCTCCATTTCCATGTCGTCAGTGGAAATATGTTTTTCATTAAGTATATATTACTATCCCTTATTCTCCCTGGACCTTGTTTTCCTTCACTTCGCTCCAGTATATTCCTGCTTGTTCCCTTTTGACTTTCAATCTTCCAAAGGCACAAGATCAGTTTCTTTTACACGGCTGTGGCACCAATTTGATTCCATGGATTGCAAAAGAACTGGACACATATCTTTTTATGTACATTGGAGATTATCGATCGAGATTAGTGAAGGAATGTTTAGTTGAAATTCGTTCCACGAGAAACAGTTTGCACCATGTTGGAAAATTTTGTCAAAACACTGGATGTAATCCCATTGATTGTTAACAATTTTTGAGAAAAAAGTAAGAATCAATGGAGAAGGCTTATATAACTCTCACCGAGGAAGTTGTCAATGCTCATAATCATCGAATGCATATTAGCCGTACCCGCTCTGATTGGAAAGACCAGTATAAAAAAATCAGATTGATTCTTCTGCAAAACATCTACATTATTTCCGCGTTAATTTCATATTAGGCGTGACAATAATCCTGATACGGCTTAGTGGGTAAATGCAACTGAATAAGAATCTTCATTAGAACCACTTTTAAAGTAGATTGACACCTAGGCAACCAGCCGTGGGGTTTTATTTCAAAATATTAGAAGCAAGAATTACTTTCATCACAAAAGCACATACATACATTCAGAGAAAGATCACAATGCGATTATTTACCGCTTCTACAACTAGTTTTGAATACAACTACTGGCATTCAATATCTCCCAATCATCAGAATGGAGGTTGCTGGCAATCAACTTTTCCATGGCAAGACATTTTATCTGCTCTCTTAGACTTGGAAAATTAGAATTTCTTTCGACATCATCATCATCTAAGTCAGCTTGTTCTTCTCCTCGAATCCCGGTAGTAATCTTACCTACAAAAGATGAATTCGAAAATGATTCAATTTCACCATCCTCTTGAGAGGGATTCAGAAACTCTTTGATTGTCTTTCTGTTCTTGGCAAGAACCACATTAGAACTTAAAAACTCAACGAAGGCAACATGGATATTATTCATCAAATGTATTGAATGAAATATCGGCGCGAAATTGAACAATTAATATTCTATGTTGTTACCAGCACTTTGTTATCCATGATTCCGGATTGATTTCCAAACGTTTTTCAGTCACCTCATGGCAGTGAGCTGATCCAACTTCTAATGCTTTCAGTATCAAAAAAATTACAATATATAGTATCCTATTTTTTTTAACTTGCTAAACCTCATTTTTTGTGCGGCAAAAATACAAAAATCACATGATTGGAGTTTGTATGCAGTATTTTGGGGCAAAAAATCAGCTCGGACAAGGTCCAAATGTTGTAAGGTCTCCTTTTTACAGTGGACCAAGTGTTTTTCAACAAGCAAAAGAACTTCCTGTCCCACCTCCGCTTCGATAACGGTGTTGAACCGTTGTAGCCAACCGAAGAAAAAATCAGTAGTCATCCAGTCTTTTTTGTTGTGATGATAGTCAAAGCGCAAATCCATACCAGTTTTTTTGAAACACTGTGGTTTGTCCAAATACCAAATTATCACTTTCTAGTTCCGTCTGCGTTAAAAAATGCCAAAAAGATAACCCGAGTTTTCCCTTTCTTTCAGCCAGTGAGTTGTAGCGAAGAAATTGCTCTATCAGAGGAAATGGTGTGAAACGAGCGGACCTCATCTTCATTCCACAAATGAGGAAAAAAAGAATCTATATCTGCTTTAATCAGATCATCTAGACCTACCACAGCCGCATATATGTCGATATCATCGGATTCGCCCACAAATCGGCGACATTTTAGATTCAATCGAGACTAGAATCTCGAAAATGACCCCCTTTCAAGATTAAGGCTATCCTTTCCTTGTCTCCGAGGAACCCAATGAGGAGGTTTTGCCACCGTAGAGCCTTTGAAAGTATAAAATTTACCGATATGCACATTTGCCGACTGTACTGATCACAAACCCGGCCAAATAGTGCCTGCTCGAGAATGTGACTAGCTCCAGTTCGGTCCTCCTTGTACAAAACCAACCCTTTCGACACTTGTTTATCTTTAAAAGAATTCAAACTCAAATGTTTCTAGATTTATCAACAGGGTTTGGGGTTTTCCATATTGAATTTCCTCAATTCCTCTATTTTGCGACTGATTACTGTTCTCTAAGCTCTCAATCGGAGCGTTTTTTCACATGCTTCTCATAAATGATTTGTATTTACTTTTCAGTGAGCGTATGAGGAATTGTAGAGGCGATGCGAAAAGAATTCCTGTACGGCTAATGGAGAATGTTGAAGCTTTGCTTTTTTCCCCTCCTGTTTAAAGAAGCTAGCTAAGGCAGAAATAAACTTCGTGAAGCATAAAACCAATTACCGTTACGGTGGTATTTTCTGGACATGTTAGATATACATCAACGTATTGGCATTCAGGTAGAGTGAGTTTGTAAGCTGTGCACTCCTAGACGGTACAGTACTTTTTTGTTGCCTGCACTTCTTGGTGACAAGATCCTTTTGTTAAGACTGCTATATTTTTTACGTAACTGGTTATTCTAGAGTCCCAAAGATAAGATTAAAACCAGGAATAGCTCAATTGACTCACTTTTGATAGTTTTGACTTGAAAATTGTTAACAAGTATATCACTATAAACAAGCTGACGTGAAATCAAATATTCTATAGGCTCGTTTTGTCTTGTAAAAACCCCAGAAACTCATACTGTAGAATTCATTATCCGATACGTACTGTCTGATTCACCCAAATTTATGGAATCTCCCATAAATGTAATTAAAAAACAAGGTAAGGTTTTCTTAGTCATGCACAGATATGCAGGAATTCAGGAATACTTCATAAATTGCCCATTTTAATTGATTTGAATGCTGGTGGACCAAATCTCCAAGATCACCATTGGTGATATGCGCTTAAGAGGTATCAAATTAACTCGGGAACACAGTAAGCAACAAGTGCACTTGACAAGTCCCGGCTTTCACCGAAAATATAGGCAATTATCAATCAAATTGAGCAGAAAACTTTCATCAAGGATATTGAAGAGGCACTTGAGAATGATGATGAGATTTCAGATGTGAACTGCTTGGAATTCGTAAATTTGTCACTACGAAATTCGAAATTAGTGAGGGGCTTCTACGAAGCATTGCATTGCACACGTCTCCGCGTGAATATTTCTAGCATATCTGGAAATCTTCTTTATGTTTAATCATGATCCCATTTAAATCCTTTTCGCAGATCATTGATTTCATCGATTGATAATTTTAAGCTCTTGCATTTGCATTGGATGAGCGTAGAGCCACATCTATTTTTTGGCAGGAGTATTCGAAAACAGTAAATGAAATTTCATTCCTGATTGTTTCCCTCTTCGTCTGGGGGATAGGTTCTTTGAGAGTATGTGAAATTATTTTTACCGAAAAATCAAGGTACGGAATGACAGAGTGACGGATGTGTTGCGGAAAAGGGAGGTTGTTCACATTTTTATTCTCCCAGTAATCTCACATCACCAAATTCTCGATTGCAAACGACAATATCGTTTGCACAAGAGAAGAGTTACAGAATAGTATTTTGTAATTCTTCTTCTAACTTCTTTTCTGTTCTGCCGTGTTTGGAAACCTCTTTGGTCCTTTAAACTGCGGTTCTGGAGAGAAAGTAGTCTGGTCAGAGGGAAGTGTTCCTGTAACAACAGGCCAAAATCGGCCGATGCACACCGATCCACAGGCCGCCACATCATCTGCACCTACAGACCTCTGTAATGGCTCTCGTCCGCATATTTCGAAAGCTCCAGTCTTCTCTATTCGTTACTGTGCACAACACTTATGCCATAATGTCGTTCAAAATTTATTATAACAATTAATGAGCGCGGCCGCTTACGAAAGATCAGAAAATTCCAGGATTATCGCCTATAAGAGTAAGATATAAAAAAGATCAAGTCTCTCAGGATGAGTATATCCCATCGCAGTAGCCCCAAGAAGACTCATAATGAACAATGCCTCAGACGGAACTTCAGCAATTATTCTCAAAACTGGCCGTGAATTTGATCTGACCACTTACGTCAATTGTAGACTCAATTAATACTTAGTTCTATTTTTCGGGCTCAGTATATGTACTTGCACTACCATATGATGTGCTCTCGTACTGTTAAATTAGTACTGGCACCAAAGTACTGATGTGCTTCTACTTTTAAAGATGGATAGAGGTGCACAGGTCTTTTCCCATTTGTTTCACGTAAAGTATTTTGAAATTTCATTTTCAGAATATGTAGAGCGCTGGGGTGCTTCTCATTTTCCTAGAGCCTCTTCGTCAGAATTTAAACGGTCTCGATCGGGCAGCAGCTGCCCTATCATCCTCCTCCTCAAATATTACTGCAGTTATACTACATCAGGTGCTCGTAATGTCTTATACTTGGTGCTTCAATTTTGTCAAAATACAATAGTGTTTGACGGGGTAGATGGCGGTGAGGGAAAAGGAAACATCCAACTACCCGAGATGAGAGCTTTTCCAGTTGAGTATAGTGCACAATTAGATATTTATGGGCAAGAACGAGAAGTTGTAGTTAAAGAATAGTTATTGCACTAGAAACTATTTTTAAAGGGGCATGATTTTCCACCTCGCTTCGAAGTGTTTTGGATCGAAGTTTATTTCCAACTTGCCACCCTTCTCCTATAGTAGGCTTTTTATTCAGCCTATGAAGTCCTTCTAACAACAAAAATCTCGAAAAAATCGTAAAAGTACCAGAAAACACATAAAAAGACTTCATATGGACGCACCAAATTTGATAAAAGATATTTGAAAGAAACAAAGCAAATATACTTCTCAGAATCCACGACTCTAGATCAAACCTACTACTTCCCCCGAGACATCATAAATACCTATGCAGTGCCTAGTAATGCCCTTAAATAGCTCACGATTGCCTAACTCTTCCAGAACGAGTCCAGTTCACATAACGCGAATCCAACTGGATCCACAGGCAGGACTACCTAGCTCATCCACTTCATTCCTTCAGCTTCCATATGATCCGGTTCGACATCCTCCTCTTCCCCCAATACTCCTTTTACTTCTATAATTCATCCTCGAACATGATCTCTCCCTCCTCTTTCTTTATCCGTTAGACCAGTTCCGAGGCCATCCACTCCTCAAAGACCTCCTCTGACTTACATTCATTCTCTTCCGCCCCCCCTGGAGAATCCTATGCGTCCATATCTACCAGATGAAGAGCCACAAGCTCCGCGAGGCCCTTTCTTGATTGGATACGCATATATTTATTTGCATCGGTTGGCCCGAAGGGAACAGAGGGGAGACAGTGATGAAGCTTGAATGTCTGGATTTGCGTTTGGGAGAAAAGGGGAATTCTGTGCATATTGAATGCCTGGGGGGTAAATATGTCGAGTTGTTGTTGGTAGATGGCCGTTGATCAGTTTTAGCCCACATAAGAGGAGTTTAAATAACGTCAGTAACCTCATATTGGCAGACATGATGAATCCGTAAATAGTCAGTTATTAATCTTGCCCCTGTAGCTAGTGAAAATCCCATTTAAAATGGTTACTTTAGTGGAAAAATGACATGCACAAATATTTATTACGGAAAGATATGTTTAAAGTGAAATGAAGTCAAATAACACGAAAAAGAATAAAAGAATCATTTTCAAAGAGGGAGATAGCTGTACATAAAAAGAAAAAAGCAAAGGATACTATAGAAAAGGGAACTTATTCGCGTAAAGGAGACAAGAAAGAGTAGGGGTAAACATGACAGAAGGCGTAAAGAGAATAATTTCAGTTTATCCCTTGGCAGTATTCACACTGCCTTTGCCATCGCCAAGTAACATGTACCTTGAAATTTGCCGATATCAAGTATCTCTCACACCCTGTTTTGACTCAAATAGTCAAAACACATATGTCGTTGCCCAAATACGGGAGACGATACTTGATCTCACCAGGGTAAGTCACATAAAACTATATGCTGAGCTGAAACTCGTTCGTCTACTGCAACTTCTGACTGCGTGGTACTATTCCAGAGTTGGCAATCATACCTCCTGTTATCCTCCTTCAGTGACTATCAGCTCTATCATTTGATCACTATCATTTGTTCTTCTTCTCCTTCTGTCCGTAATGCAATATTAGCTTGCTAAATGACTAATATAATTGAAGAAAAATTATAGGAATCCGTTACCGCAGAGGTATTCACCTATAATACGGCGTTCGGGTTGTGATTTCCGCACCGGGTGTTCACCATGCTGTGATGCGCCAACTATTCTAACTCAAAGTGGCGATGATGAAATCTCGGGAGAGGGAGCTCGGTCGACGTTTTCGAGTGCGCCTAGTGAGTATGTGAACTCCTCATCCAGAAACAGTCCGACATGAGCATGAGGAAATACTCTCTTATGAAATAAATCACTCGTTCGTGGATTACTTTATTACTGATGTTATTCTTCTCAACCAAGTACAGCACCACCAGTTTAATGAGCAGTTGAAACATAAAGGGGATATATTTTGGTCTTTCTCGGAATCTCTGGTCTTTCTACTGCGGTTTTTATGATTTCTGCTCTGTGCTAGTTGGATTTCATCGTCAGAAATAGATCAGGGTATCGTGTCATTTGTCACGACAATTACTTTACCGTAGTTTTAATTTCTTGTATTAGTTGGTGTGAGCTCCTCTCTGAGCCAAGTAGAGGGCGAGCAGCTGCAAAAGTACGAACATAAACACACAAAAAGAAGCACATACAGACAAATTTTGAAATTATTAAGAGGGTCCTGTAATAAATTACAGTTATAGAAATGTATAGAAACGTACAGTAGTGTACAATTACCCTTCGAAATGTCCAGAATTACATAAGAGAATACAATGCAGTAAGTTCAAGTTATGTGCAGTTCGGCATTGTAATGTACAGTAAAGTGTTCACAGCAACGATTTCACGCAATTCCCAAAGCGAAACGCAAGGAAAGATAAATATTTTCTTAAATGAGTAGGTTGATTTTAAATTGCTTAACATTATCTTTATCTTTGAGGAAAAAGAATTGAAGTTTTATATATTTTACTGATTTTCTCTAAACTTAGAGTTTCATGATCTCCATGCTATCAAGTAATGAAGTATAAATACCAAAATAGGAGCACGTGAAGTCATTCACATGTAGTAGAGGATATCATTGGATTCTTGGTTCAAGAAATGCAGATTATGTACATTGTTTACGGATAGAGCTACCACCTATTTGCAAAAAATTCTTCAGACACAGGTTTTATAATGAAGAAACACTCAAATATAGAATAAATATCGTAATTATATTACAAGCAAAAAAATTTTTGAAAGCGTGGATCCGATTTATGATTCTAAACTATCCTTCAACAACGAAATATAAATTAAAAAAATTTGATGCTGCATAAAGGCATAATTCGCTATCATCGCTTGTTCAGTTGAAAATGTCTCTGAAACTTGTGAAAAGGAATACAGAAAATTTGTAGGAATACGTTTCCAGTAAATAATATCAAAATAAGCTACATTTTGCTAGTGTAGCGTTGCATTTTACTTTTCTAATGAATTTTACAACTTTCAATGTATGAAAATGTATTCAGTTTTATTATTAAACAAGATAAGCGTTATAATAAATAGCCCTTCCTGTACTGTACGAGAAATTATTAAAGTTTTCTAGGTAGCAGGATCAAAATATTTTGAGATTTTCTGTTTTGCGCAACACGCAACGAGGAGTTCTATCATGAGCGGAATACCCAGAAGCGTTCAGGAAGAATTTTCAAGAGGAATCATTACATTGCGAGTTTGTTTAGTACCACGGCCGGTTACAAACACCCGGTGCAGTGTACGACTTTCTGTTTCTAGAAGGGATTCACGACAGTACGAGGAGTAGGAATGAGCGGGGCCTATAGCTATTTCAAGGCCAAGGGCAAATCCGACATCAGAAAAAATAATCAAAAGAGCACATGCAGACGGGGCGCATTTCATTGGCGCTCAGCAAAATATGCCTGGATTCTACTGAATTTTAATCTTTTCCGTTACTTTACAAATATTTTCCTGCAATATGGGGGCAGGGATTTCCGTAAGCATTGCCCTCGTCCAATAATATTTGCGGATCAATTTCGGCCAAAATGTTATGATACACTTGTGTTTGCACGCGGTTCTACCGGGCCATAATTATGATCCGTGGAAAAATGTCGAGGTGTGGGGGGAAATGCTGATTGGACCGGGCCATGACCGCAAGCCAAGGGGTGAATGCTGATTGGAGATGGGCAATAACTCTCATTTGGGAACATTTACCGCCTTCATCTGGGGTAAGGCCAGGTACATCGGGGGTAAGTCCAAGTACATCAGGGGTAAGTCCGCAGTCAGGTTGATATTGTGCGAACGTGCCCAGCCCGTAAGTCGGCCTACAACTTGGTGCATAAGTGCAATGCTTCTCCCAGCATATCTGCGTGGCACAAAGAATCCAGACGAAACGACATCCCCTCCAAAAAAGAAAATGCGAGTTGAAACCCATGAAGGGTCTGAGATAAATGCTGAGGATGAATCTCTGGAATCTATCGAGGACATACCCGAAACGATCTCCGAAAGTATAACACCAGGACAAAGTCCCAACGTCATTGTTGCTCCGATCCCCAAAAAACCGTGGATACCAATCCAAAGATCGAAGTGTTGGAACCTACTCCAGAGGTCAGGGAGGAACGCACCCCGGTCGCAAAGATGGCGCATCTTCCGTCAGGAGAAGCTACAGCGAGGGAAAAGATTCTTAAAAGTTCTGATGATGGCGTTGAAAGCACGGGTGAGGATTATCTTGATGTTGGGAATGTAAACAAAGTATAGATGCATATGCCAACACGTGAGGAAGCTTATGATGAAGTTGGATACCGAAAAGAAGACGATGCTGCAATTATGATTCTGCCTTGAAACGCCAGCAGGCACCGGAAAATGCTAATTTAAGTGTTAGGAAGACTCGGAGTAGCGAAAGGCTCTGTTCTAAACGGGACTACTGCGACTCACATCGCAGTAATGAGATCAAGAAGCAACGCGAACAGGTCCCTTCGAAAAAGGTCAAAAGAAAGAACTACTCGCGAAAACTGGTATATGGGCTTAATCTTCAACCGTCGAGTTCAGCTGCACATATTGATCCAGAAATTCGAAGCAAAATTGCGTGCGCCCGAAATTGTCTCGAGTTGGCTGATAAATATCTACAAAAAATCTGATTTGTTCAGATATCGCAGCACGAAGAGAGAATTTTCGAAATCTAGCCGGAATCACACCACAACGGAGCGAACTGGTTTGGCATTTTTGCAAGTCCTATGATAACTGCTACGAACATAAAAGTCTCCGAAGTACATAACGAGATTTTTCTTAAGAACTATAACATGGAGTTTGCCATCATTATGAACAAGGCTCCCGTCATGTCCCTTGAAAAGTAATTTGGAAACGGAAATCTCAAACTATACTCTCAAACGATCTTTATCTTGCCAGAGTTCGATGAATCTTTGTCGAATTTGGCTTCAACATGCACCTGCCATTTTTTTGGTTTACGCTAGTATTCCTGGGATCCAAAAATCGTTTAGAATTCGGTCGGTGAGCCTCGATGGGTTGAAAGGTGACCTCCAAGCATTCCTCAAATTAGAGTCTCGCAAATTCATTCAAAATTTCCCGCGTTATGAAACTCTCGACGTCATTGGCGAAAATACGAAGGTTCTCGAGGATTTTCTCACCGTCAACCGTCAATCATCTCCGACTGTTTTCCAGAAAGTCATGGTATGGGTGTTTTAAGGACGAAGGTCGATATCAATTGGGGTCTTCGAGGCGTTGAGAGCTATTATCCTCACTCAGGGCCATTGTAGTGGTCATTTGGTCCTTGGAAAACATAATGAAGGTGATTTCAACTACCATCTTGAATGAAATAACCTTAAAAGTTCTGTTTCAGTACCTTTTCTGATGACGCTACATCCGCCGGATAGAGTCATTTCGGAAATTGGTTTGAGGCACATGTAAGCATTTTCCTAAATGCGAACACCCCTAAATTAGAGTCAGACTGTTTAAAGAGGTTCAACGACGATGTAACTCCAGTAGAACTTGGGGCTTTCATTCGAAGGAGCAGGCCAGGGAATTAATCCAGCGTGGAGAAACGTCTTTGCCATTGGTTCTTGGGCAGGTCTATTTAGTTGACTCGGAGAGTGGTGTCAAGGATCATGAGCATCGCCTATCGCCGTTTGAAGAGCGAGAACTGTTTGTAAGCGACATAACAGATAAGCTGTACTGACTCTTTTTCCATGACGATAGCCTAGCTTCGAAATTAAACTACAATAGTGACGGTAGTTGCTTTGTCCACGAGCGGCAGCTGGACACCGCACAGCTCACGGAATTATACTCAGAAGGAACGGAAGCGCTGAAAAAGTACAACCTTGTTGTTCCGATGTTGTCCTTAAAGCTACTGGAAAGGCTTTTGATGTCCAAAAAATGCTACGAATGTCCTATCTGTGATGCTGTAAAACTACTAGTAATCTATGGAACACAGTTACACATTCACATAGCGTTTTATCAACTTGGGGGTAAGGAATATAATCAGAAACAACGAGTAGGTGCTGAAGGATAAACAACTCCCTGCCGAACAGTTAGAAAAGCTTATTTTTCAGATCTTATTGACACATATAATCCAAAAATTTGCCAATTACACGTGGCAAAAAGGCTTTCTGTAAATAGAATGATTTCGTTTACCCACGTGGTGCAATTATCTTATCGAAGTAAGTACACCGGGTGATGACTCCTCGACGTGCTTTCCCGCGCAATACCCTTGCTCGAAGAAAATGCTTTGCTTCGCTGGAGAGCCATCTAAATAAATTGCCACTACATCAGACCCAGTTCGATTTCAAACCACCTTTCCTCAAAATAATCCTTCTCCAAACTTTGTCATGTTTTTTTACGGCTGCTCTGAGGCAGCACGCAAAGGCAGTTCTCGACTGCATCTTCTTCTACAGCGATCCTGACTTCCTAGGATCGGTTGAGCAACAAAAAAAATCTTCCAGACGCTGTGAGGGTGAAATTCGAGCTTGAGAGGTATCACAAATTTTGTACCCTTCCCCAAGTGACGATGGTGGTTCCTGTGACTTCAGAAATTCACCATTTGTTATAAGAGGAGGTTTAGGCGCTGATGAAGACCCGGGATGCGTCTCATTGACTACACCGGTGGGAGCTTGGGGGCTTGGTCTAAATCCATTTTTCAAGGAGCCCAAGGACTTCGTCCATGTATCGCGCAGCGCTAGACTTCCACAAGAAGGAATGATTTTATCAGGTCAGGATGTAGGATCTGCCAGAGCTACGAAGAAGCAATTCAGCGAGATGATCCCTTGTGAAAAATGGATTTCCGGCGTTGCTCTTCGAGCCGCGCAATCGACATTAGCGGTAGTAATGGCTGTATGAAAAATGTACCCTGTTGTGGCGCCAGTGCGGAAGAGTTTGAGAAATTCGAACAGGTTTAGGGTGTGGTATCCACCGGCAAAACCTCGTTGTCTTAGCTCATGACTTGAGCATTTGTGCTTCGGAGTTCTTACTGCCGAGCAAGAACGTAATCTAAAACAAATATATTTGCATGTCGCAGGGTTCTATTTTTCCATAACTTTCGGACAAGAAAATAAAAAGGATGACCTTGCGACACTAGCTTTTCTCGAGGAAGGGGTCTTTACGTACATCCCCATATTATTGTGAGATATGATCGGTGGTTAAACAGCCGAGTTCCCAGACAATCAAGGGGTGCGAGCACCAAGATTTGAACGCATAGGCCTTATAGACTGGGGTTTCAGGTACAAAACGAAAGTCATTGAAGCATTTGTCTTGGAAATGGCTACGAAAATATTCTTCTACGTCTTAGTGCGATCCGGGGAACCGCAGCACTGAAGACACATTTGGGAGATAGAGGCACTATCACATTCAAAGGGAGTTCTAGCACAGAGATTTATCACTTCCTTCACTAAACTCAGTGACGGAAATGAAAAAATAATGGCGGTTTTCACATACATAACTGTGGTTCCGACAATCCAAAGTACTTTAAATCGACCAGTGAAGAGAAAAAGAGTTATATATTTAAATTAAGAACTACCAGTTACAGGTTTTTCAATTCTTTGTCAATTTAGCCATTCATTTCTTCGTCAAAGTCCATATTAATACTTTCATCGCTCTCGGAGCTCTCTGGAGGTGTAATGGCTACTGTTTTCTTTAGAACGACTTGGACTAATCACAGATTTCGTTTTTTCAATGTTCCTTCTGAAAAATTTCTGTCTTCTATAATAGGGCATCACTCTCTACCACCCGGAAATTCCGATTTCCTTTGAGCTTTAGGCTTTGAAATTGAACACTTTTTCTCTTTTTAGGTTTAGGAGAGCCGGAGCTACATTCTTTAGTGACTCTTTCGAAAGACGTCTTCTTCGATGAGACTGTGTTCTTGAGAGAGGATTTGCGTTTGCAGATGACTTAGAATTAGTACCATTTTCGGCGATTCCCCTCTTAGACGCTTTAAGAATGGCAGAAACTTTTTGCAAGCTACCATTAGTCTCATTTAAGGGCGCTTCATTTTTTTTAGAACGGTTGACCCTCAAGGCGGGGCCGCCTTCAGCGATACTTCCTTCCGCTCGGAATAGTCGTTATTACTCCAACTAATTTGTGACTGCAAGATGAACCCAGGTATAGATGAGATGATTTCATGGAAGTTATCTACAGCATTCCTGTCCACGCGGGCTGCCCGTTGGTCTACTTTCAACTTATTCATGAACGGTGAACAACGAGGGGAGGCAACAAAACCATGCACTGCGGACCGATATGCGCCTATACATCCAGATAAAATTAAATCATTTAGGGGAAGCAGGAAGAAGTCCACCACCTCATTAAAGAAGAACACTGACGCCGCCTGCGGAGACGAAGACTTGGGAACGCTAATATTCAAAGGGATTTTCATTTGAAGGAATCGTCTGGAGCCTTGCTCCACATCGTAAGCTTGCATTCCATTCGAATCCAGAGGTTCTTTGTCACAGACCACTCACATGATCTGTTTAGGACCTTTACTGGGAAACGTGAACCTGTAGAATCCTCCAAGCGACGTTCAAACGTTCAGAAGGTCTTCGGAGTCATAAACTTTTCCCTTTGAAATAAAATCAATCCACTTGACTAGCGAACGAGGATTCGCGGACGGATACCACATGACCCATTGATTGTGGATATTGCATCCTTTCATGGACAGTTTGCGATACAGCTCTTTAGGATTCGCCTTGGGTAATAAACAAAACACACTTTGATAAATGCACGAGTTAGAACAAATCGGCTCACTGCAAGAGTCCCTATCCAAATCATCGCTGCCCCCTTCCTGGACGAATGTCAGTTTCTTCGAATTTTTCTATTTTCAAAACAAAGGTGGAGATTGGAGTTCTGGGATCTATTTCTCCGGAATAATTATTTATCTAACAGTTCTTGTCCGCTTAGCAGGGGATGTCCAAGCTTTACTCCGTTCGTAACGCCTTTTTAACCCGGCGGAGTTCATTCTCAGGGGATCGAGTGACAAAGCAGTTATAGATTTGGGAATGTCTTTGCCCTTTGAAAAGAACACTGCGGAGATCTGTACAGCGCCAAGGTATACTCTGGGGAGACATTGGGCGAGAAGAAGAGCTTGTGGGGTGCCAGGCTCCATCATGGTGCGACTATCGTCAATGACGAAGAGGATGCCGCTCAAGCTCTCATCGTTGGAGATATTGGTGAGTTTGGAAAAAATGAGAGATGGTAAAGAGGAAGGATGAATGTAGATGGATAGATTTTGATACTGATCGGTCTGGGACTCGCTCAGTGTGGCAAGTCTCTGTATTAAATGTGGAAGGTTGGGCGCGGTATTTCCATATTTTCAATTTACCGATGTAATTTGAAAATTTCCGACTTACACGTGTGTTCTGAATTTTTCAGAATTACGCGCAAAAGCTCAGCGTACGATCACTCTTCTCTTCCCGCCCCAATCTTAAACAAACGCTCTTCCACCCCCCCGGCTACCTTCTATACCCGCCACCATTTACCCTTCGTCCTATTCTTAGCCGCACACCCCCTCATTCATCTTGTCCGACCTGCCAAAATTTTCACAGAACATACGCCCACTCTTCCTTTCCCTTACCCTCTACTGAAGTCTCTACGATTTAGCAGCGATGTTTATCACCACCGAGCTTGCTGGATCCAGTGTATCTGGTATCCCTTTGTACTGCCCTAACCCTTCCAGAACTCGTCCTTATCGCAACACATGGCCAGTTTTTGCAGTTCTACGGGACGATGTTCGCCTATTACGCACCTACAACTGCCTATCCGAGGCGATGCTTTTTTATTAAACGAAAGTTCCCTCTGAAGCTCCAATAGTTGTGAATTGCCATATTTATGTGAAGGAAGGTACAATCAATCTTCTTCTCCCAGACGGGATGTTCGCACCCGTGGATATGGACTCGCATAAAAGCGACAAAAATCGCTGACTCTCTGCGAATTTCCCATTTAGAGAGATTCTGGTACCCGCTGAAGTACCAATCGATACGAATGGTGAATTAACGCATGGCACGGATACGAAATGGAAGGTTTCTTGGAAGCTGCTACATCCATTCTTTCATTCTTTTCTCGGATCAGATCTGGCGAAAACCTGGATCGGATGTTTGCTTTTTTCACAAAGCTGCATGCTTTCAAGAGCCCCTACGCCTCATGAAGCTACCTCGAGATGCCCAGGATGCACTTTACAAACAAATGGAATCAAAAGTGGAGAACATCAAAGTGTTGACGATCTGCACGATTTATTTGCTGGATATGAAGGTCTTTATCGAAACAAGTACATTTAAGTGCTTTCCTCAATTGCTTTTACGATCAGGAAAGCTATCGTTCGATTATCTCAAAGAAATCATCTAGGAAATGCAGCCATTTTGCTCACGTTTCTATCGTATTTTGCTGTTGGAAGAGAACAAGAAGGGCAGTATTGATCGAAATATCATAATTATCCGGCACAAGGAGTCGTTATTCTAATATGAGATCACGAACACTTCTGGGAGGGTGAGTCGCTAGAGGGAAGTACGTTTGGGCCTAATTTATTGAAAAGCGTCCAAATGACATTGCAAAATGGCATCCATCATTCCTCTCCCAGCAGGGCAGTCTTCTTCACATTGGGATGCAAGCCGATCACTTGGTCGGCAGACGTGTTTCCTTTTCAAAACATCCTTCTATAAGCTCCCATGCAGTTTCAGTCCTGTCGTTAGCCCCTTGATGTCGCCCCAGGAGGCTGCGCTTTGGGTATACCAACGCCTTGTTCAGTCTCGGAAACTTGCCAGCCCGCTGAGGAAATGTTTTGAGGCAGAGGAGCTAGTGGGATTATCAATGCTTTGGAAAATAGTAGATGAGTAGCACGGAACTAGAGTGGAGTTTATTTATCGTTTCAACACAGGGCTAGCTTCCATTAGTTTATGAGTAACAAGAACAGAAGATAGGTTATTAAAAACTGGGGGGGGGATCTTTAAAACCTTGGCGTACTAATGTTTTTTGACGGCTGCCGTCCACTTCTTTGCCCCATTATCGCACCATGCCTTTCGCGTCCACCAGTAGCTCTGAGACCGTACAACACCAGCCCTAATGCATGTTTCTAGAGATGAGTTAAAGAACACAAGACTCACGGACTTATGTTCAAAAGATATCTCTGCTATTTGCGTTTCTTCTAGTTTTAGGTAAAATGAAATAGGTACCGTCACTGATATGGAGGCCACATCATCATTAAGAAGATCTGACGTGCCCAGTATTGGGTAGAGGGCGTTCGAATAGTCATCTAGGTAGATCTTTCCTGTTGCCCACGACAGCTGAGTAGAATCCAGTATAATGAGGGAGCGACCGTAGCAAAGGAGTAGCAAGATGAACTGGGACAATTTTAACGTAATGGACAGTTCAGTGGCTTTGGAGTTTGCCACCATAAAAAAGGTTTCCTCCTCGATCAACTTTGGTTGCAGCAAGGGGTTGCACTTTTCAGGCGGATTCATGCACATTTCTAGTAAAGTGCGTGTGCTCATTTGTTGAATGAGAGTTGACACGCAATCCACACCTTAGCAATCCTTTTTCCATCCACAAAACTGTTTTGATCATGAAATTGACGGATACTGCTCGTCTGCAGTTTCATCATAGGAACTTCCGAGTGGTCAGAGAGCATTGGACACCTGACGTTGTACACAGTTGTATATGTTATAAAAAGAATTTGATGGTTGATAAGTCTAAAAGGTTCGAAGTGCAACGGCCTGTACATTTGTTGGTTTTTTTGCAGGTGAAACTCTTCCCATTGCCACAAAAAGGCACCTTCGATCATTTCGGGAGAGGCGGCGTTCGGAAAGTGAACTAACCTGACCAGAGGCCGAGCTCTGGCCCGGTTGCGAATAAATCCTTTCAGCCGAAGGCTTGGTGGCGCAAAACCCCTATATTCTGTGTTACACTCCTTGTAGTCGAAAGCCATAGCAGGAAAGGTAGATGAATGAGATGAATTGGAGCATTGAGGAATATTTTGAGACGGCTTTTCGGCTACGCAAAACATTTTCGTCGAAAATTTTATCAATGGGTGATGAGAATAGCAAGTACAGTGTTAATCTAACTTTAGAGCGGGATTAGATGACTGCACCACATCAGTATGCAAAAAGACTACATTTCAAAGAAAGCATCTTTGCCACGAGAAGACGAAACTTCCGCGAAGCCCTCGACTGTCTCGGGGGTCAACCTCTTCAATGCAGACATGGTGTGGAAAGAACTCGACAACAGGGCCATCAAGTGGCCCTGTTAGCGCAAGACCTGCAGAAAGCGGCCCATCACCGCGCCATCAAGCCGCGGGACGCGGTCCATCGCACAAGGTTAAAGATATGGTCGATGGGAAGCCAGTGGAGTTATGGACTTCTTTGACGTGACCTTCATCAAGCCGCTGGCGCCCTCCCACTGGAGGGCCCAAACGTTTAATCCACTCACCTCGCTCAATGCGGCCATTTCTACGAAGCATAGAAGATACGAATATTCTATTGCAACCTCCGTGAGAAGTAAGCTCGTGCCTATCCTTATATCTACTCTCGGAGGGTGGCACCCGGACGCCTATAGGGTGCTAACCGACGTCGGGCGGAACGTGGCCGTAAGAGCGATGGAAGCATATGGTAAGGTCCGTACGGTACTTACTCAGAGGCACTCTGCCGCAGTCGTAGTTTCCATCGCAGCCTGTCTGCTGGAGGGCCTTGAGCCGGCTTTTAAGGGTACTTTCAGAGGTATTACTGGGCACCCTGTAGGATGTTCCTGGCCACAACCGACCATATCTTTCAAATATTAAATCACACCACATTTTCTCTCCTCTTTTTCACGTGTTATTTGACATTTCTTCTAAATACACGTGATAAAAATAAATATTAATACATACAACCACAAATAACCCCTAAAGATAATAAAAAACCACAAGGAAAGCCTGCAGCGACGTTTTCCCAACTACCACAAAGGCGTTAATGTTTCTCTCCACTTCCTATATATGTGTGTCCCAAACTCGCCGCGGGCGGCCTGCTAAACCGTCGCTCGATGCGATGCGCCTTACTGCACGGGCCTCCCTTTACCTTTTCATGAATCTCGTCCATCGTCTCTCCGCAGTCAGAGATCTGGCTTCCCTCGATGCTCCCTTCAGACTCTTCAACTCCAGCGCTCCGATCCATCTCTCTCCATAACATTCGGGCCTCCGACTCTTCAAACTCCGCAACGACCGCTGCTCTACTGGAACACGCCCCCTCGCTGTATCTCCCCGTTGCTATTCGCCAGCAGGTGCTGAAGTCGCCGCCCACCTGTCTCCTAAGCCTAGGTCCAAAGACACAGCCGCCGCCCCCAACCTTGCTCCGCCGATCAACCCGACAGTGCAGAGGAGCGTAAGCCGCATATCCGCACAGCTCGTCAACAACGAACCAAACGAGTTTGCCCTGGTCACAACCCCGCACAACCAGCGGCCAGCGCCCACTCCGCAAGCCTTGTCTCTCCGCGAGTCCTTAGCCACTGGGGGTTCCCTGGCTCCATCACCGCCATCCCCACCGCCGATCTGTATGCAACCTTCGTCTGCGCCAACGTCGGCTCTCTTGAACGTCTTATCTTCGGACACAAGAGCGTCAAGGGCTACAATGAGATTTTGAAACCTTGCAGCAGATCATTGAGAACTGCCATAGCCATTTGCTTGTCATCGGTGATGACTCCCATTGACTTTAAGCGAGCTGCTAGATGTCGCAGCCATCCCATGTACGGCAACACTTTCTCATTGCCCTCCAACATACGCAATCAGCGTACGACTCCTTCTGCGGCAACTCTGAATCCTCTCTTCCCCCAATCAACGTTCCTCTCCCGTCCACTATTATCTCTCATTAACATTCCATTGCTGAAACCCAATCCCTCCTACCCACCCTCCGTGCGGAAGTCGCTCGCCTTCCAAACCTGCTTGCGCTTGCAGGTCCAAGCAGTACTTCATTGAAGTGCTGCAGTGCTCCATATTGGACAATGGCCGGCTATCCCGAGCTCTCCCCGCCCACTAATCCCACCAAGCTCCCGTTGCCCAAGCCGTCTCCCCCATCCCCCGCCCAAACCCTGCTCCTGCCAAACGTCTCCGTCCCTCTGGACGACTTCAGTACCACAGCAATCCTGGTCCGGATAAACTCCGTCCGTTAAGACTCAAAGCTCTGGTACATGCAAGCAATGGCACAGAGCCCTCGAATTAGGCCCTGAAGTTATTCAAAGCGTTCTTTAACAGCCTGATCGATGGCACTTGGCCCATTGAGACCATAGAAAACGTTGCAAGTTCTACTTTATTGGGGCTGCCGAAAGGTGAAGCCTGTCGCACTCTCCGCCCGATATTTATTAACTTTGCCATCCGTCGATGAGTTGGATGCCTGATAGTGAAGAAATCTCGGGATGATCAAGAGTTTGCAACTACGTAGGCGTGCTGTGTCCTACAGAGGTCCTCGCACGTTTGCGTAGGCGTTCCTTGTGCTATAGAAGCCATCATACATGCTACTCAGGCACCCATAAACGAACAACAAAAATTTACACGGCTAGCCCGCTCATTCAGGTTGATGCTCGGAACCATTCAACTCGATTGCGCGTTCTGAAGTACTTTCTCAGACTTCCTGCATGTTCTTGTGGCCGCAGATTGGGTAAATTTCAACTCGATTGCGCGTTCTGAAATTCTTTTTCAGACTTTCTGCATGATCTTGTGGCCGCAGATTGGGTAAATTACCTCTAAGAGGGTCTTTTTTGCCTCTCCTTCGGCCATCACGCTATATGGACTCAAAATAGCACGCAACAGGGAGACCCTCTCTTAATTTTGCTCTTCGCTATTGCCCTTCACTCTCTTGTGCAAGTAATTGAATCAAATTCCCCCGCCCTCCCACTTCATACATGATACGCGGACGATGGAACCGTAATTTTTCCCATCTGAAAAGCCCACGCCGTTCTCCGGTACCTGCACATGACTATTTCGAAAGTTAGCTTCCATATTAGCGTTAAGCTTTAGAAAACGTCGGCCTTGTGGGCCTTCCTCTCACCACATTCTCTCCGAAATGACCTGCCATATGATGTCCTCCACTCTAACGCTATTACGACTCTTGGGAGCCCAATTGCCACCCCGGATGCATGCAACTCCCTGGCCTTAATTGCCTTGCGGAAGGCGGAGTCATTCTGGATATCCCTCTCCAACATGCACGAGCCCCAAATCTCACACCATATTATCCGATTCTGTGCCTTCTCATGTCAGTGTATATACTTGTTCCGCTCAAACCAGCCGCACATTAACTTAAAGCTTGCCAATGCTTTTGAAAAGAGGCTGCGAAGGGTTTTCGAACAATTTCACCAGAAGATGTCGGACATCGAATCGCTACAACCCATCCTGCCTTTCTGCCACGGTGGGTGTTGCTACGGAAAAGGTCCTTTCTGTAGGAGAATGGTCCTCTCCAAAAACTTCTGTCTTCTATCTCTCCATTCTTCTTCAAAAACAACTCTTCCCATCAAATTTCTTTCAGGAACAAAATCATGGAACGGATTTTTCCCATAATTCCAAATTCACTGTATAACTCCAATTCTATTTTTTCTTTGAGCATTTTGGTTCTCCTTTTTTAAAATTGGAAGCTTTCCACTCGTGATCCGCTTCGTTCTTCAAATAAAGTTCCGATATTTTATCAAGCATATTTTTAGTCATTGTCCTAATCGCATGCAACTTCAAAGCTGTGGCATTGCTTCACATTTTTTATTTCGTCCAAGGCCGTGAAACTTTTCGACTACGTTGCCCAATTTAAGGTCCGAAATCGACGTCGTTGAGGCAACCACCCGGCAATCAACTACCCCATCGGCTCATCCTTCTTTTTTTGCCTTCAAAATGGCAAACCTCCGCCCTTCCCTCACCATCATCAAGTCATCACGAGGCCGCCGCCCCCTCAACGCTCTGGCTCTGATGGAAAGTGGTCCCAACGACAAGGATTATTACTGTAGAAGATTGAACCGGGAATGCTTTCGGGATTGGGTTAGCCGTAACTGCTTCGAGCAGGCAGGAGAGGCAGAAAAGGAGGAAGAGGGGGACGAAGAGGCTGAGGGGGAGGGGTCCATAAAAAGTGCTGGAATAGTGGGGAGGGGGCCGGAAAATATAGACCAGGTGGTCCCGACTCTGGAACAGGATGGGGGCATCTTCAGTTGTCTAGATATTTCGCAGGAGGCAATGGAGAATTCTAAGCCGTTCGCGGATATTTGTGGGACTGCTTTGGTGGAATGGATATTTTGGGGGAGCTGTTTGGCTCTGATCTAGAAGACTAAGATATTAAGGAAGGAATCTATATATTTATCCGGATAGTATTTGCTGTTAGTCTTTCTCGTTCACACGATTCCGTTTGATGCATTTTGTGGTTCTTAGTATGTTTCTTTGAGACTTTAGGGTTAGCCAAAAAGTCTATATGAGTTGAGTAAACTGCTTCCTCTTGTTGAGGTCAAGCAAGCTGGCAGACAAACTTCAAGTCAAGTCCCGAGTGGTAGGAAGTTGATACTCAACTTCAGACCCACGACTCTTTTTTCCTACGCTGGTCACATAGCATCAGTGGTAGACCCTGCCCCTTCCATACTTGCTTGTAGGCCTCTCAACTGTCTTCCTTATCCACTCCTTTTTGTTTGTTCAACTATACCACGGTGGCACTTTTGTCGCTTGCAACACCTCCTTCTTGGGGTGATTGGTTCTGAGTATCTCTTCTTCTGACGATTACCCCTATCATCTGGTTCTCTTGTGGAGGGGGTTGCACCCGAGGTATTCTACTTATGGAGTATTAGGGAACAATTCGTGGGATATTTTTTCTGAAAACATAGATCCCAACGCTGCTCGTATAACGTTCACAGGGGGCAAGACTGAAGACGTTGAGGAGTTTTTCTATACATATATTAACGTTTTGATGCGTTAGAAGAGGGATGAAGAGAAGGCCGCAAGTATCTTTGCCTATCTTTATGGTGACGCAAAGCAAAAATATAAGGCCAAGCTTATCGATGGGAGGTCTCTTAACGGGAATGGGCGTAACTTCGGTGAGGTATGTGAGTGGCTTGTGAAAGAATATGCTACGGAGGTAGAACCAGATAAGATTTTTCGTACGGCCATAGAGGCTCGGCTCAACTTCGACGATTTGTTAAGCTCATTGGCATACTTGTGTGATCTCTATGAAAAGGCTGGGTTCAACGCCCAAGTCGAGTACGGAATGCTGCGTAAGGCGGCGATGGGGGATAAGCGGCTCTCCGATTTCCTCCCCATCAAGAGAGCTCACACATTCAATGAGCTGAAGGGTACCATAGTAGAATTTTTCAAAAACTCGGAGACATTTCAGTCACTGAGTGAGGTACCGAGGGAAACCCATAAATCGATGTCTATCGTAAACCCTGGAAAGAATTATCAAAGGCCGGCTACTAGTACAGCGGCACTAGAATCTGTCAGGAGCGATGTCATAAAACTTGGAAGAGCGGCTGGAAACCCGATTCGATTATTGACTTGACATGATAACCTCGCAGTTGGAGAGCCTTACTCTTACCATTAACAAGAAACAGTCTGGAGCCCCCAAGGCCGCAGAAATCTGTTCCGACTGCCGCAAGCCTGGAAACTTTGCAAATAGGTGTCCTGATAATCCACATAGAAACACTCGTTGTGGAAAGTGCGGACGATATGGACATCATGAAAGTAAATGCTGGTCTAAAGACGACAGAAGAGCAAATTTATCGGACGCGAGGAGCGAATCAGGACCAAAGGTGAAACTTTTACAAAACAGGAAGGATGAAAGGTTGACGAATGCTAGTAACGTATCCATCGCTGAAGATATCAGTCAAGTCAATGTGACAAAAACGGATGGGGAAGGGAACATTTTATCTAAAAAATCTAAGCTAGATTATGGAATGCTGGAGCATATTTCAGCACCTGAACCTCCTCGGACAAAGAGATCTGATCAAGTTGTTCCAGGAGTGGGAGTCACACCGGCCAAGAAGACGAAAAAGAGTACGAAATTTAAGAATATCCCGAAAGACGTACTAGAATATGTGAAGAAGTACAATTTGCTAGCTGAAATTGCATCAGCCCCAACTGGAATAACGTTTTGTCAACTTTTAAGGGGCGACGCAGAGGATGCGAGAATAGAGCTCAAAAAAATTAGAAGGTCTAATAAGTCCGCTAAGGGCGAGAAATTGTTTCTTCGATAGGCGTCGACAGCACTAAGACGTCTTAAGCTGGTACCAGTCAAAGTATTGGGAGTGAAAACTCAAGCTCTTTTCGATTCTGGCGCAGTTTCAAACCTTATTTCAGAGACTTTGGTGACAGATCTAGGTCTCAAAATTATTCCAACTACTCGAAGAGTAACTGTTGCGGATGGAACCGTATCAAAATGCATGGGCAGTGTTGACAAGGTTTCCGTGTTCTTCCGGGACTCTAAAGTTGATGTAGACTTTCTTTTCATGCCTGATCTACCTTTCGATGCAATTATTGGTTGCCCTACCATGGAAAGACTAGGGACATGCATGACTTGCGCAACCAAAGCGCTTCAGTTCGTATAGATGGCGGAACTGGGAAAATGCCCCTGGGCTTCGACAAAAGCATAAACCCGGAAGATTTAAGAGAAACAGACAGTAAAGATTTCACTTCTAGCAATGACAGCGAAAATTCCGAACCAAGTAACATTTTCAGAAGTGGAAAATGGTGCGCTAAAGGGATAATGAGCATGGAATGGGATGATTATGATTCTGGGTTTGAAACAGATGACGACTGGAATTCTAGGGCAAAATTGAGAACTGAATGTGTTTTCTTTTGCGATAATATCGAATCAAAGGACGGAATTCAGAGGATGAAAGAAGATTAACTTTGCATAGAGAATAACAATATATCGATTTCCATACATGAAGATATGAGAATGCCAGAAGAGTTCCTTCAAAATATGGAGGGTAAGGATCAAGAAGAAGAAGAGCGCAAGATGGCAGAAATTCAATAAAAAGTACAGCACCTTCCCGTTCCTGCCTCAATGAAAATATCCGACATGTTACCATCTTCCGAAGTAATTGCATGGGGCGTTTCAGATCTAAGACAAGCAAGTTTACCGGTAACTCACTCATTTGAACTCATCGATGCTCAACCAATTTACCACGGGCCTCGAAGTCAACCGCCAAAATATGACCAATTTATCTCAGAGAATGTTACTAGTATGCTGGAAAATGATATTATTCGGCCAGTTTCATCCTTATGGTCATTGCCAGTTGTAGTAGCACCAGAAAAGGATGGAAAACTCGCTTTTGCGCCGATTACCGACAATTGAACTAAAGAATGATACATGATCAATTTACGATTCAAAACATGGAGTAAATACTCGAAGACTTGAAGGACGGGAGATACTTCACATCAATTGACCTCTACACTGGCTATTGGCACATTCCGTTGGATGAAAAATGCAAGGAAAAAACAAATCTTACCGGCAAATCCAGTACATTCAGGTTCGAAGTGATACCTATTGGTCTCATGATTGCACCAGCTACATTCCAAAGAATGATGAACGAGATTTGAAAAGGACTTCCATTTGAAAGAGTTTCTATCGATGATTTGGTAATATTCCCACAGACCTAGAGCTATTCCGAGGCCGGGGCTAAGTCCGACATCACCATAAATAATCAAAAGATCACATACAGAGGGGGGAAGTTTCATTGGCGCTCAGCAAAATATGCCTGGATTCTACTGAATTTTAATCTTTTTTCGTTACTGCACAAATATTTTCCTGCAATTTGGGGACAGGGATTTCCGTATGCTTTTCCCCCGTCTAATAATATTTGTTCCTCAATTTTGTCAAACAAAGTTATGATACCCCTGCGTTTTGCACTTGTTTCTACCGGGCCACACTTAAGATCGGTCAAAAAATGTCGAGGCGTGAGGGTAAATGCTGCTGATTGGACGGGGCCAAGACCGCGAGGTAAGGGGTGAATGCTGATTAGAGGTAGGAAAGAGCACCCATTCGGGCATATTAATGGCCTTCATCGGAGGTAATTCCAGGTACATCAGGGGTATGTCCGGGTACATTGGGGGTAAGTCCGGGTACATTGGGGGTAAGTCCGCAGTGAGGTTGATACTGTGCGAACATACACAGAAGTAAGTCGGCCTTCAACTTTGTCATAAATGCATTGCTTCTCCCAGCACATCTGCGTGGCAGGTTCTTAGGATGATGTAGAATAGCAGATAGGAGGTAAAAAGGCATTAGAGGATTAATGGAGTTGAGGTATAGAAAAAACGAGGATACAAGAAACGAGAGAGCATGCAGTGGAGGATTAATAGGTGAAACGACAGTGCAGACCGAACTGTCGGATCAGCTTCGTGAACAGACAAGCCAATTGTTACTGAACTTTGTTACAAATCCGGGAGCAATTGCACAAAGCTCTCCAGGATCGCGCTTGTGGAGAGTGCGCAAATAGAAAACCATATTTACAGTTAGCATACAAGAGTATTAGCCGTGAGTATTAAAGACCTAAACCTCCCTATTACTATCCCGCTTGATCTGCGCGTCCAATCTTCATATAAGTAATAAAAAATAAACGCAACAGGAACTGCAGGGTCAACGATTCTGAGCCAGAATCGCGACCTTTGATTTTTTGTTATTTTTTTTGCTGGACGTGCAGATCACAGGTAGTTTTTTTATTGAAATTACTTGTCCCTGTAGATCACTGCATTACGCAAACTCAGTTGGTTGTTTTTCCGAGTATATTTTTCTGTATGCAACCTTAAACAATTTCACATTATAATAACACTTTCTCATATAGATTGTTGCATCTTTCCAAAATGTTTTGAGTGTTCAAACGGATGCATTACTTATATTGTTGCACACTTTTAACGTGCTGTGTTATACAAACAAAAGTTTGTGATATTTTCATTTGCAGAAAACTTTTCAATACAAACATATCAAACGCAGATATGGTCACGTTATTGCTTGGTGTCGTGTGGGTCAACGAGGAACAATCCCCACCAGTCCAAATAATGTCATTACTGGGATTGTCATATTACCAATGGAGTTATATCGTCATTTGAAAGTAGATAAATGTTTGGAGTTGTCCAAATTCATTGTAAGAAAATCCGTCAGACCGACTAGAAACAATATTTATCGCAAGTGAATCCAATATGGTTTGTGTAAAAGTGAATGTATCCTAAATTGTTACATTCTATGTTCTCAACTTTCCTGTCGAGAAATACTTCTTAGATACTCGCTACTGAACCTTCATCGTCTCGTATGTTGGCCTCCTATCTGAGCGACGTTTGCTTTCTGGATTCGGCGAAGAATATCTAGCATGAATATAGTTAACAATAAAAATGTCAGAACTAATTGCGAACGCTTGGAAAACAAATCGTGCCGGTGATTTCAAGGATTGCTGCGAAAAGATCAACCCTAAGCAGATTTTCGCAGATGAAGAAAACATATTGAATTAATTTTCCTAGAAATGGCATTATTACGGTGGTAAATAGGCAGGCTGATGTTGAATAGAGGCAAAGAGACTACAAGTAAAAGCGGTTACCGTTGATTGTTGAAGTCGGTTACTGTACTAAATTTGCCAAGCGACACTAAATCATGGTATCGTGACGCAAACCGATGATTTATTGTACAGTTTAGGTCAAACAAATTATCTCATATGGCAAATTATTGGTCATTCATATGATTGCGTCAGGGAAATAGGTGTTGTTTTCTGAGATCGATCGAGACTAAAAGAAAAAACCTAAACCAATTAGATCGGCATCACACAGAAAACCCCAAGCCGAGCAACAGAAAAAGGAAAACTTAATTCTGCGATCTTTCTTCCATAAATATGGATATCATAGAAAAAACTTCTTCGACCGTCATAAAATACGAGTCCGTTCACTTCTCATCAGTACGAACGAGTTTTTTTTCACCCATATTCTTGTTCCTCATCATCCTTAGACCTCGTTTTCTTTCACTTTACTCCAGCATATCTCTGGTTGTTCCCTTCTGGCTTTCAAACTAATCGAGGCACAAGATCTGCTCCTTTTACAAGCTTGTGGCATCATATATGATTCCATTGACCGCAAAGTCATTGGACACCTAACTTTTTATTGGCATTGGATATTATTGATCGACACCGTTGAAGGAATATTTCGGTGAATTTTGTTCCACGAGGAACAGCTTGCACCAACCTGGTTTTTTTGTCAAAAGCGGGATATTATCCCGTTGAATTCCAGAACCCAAACATTTTTAAGGAAACAAAGTAAGAATCAATGGAGAAAGCTCGTAAAAATATCACAAAGGAAATTTTCAATGCCCGTACTCGTAGATTGGATATTATCCATATACAATCTGATAGGAAAGACCAGTATGACAAAATCAGAATGATACTTTTGCAAAACGGCTACACGACTGGTGCACTTGACAAGTCCCGAATTACATTGGCAGTCTAGCCAGTGTTCAATCAAATTGGGCCGAAACCTACCATCCGGGATATTGAAGAGGCGCTCTAAAATGAAGCTGAGACTTCGGGTGTGAACTGCTTGGAATTAGAACATTTGGCAGAATGAAATCCAACATTAGTAAGGATCTGCTATGAAGCATTTCAGTGCACACGTCGCCAAGTGAATATTTACAGCATGTTCGGAAATTTTCTTTAGATCCAAACATGATCTGATTTAAATCGTTTTGGCAGACCATTTATCCCAGCTATTTATAGTTTTAAGTTCTTGAATTTGCATTGAATGAGGGCACAATCACAGGAATGCTTTGGCGGGAGTAATTGGAAACAGTAAATGAAATCATTGTTTTGATTCTTACCCTCTTCTTCGCGGAGGTCAGGTCCATGAACGAATATAAAGGATATTGCTGAATAGGGTAATGTGAGGAATGACGGAATGATGGAATTGCTGTGGAGAAGAGATTTTATTTACCGTTTTATTCTTTCGTTAAATTGGACTTAGAATTTTGCGCAAATGGAGCGGTGAAGGCTTCGTGCATGTTCTTCTTCTAACTTCTTTGTTGGCCCGACGCCATTGGAAATCTCTTTTCTATTTTAAACTGAGGTTTCAGATAGTAAATAATCTGGTTGAAGATACTTGAGACTATTCCTCGGTAATGAAAAAGATCTTTCATCCAATTCAAGGAGAGATCAAGTTTGAATCACAATCAATATCCTGGAAGAGAAGTCAGTCGTGTCAAAATACTGCGTTTTCAATCACTTCAAGAAACATATTCAATTCCTGCTGTTTTGCAATAACTGTGAAGTGTTCTACTTTAAAATGAATAGTACATTGTTCCATTACATTCAGCTGCATCAAAAAAAAATACTCAAAAAGTTAATGTAGTTTGATCCACGAGGAACAATCTGCACCAAACTTGGATCTCCGCTCTCCGGAAAATCTGGGATCTCATAGTGAATACAGGCAACAGTTTTGATTCAGGTTACAAGAAATATGGAACCAACAGGGAAAGAAGACCACGAAGATTTCATAAGAATATCAAATGTACACATCGTTCCGCACGCAAATGTTATAATATGTGGGATACTTGAAGGGGAATTGATTCAGATGAACCGAATTTAGTACGCCACATGCGCAGGAAGCATGGACACAGTACTACCAGTGCACGAAAACAGTTTCAAAGTGTAATGGACAAAACTTCCAAGTCGAAAGTCAATCCCGAGCTTGAAGCAAGGTACAAGGAAGAAGAAGTAACAACCAAGCACTTACAGCTACTTCCCAAGCTTCCTGCTCTGCCGGTGACAAAAGTTGGGAAATGCATCTTCTGCAACTATTTTTGCAAAGGTCACGGAACATTAGCTCGTCATATTCGGGAAACTGAGAATCATGATGAGCTTGATGGGGACGTACACACATCTAAAATTCCAGTTCTGAAGGGCCAGTCCCTTGGCGTGGAACCAAGCAGAGATTCTATTTTGCAATTGCGGATAATGAAACGGATATGATTCAAAGATCAGGCAGTAATGATTTTTCTGTTTATAATTTCCTGGAAGGTGCTCTTCGTCGGGTAAGAAATGCACAAAATCAAACAATTTCAAATATTGAAGATATACATGTTAGAAAAATGCACACCTTTACAGCCATGACGCGACTGGATTTGTACGTGTTTAACTTCGAAATAAATTGGGATAGTGCTGTCTGTCATTTTGCTGGCCCAGGAGGGGTCTCCAAAGATGTTTGGAAGAGAGAGAAAGTAATGGAGGTGGGTACAGAAATCAAAAGTTGCTTCCAGGATCTTTTCCGTCTCTCACGGTCCCACGCAAAAAAACCCAACATGCGACGGAACGATGTAATGCATAAAGTTTCAGCCCTTGGATTTGTGTCGGAAAGAAACTTTCAGCACTGCCAAGAGAGCACAGAAGAAGGATATGCCCGTCACGATGTTCGTATTGTGCTAATGGTTTTTCGTTTATGCCGACTCATTGATTTATCTGTATGCGAAGTGTTTCACTTTGAGTTGTCAAATGACGTAAGAAACGCATCCGTTCTATTTTTCAAGGTTTTAGTCCCGGAAACAATCGACCACTAGGATTTGGAAGAGGTTTTCATCACTAGTGGTGTGGATCGTTCCTCTAGGTACAATCTCTACCGTAAATGCACAAACGAAACAGGTCCAGAGAATATATCTGAAAAAAAGTATGAGGAAATGAAAAAGCTTCTCAACCACATGAAAACTGTTCTGTATGAGGAGAACAGCCTTGAAAGCTCCGCCACTCCAAGAGTAGCCAATTTATTCATTGCATTCCTTGGAATCTACCAAGGAAGATGCGAGAAGGCTCGTCTCTCTCGAGTGAGAGAAATTTCTCCAATTCTTGCTGGTCTGGCATATATTGCTGGATGTTGCGGTATTTTGGAAATTGATCTTTAAAAAGGTCCGAATGGAAAACAAAAAGCGCTCGAACTTGTTGGCCAGAAACATAGTCCAATTGAGAGTCTTGGAATCAATGGTTTTCAAGAGATACTTCCAAAAACAAAGATAACTAGATCCGCAGAAAATGCTAGATCCATTTGGGGTCCATGCTCCGATCCGTGCCACGTCAACTGTGGGTGGGCTTCTGTTCTGCACATTTCTGCAACAGATGCTGGCGTTAGTGTGAGAAAGATACGAGAAGATATTTGTAGACCGATTTTCGGAGTAGGCAGCATATTTGGAGGTGTAATGGTTCCAATAGATATCGAGAATCAATTAGGATCACTGTGCGGTGACATTACTGAGAAGAAAGTTGTTTATTACTTCATGTGATACCACGCCAATGAAATGTTCAGTGTTCAATGTCGTAGCTTCGTCACAAGAGCCGTTAAATCAATATCGCTGATACCTGCTACCGAAAGGGCTGATGAAATACGAAAGAGACTCAAGAGCATTGAAGAACTTGCGCGGCTGATGACAGCTCTGATATATGTATCGAGCGGCAACCCCCTGCGTGGTCTCGAAACTTCATGTCTTTCAAGGAGAGATTAACTTTTATTCCTGGGTATAACAAGACAAGAGCGATGCGCGGTGGTCGAAGGAGAGTCGTACACCGTTACCCAGATATTACCACCAGTAATCTCTTCAAGATATTTATGGCAGTGTGATGAAAATGCGAGCAGTCATGAGGCTGTAGCTTTTAGGGAATCAAACTTGTCTTGCTGCCAAAGAGGAACTCATGGAGAGTAATTTTGTTCTGGATTCCGACATGGACGGCAATAATACCACTGAAATAATTGGAAAGATCTTTTCTAAATATGGTATTCAGTCAACAGTACGAAAATATCGTCAGCGGATTGGGGGTTACTGTAATGACAAGTCAGTGAAAAACACCGCGGTGAGATATGCTGTAGAAGATAGAAACGTCCTCGAGTCTCACGATGTCGACGAAGACCATGAATCTGTTCGAAACATTGGACATGTGATGCAAATTCAAGGTGGCCATAGCCGGAGAACAGCAGAGAACCACTGCGGCAGGGCGATGACAGGAGTTGTCATTAAGTGTCCGTATATAATTTCTTCGCATATTGATCAGCGATAGATTTCGTTGCACCTAGAAGCCGCAACTGTTTGGATTAGCGAGTGCGGGATTGCAGAAAATATGAATTTCTCAAGCCTTTTGAAGAATAGGGCGCGAGGAGTTCAGATTTCTAGCGAGAACAAATGTACGGCTGAAAAGAGGCCATTATCAATGGGCAAGGAGACGAAGAGCAAGGTTTAATATGTTGCAAGCGCTGCCGCTTCGACATTCAAGCAGCATTATAATGATGAAGTTTTGGAAAGTCAGAGGAGTGCACAACCTCAACCAGACGAAGCCTACGCGGAAGATGGGACAGTACGCAAACTTCATTCAGCCACACAGACGGTACCGCCTTGTGAGTACAACTCACTTGCTGCTGCACCCTGCAGAAGTAACTAGAATCACCGGGACAAATTTTTGGACGCTCCTCAAAAAGTTGATGGAATTAAAGATGCAGTTTTCAAGTCGGAGTACCAGAAAGAAACGATGAGAGCAGTGCTGGAATCATCACAAGATATACCGTATGTGGATAGAACGGGAGGGGGAAACACGGCGATCGTATTTGGACCCTCCCTTATCGAGAATGGACTAACAGTATTTCTGAGTCCCATCAAATCATTGAAATATGAATTTAGGCAGAGTTGTAAGGTAATTAACCTTGCTGTGTACGAACTGGATCAAATTAGAAACTGCAATGACTTACCTGACAAAGGTATAGTTTTCGTATCACCAGAACAGGTTGGAAGCGATAAGTACAAATCTTTCGTCGGCCTTATGTATTCCTTGAGTCGCTTGAGAAGGTTCGTTGTCGATGAGGTACACATTATTATATTAAGTGATCACTACCGAGAATGCATGACAAGAATGGGATTGTTTATACCTAGTACAATTAAGGATATCCCTCTAATAATGATGTCTGCGACATCTTCGCCGGAAATCAGAAGCGATATTCTCATTTCTCTGGGATTTAATCAAACTAAAGTCAGAATAATTCGGGGAAATTTGCGTTGGGAGAATATTGCTCTTCATGTGAAATATTTGAAGAAGGGCTCTGAGGAACACCTTATGAAGAGTACAGCCACAAATGTTATTGATGAAATTCAGAGAGTCATTAGGGAAAGAGCAGGGAAGCATCTCATTTCTGCACTGACCAGAAGTGACGCCGAGAATATTTCCTCGGAATTATCAGGAATTGTATGCAGCTTTGGGAATGTTCTCATTCACCCTGTAATAATCGGCATGTACCACAGCGGAATGGATGAAGTGGATAGAGAGGAGTCAGCGAATGAGTGGCGCTGCGCCCCGATCAACGGGTGTGAATCATTTGTAGTGGTGGAAACTCATGGGTTTGCAAGAGGAACTGACTGTCCAAATGTCAGATCGGTACATATCGCAGGGTGTGCTCGATCATTTGTTGACCTTTGTCAGATAATTGGCAGAGTAGGAAGAGACGGATCAGCTCGGACGGCCATGATACTATTTCATCAGGCACACATAAGAAGGGAAAACGTCAACGAAAATTGGAATGCAGCGGCTGAAGTACTTCATGCAGTGGGCCAATAATAGTGATAAGTACCGAATGGTCGGCATTGAAAAATATCTGAGGAGTGTCAGCGGAAGGGAATGGTGTTGGAAGAGGAAAAGATCCAACGGAGAGGCTGTTCAAATATGTGATGTTTGCACAGAATTATTGTTTCCAACCGGAACCCTGGGCAAACGGAGAAGGGAAAAAGAACTTAAATAGAACTTAAACAACGGGGCGTCAAAGCGATTTTGTAATCAAAAGAACGAGAACAGTCAATATTAACGTGTGGCGAGGGCAATAAAGTCCTCGAGAATCATTGCAGAAATTGAGCAAATGCGAGAGAAAGCAAGAGAACTTGGCCTCCATTGCGCACCATGCCTTATTATGAACGGTAAGGCTGATGATATCACAAAGCATGGTGGAGGGGCTCCTGCGGAGGCCAAGAAATGTTATGGGGAGCATTGCATACGCTGTCTTGGAAAGGGACATGTCGCAAACGAATGCCGAATACTAGTAAGGCCTTCAAGCAGTAATGGACGACGTGGTTGTACAGAATGTTTTCTCAATACTGTCCGAGGTGAGCGAATTCACTTCGGAAATGGATCCCCAAAAAACGGCCGAAACGAGTTTAGCAATAGGGAATTGTGTCTTTTTCGAGAAATTGTTCGATTGGCGATGGCGTGTTGGCAGGATGCCAACGAGAAAATGATGATAGCGAGAAGTGAGATATTACACGGATTGGACGAGCACTGGGAAGCAGAATCATTTGCTCATTGGTTGATCAAGGATGGAGCTGCTGAAGAACCGGGAATCGTCAGTTTTGTTCGGTATGCCCAAGAAAAGTTTCAAATAAAGCCCCCCACTTCCCGGAACAGTGGAGATGTGTCTGAAATATCAAAAGTTCTGGAATAGTAAGTTTTTTATCCTTGTTCTTCGCACAACAAATTACACCGAGATTCATGATGGAGTTCGATGGTTAGACTATAAAATATATTGCAATTGTTCTTTTCGGTTGTTCCAAATCGTAAAATTACACCACGGCTTTGGGTGTAGATTGTTTCTCGTGGAATGAATCACACCATGACTGTTGTTGTAGTCTGAGCTCCACGATACAACCTATACCACGATTGTGGGGGTAGTTTGATACTAGGCGTCCACTGTGAGCTGCATGTTAAGAGTAAGCATCGTGGGACGTCTTACAAATTTCTACCGATCACGTGACCAATATGCAGCAACGAAAATATATAAAGGAGAATTACAGTGATATGATAGGAAACCTCCAAAAAAAGTCTGGATATTACCCGAAAATTTTCCATTTTCAAAAAAAACAGTAGCTTACTGCAGGCAAAATGCCTTTTAAACCGGATAGTTCGACGGCCGAAATAAGTGCAATTTTCGAAGTGGTCCTTAGCCGGAGTTTGAGCTGAATCTGAGCACTCATCCAAACATTGTCAAAAACGGTATTTTGGGGGAACGAAACATTTTTGCCAGTTGTTAGAGAAATGCATGAATACATAGCTGTGAAAATGTAACGGAAAATGTTCTGATACATAAGTCTCTGAAAAATGGACAGGGGTCGATCAAAAGACAAGGGAACGTAACTCCAGTGTAGTCAGATAGAGGCTGAATGATACTTTTTGAAAATTCAGGGATTTTCTTGGTGCAGATCGAACCATGAAACTCGCTAGTTAGTGTACAGAAGTGGGAAAATCAAATTTGAAACGGTTCGAATGAATAAAAACGGTTACGTCAGTTTCATTAGAAGAATGTCGATTAATATGTCAATTAGATTAGTGCTAGTTGTGATATGTTGTTTGTCGTGGATGGAGACGTACAAGATATTTCTTTTAAAGGGATAGAATTATGAACAGGCTGAAGGTTATTGACTTAACATCAGTGTATTGTTTTGAAGACTAGCTGTACTTCAAATTTCAAGGACGCTGGTTGGTGAACATTGTTCCTCGTGAATCAAAATGCACCACATATTCATAAAGAGCTATAATCTCGGATCACCAACTGTAAATATTCAACTACGCATAGAAACTTACAGAACAATCCAGATATTCACGATACAAACGTTGAGTGGAAATGTATCAGCGGTGAGGTTTGTTGATTGTGGAACGACATTCATCACAATTTGTCACAGTAGAACAGGTTAGTTGTAGCGGGGGCGAAACAGCTAGAACGCACTAGAGGATCAGTGACGAACTCATTTGTGTGGGGAGCGGATGGAGACAGAAATAAATGAAAGCGGTAATAAGGAAAGGAGAGCAATGATGGCGAGTTCGTTTTCCGAAGCAAGGTAAATATAACGCTGGTCTGAAAATCGCGGAGGGTGAGCAGTATATATACATAATGTTGCCACAAACTGGTACAGAGCTAGCCGTTGAAAAGTAGCGGCTGTTGCTTATTTTTTAGGGTTCGGTACCTATAAAAGTTAGGGTAATTTTTATAAATGAATGTAAAGTCTAAAATTACTGAATTTTAACTGGGTCGCTAATTTTCCCGGCAATATGCACTGAGGCGTCTGAGCTTACAGTTAGGAGATAACTGGGTCGTGAATATCAGTCGCGTGCACTAGTGCGGCGAGCAATTATCGCCGCAACAACAGCTGACCAAATGACGGCGCTTTGGCGCTAGTAGGTGCGACGAAGAATAACCTCCTATATATAATCCTCTTGATCTGCAGGGCCAAACCTGGAAATTTTATTGAATAAATATGGTAAATTGATCTGCAGGGCCAGTGTTTCTGGCCTGGAATCGACATGTATGTTTTTTGGATAAATATTCGCTGACCGTGCAGGTCAGGTGTAGATTTTCTGATATTTTTTCGTGTCCGTGCAGATCACCTGTGTGTTCTAATTAGAAGTGAAGTACGAAGTGAGTGCAAATCCTCTCTACAACTGTTTCGATAACTGGTCACCATAAATTGGTAGTGGACCGGTAGTTAAGTGTACAACAAAAATAGAGAAGACGGGTTGTTTGCCCTTATTTTCCATGTTGGCAGGCTGGCGAGCTAACTGATCTTACTGTTCTTATCGACAGCAGGGTGTACGTAGACACGAACTGAACTGAATTAACTAGCCTGTTTTGTTAAACTTGATAGCAGAGATTGTCAGCTCTACGGCATACTATAGCTTAATAAGCGCCGAAATCATTTCGTAGATATCCCCGGCGTTTGTGATATGGAAAAAGATGTGTTCCTGATTAAAGATGATTGTGATACTCATAGAAGAAGGAGTCCACTAGTCGAGGAACGAAGACGTTCCTCAGAGCCTCAAAACTAAATGGCATGGCTGGTACTACAGCAAAAGCATCCTTCGGCCGCGAAACGATACCTGTGCTGGACTCCAAAAAAAAAACGTTAGGCACAAGGAACCCGATAGTAGTTGAAAAGAAAATTTCTTGCCGATTAGTAACATAAATTTGCATGGCCGTGTAGGAATTCTTGGAATTCATGGTGTATACTATTCGGAGTAGAACAAACCGCACCATTGTAAATTCTTTTTTGTATTCTAATCTTGCGTAGAACCCACTTGACAGAAGATGGTAGTGCCTGTTCTGTGTAATGAGTCATGCTTGGAAATATGTGTAAACGAACAGCAGGAGATTCTATCGTGAATAAAAAAATCTTGAACAGAAAAGCGAGTGAAGGTAACATTATTCATGCTTGAAATCTCCTAACTGAATGCTTACAAATCTCGGTGCACTTTGTTCCGACCGGAACAATCTGCACCACGGGGCACTGAAAATAGAAACAGGTGTTCGCAATATTTTCGAATTGACAAAACTCGGATGACAATGAAAATCGAAAGTGGGAATGAAAGTCAAAACTGAGAACGAACAAAGCGAATTTGTGAAATAAGGAGGTTCGAAGTGGAAATATAGTATATATACCTATAAATCGACAATTAGATCTTTGATCGGAACTTGATCGAATTCCACGATCTTTCGGTTGACCGAAACCAAACTTTGAATCATACAGGTATCTGCAAAAACAAGATTGGAATGACCAAATTTGGCGGGAAAACCGATACAGATGCAAATCCAAGATAGATTAAATGTTCAGTTTCTTGCCCGTCTGTCGATGCCTTTCAAAGAAGAAAATCATTATCGTACCTCAGATATTCGTTGCAGCCGCCTATCGACCTCAACACTAAGCCACGAGTGGAATTGTTTTCCTCGAAAGATCCGAACATTCGAGTCCAGTGTTCTCGCCGTTCCTTCGCAAACGGCATCTAATCGAAGAGTACGTGAGGTGGAGGACCCTATATCTCTCCCCTTGAACGCAGAGGAGTTCTGCGCGTTCGAAGTGCTTAGTTGTCGAGGAAGCCCCCTGAATTTTCAGCACCATCTCTGCTTCCCCGCGGATTCCTCATTGGATGGGAGGAGTACTTCGAAGAACAAGATCACAAATCCAATTTAAGCAAATCTCAACTTCGTATCAGTAATCAATTGTCTCCAGATTAGGAATCCTTTCCAAGGCAGATCAATTCTGCACGGCTTTCAAAGATTTTGGTGCACTTTGTTCCGGCTGGAACGATCTGCACCGTAACTTCAGCACCAGCGGAGTACCAGATTCCTAATTTGGTGCACTTTGTTCCGGCTGGAACGATCTGCACCGAATTGGGGAAAGAGATTTAGTTTCCTAACTCTCTGAACCGTCTGTCTTGTTGAGAAAGGGTTTCTTCAAATGAATATCTCCAAGGCTGAAGAGCGACTTCGACTTTCACAAGTATTTGTTGTCCCTCACGCCAATATCATTGCTGTGGGATATGCGAAGGTGGGATTGAATCAGACGAACAGAACTTCATTCGTCATATGCGTCGCGAACATCATCGGAACACGGCAGATGCCCGAGAATTGTTTCAATGTGCTATGGAGAAGATCACCGCTGTTGAAACGAACCGTGAACTTGAAGAACTGTACAAGGAGAAGGACTCGACAAGAGGAACTTTCGATTACTTCCAAAGCTTCCTGGACTTCCAGTGACGAAGGTTGTGAAGTGCATGCACTGCAATCACGTATGCAAAGGACACCGCACCCTGGCCCGTCATATTAGGGAGAGTCGAGGCCATGATGAGATCGATAGCGAAGTGGACATTTCTGAGGTTCCCCTTATAAATGAACAGTCGCTTTGGCGTGGAACGAAAGCCAAGTTCTACTTTGCAATAGAAGATAAGCACCTCGAGCATGGAAACGAAGGTAATGGTAGCGGCTCTTCTCGTAGCAATCTTATTGCAGCGTTGGAACATGTCCGCGATTCTGCCAGTCGATTGAAGACTCACCAACCAAAAATGAAAGGTGTTGATGTCAGATACCTGCACACGTCTGCAGCATTGACGCGACTTGATGTGTACCTAAATAATTTCGGAATTACATGGGAACATGCAATTCTGCTCACTGCTGGACCCGGACGGGGTAATGGGGAAGTCGGTGATAGAGGGGAAATAACGAAAGTTGCGGAGGAAATTAAGCATTGTTTCCAAAATATTTGTCATCTGTCCCGAATGCATGCATCTCAGCCGAACATGCGAAGAAATGATATCTTGCAAGCTGTTTCGGCTCCAGGAACGACTTCGAAGAAAGTTTTTCAGTATTGTCCAGAAAGCACAGAAGAACGTTATGCGCGACACGGAGTAAGGCTAGTGTTGATGACTTTTCGATTGTGTCGATTACTAGATTTCGAAAGGTTCCCGGGCTTCAACTTTGAATTATCCAGATCGGTGTTGATGATGGCGAAGGAATTTTTTGATACTCTGAAATCGACACGACCACGGGAGTCAAGTGCAGAATCTCAAATGGAAAATGTTGATGGTTCAGTTTGTTCCGGCCGGAACGATCTGCACCCAGATTCTGCGCACAAACTATTGCACACCGGTAGTCTTGAGCAGTCCGATGGCAGATTGAGGGCACTTTTCAATCTCATCACAGCCATATTGTACGAAAGAAACACACTCGAAAGCCAGATTGCCCCGAATGTGGCAAATGTATTCGTCGCCTGTCTCGGTGTTTTTCGAAAAAAGAGCGAACAACCACGGCTTGCTGAAGGGAGAGTGATATCTCCAGTTCTAGCTGGTCTTGCGTATATCGCTGGATGTTGTGGAATTTTGTCAATTGATCTCTGGCACGGAAAGGGAGGAAAACAGAAGGCCTTCGAGCTAGTTATGCAACGGCACTCCCCCAATGCCGGGCTTGGAATAAACGTGTTCCAAGAAATGCTGGCTAAAACGAAAATAACAAGATCCGCTGAGAACGCCAGGGAGCTCTGGGTTCCTTGCTCTGAGCCGACACATATGAACTGTGGCTGGGCATCCGGTATTCATATATCAGCTGAGGAAGTAGGGATCACTATACGTAGATGCAGGAAGATTTTGCGGATTAATATTCGGAAGTGACGGTATATTTGGAGGTGAAAAGTTTCCTGCGACCCTTGAAGCGGAGCTACTCTCCTTGCGCGATGATGTGACCGAGAGAAAGGTCGGATATTGTTTTTTGTGTCATCCTGGGAACGAATCATTCGTGGTTGGATGTCGGGGGTTTGTGAACAAAGCAAGTATTTCAATTTCAAAGCTTTCGTCCACTCAAAGAAACCTCAAATTCCGGAAGATACTACGTGACATCGAGAATGTTGCTAGACTGTTAACAACGGTACTGTATCTTTCAAGTGGAAATCCACCGCGCGGTAGTGAGATTGGCTTACATCTCGTTCGTAACTCGCAGCTTGCTCCTCGCAACTTCATGTGTTCAACGAAAGAGTGACTTGCATACCTGGATATGAGAAAACAAGAGTAATGCGGGGTGGTAGGAGGAGAGTGGTTAGCCGTCATCCCGATATCACGACCAGTAATTTGTTCAAAATATTCGTTGCATTGTTGATGGAATTCCGAGCTGCAATACGACTGCAACATGAGCCTGAGAAATCCGCTGGTTGTGACACGCAAAATGCTGTGGAGATGAACTTCATACTTGATTCCGATTTTGATCGTAGAAATACGAGTGAAATAATCGGAAACGTTCTCCAAAAATACGGGCTCAGCGTTAGGGTGCGGGATTACCGTCAATGGATTGGCGGATACTGCAACGATAAAGCGTTGAAGAACACTGCCATGAAATATGCAGTCGAAGATGAAGGCGGAGCTGATGCGATTGATCAGGATGAGGATGGAGATGTTGTTCAAAATATTGGTCAAGTTATGCAGATACAGGCCGGTCATAGTCGGTCAACCGCTGAGGGTCATTATGGAAAAGCGATGACCGGTATAAGTATTGCGAGACCTGGCACGCTTCCGGCTCACATTGATCAACGTTCGATTTCTCTGTACCTTGCATCTGCAGATGTGTGGATTGCGGACTGCAAGATAGTCGAGAAGAAGTCATTTTCCGAATTACTCCGAAAGAGGGAATGGAGCAGATATGCCACAGACAGGACTAAAAACGGGGGGCTCCTTCCAAAGAAAAGGAACCACGGTATTCACGACAGTAGGGCTCTGAGCGACGGACGATATGGTGCAGATTGTTCCCACCGGAACGATCTGCACCATGAGCAGTCGAAAAGGCGAAGAGAGGGTCAGAAAGGTAACAGCAAAGCGACTCAAGTTGAACAGAAACAGATTTCGGAGTACGGCGAACGAGCACCAGAACGGAGGAGAGTTATGCATGATCGAAGACTGGGTGCAGACTGTTCCCGCATAGACAACCTTCAGCATAACCAGATCGGGAGACGAGGATACTGCTTTCAGAAACGCAGTGCGGAATATGTGGTTTTGGAGAGCATTACCCGGAGAAACGCTCACAGCCTGTAGACTTGGAAGATGGTGCAGATTGTTCCGGCCGGAACGATCTGCACATTGAACAAAAACAAAGGCCAAATGAAATGGATAAAAATAGTATGAAAGTATATCCGGTTGCTGAAATTGGGGATCTGGATGAACATTCTGAAAATAATGTCATTCTCAGCACAAGTACAGAAGCATTTCCAGAACATGGACAATCCTCGTCACTTACCCTTACAGACGAGAGCCAAAAGCTGAAAAGGGCCCTCTGCCTGGGGACTGGAATTGAGAATGCGGAGTTCAAGTCATCTTACCAAAAGGAAGGCATGAAGGCCGTAATGGATGCGAAACAGGATATCCTGTTTGTGGATAGAACCGGAGGAGGTAAATCAGCAATCATCTTTGGGCCAAGTCTTGTCGAAAACGGGGTTACTATATACCTGAGCCCCATGAAATCTCTGAAGGAAGATCTGAAACAGAGGTGCAAGAAAATAGACCTCCTAGCCACTAACCTGGATGAAATTGCAACGAGATGTGATATTCCACGGAACGGTATCGTTTTGGTATCACCAGAGGAAGTTGGAACTGACGAGTACAGAGACATAGTTGGTCGGTTGTACTCTTTGAAAGTCCTGAAACGGTTTGTCGTGGATGAGGTACATATAGTTGTTATGAGTGAACACTACAGGGATTGTATGGCAAAAATGAGAATGTTTCGTTCAGAGGCAATGAAAGTACCGATGGTGATGATGACAGCCACGGCTCCACTAGAAATGACGAAGGACATTCTTATATCCGTCGGCTGCGTAGACGGGCATGTCAAGATTATTAGAGGAAACTTACGTCGAGGGAATATATCACTTGACGTGCAATACCTGAGCGATGGGTCTGAAGAATGCCTGCTATTGGCCGTTGTAAGGAGCGTCATCACCGAAATTAGGGGCTTAGGGGGGAAGAAGGCAGGAAAACATCTCATTTCCGTTTTGACAAGGGCCGATGCGGAGAACATTGCCTTTCTAATTTCAAGAGAGGTTCGAAGCCCTGACAATGCAGTTGACCATTTTGTCAACGTTCGCACGTATCACAGTGGGATGAGAGAAGGTGATAAAGAAGAATCTGCAAAGGAGTGGCGCCAAGCTCCCGTTGATGGAAGCGAATCATTTGTAATGGTCGCGACAGACGGATTTGCAACAGGAATTGACAGTCCAAATGTTAAGTCAGTTCACATAGCCGGGTGTGCCCGTTCACTAATTGACTTGTGTCAAATAATTGGAAGAGTTGGAAGAGATGGGTCAGCAGGGAAAGCGAGAGTGTTGTTTCACCCAGCGCATATGAAACGGGCCAGTATATGTGGAGAGTCTGCCGTGCAGCGGGTAATGGGATTTGCAGGTTGGGCTTGTAACACAGAAATGTGCAGGATGGTTGCAATTGAAGGGTATCTTGGAAGTGCGAGTGGACGAGAGTGGTGTTGGGAAAGGAAGAGCAGTAGTGGAACGGCAGTGGAACTGTGTGACGTATGTATGAAAGTCGTGTTTCCATGCGAGGAGGAGAAAATTATGACACCGCCAATTGATTTCAACGGGAACGAGGGAATGGTAATGGAATCAAAACGAGCACTCACCCGGAAACCAGCAGCGGCATGGCTTCGACAATGGCCTGTTAGAAACAAATTTAGAAGTGCAAGCGATGGCAGGTACAACAGGTCAGTCACAGCTGCAGAAATCTTGAAAGAAATTGACGAAATACGTGAGAAAGCGAGGGATCTTGGAAAGCATTGTGCTCTGTGTCTGATTAAAACGGGGAGAGGTGACAAATCCACTAAACATGGGGGGTGTTATGCAAAGAAGTGAAGCAAACGTACTGGGATCGATGTCTTCGGTGCCTTGGAAATGGACACGAGGCAAAAAATTGTCACGTTCTAGTTAGACCGACAAGAGGCAATGGACGGCTAGGATGCACAGAATGTTTTCTGAATACTGTTCGGGGAGAAAGAATCCATTATGGAAATGGCTCCCCAAAATATGGTCGAAATGAGTTTAGCAGCAGGGAATTGTGCCCATTCCAAGAAGTTACTCGTCTGGCTGTAGGTTGCTGGCAGGACCGGAAAATCAGGCGGGCAATGGTTAACAGTGGAAGATTCTCAGATTTAGAAGAGTCCACGGGATTGGAGGCATTCACACGATGGCTGACGAAGGATAAGGCAACGACCGAGCCCGGAATTGTTAGATTCATCAAGTATGCATATCAAGAATTCCAAGTTTAAGGAATGTTCCAAATAAAGGAAGTTGCTCTTACCATGAAAAATATGCCTGGTCAACGTATTGTAATGAGCACATAGCATGGTGCAGTTGTACATATATGTATACAGCCGACTGAACCGTACGCGCAGACAGAACAGGCAAATAATTAAACAGTTAAAAAAAGGAAGCATCGAAACGGAAGAGACGGTTGCAACCCTAACCACGATATGGCTTGATATCGGAGTGGTGCACATTGTTCCAGCCGGAACAAACTGCACCAAGAGGTGCAGTCTGTTCCGACCGGAACAGACTGCTTGATTGATATCGGAGTGGTGCATAATGTTCCGGCCGGAACAAACTGCACCATGTACGCCACGGACGCTCGGATGGCGTACATGGTGCATATTGTTCCGGCCGGAACAAACTGCACCTCTTGGCAAGATGGGATCTACTCCGGTTAGAATTTGTAGCGCAAGGAAGGTACCCACATTATATAAGCCCACAGTAGCAAAAAAAAGTTAGTAGTAAATACTGTACAAGGTCGTCTGTATGAAACTTACCACAATATTTTCTGTAATGTGCGAAGAAGTCAGGTAATTCCCCTGGCTGTAGAGTGGCGGTACTGGAGTTTAATACCGTACGATGAAATATAAGAAGAAAGACAAGGCGATCGGAAAGGAGAACGTGAGAGATACGGAAGGGAAATTGATACCGGTAGATGTAAGACATGGATGAGCAGGAGAACATGGCGAGCGGATGTTAAATGATGGACGACATATGTGATCGCGAAAGCATCTCAGAATTTCGGCGGCGGAGACGGCCAAAATCAATTAGGGTTACACGTAGACGTGATGCCTACATATAAAAAAACCATGCTTACTTACTGCGCTCCCTCGACTTTCAATGCACGCATTTGTCCCTTAGCAATCATGTCTTCTGCCTTTCCCCTCCTTATGTCGCACTAGTTCCATGCAATAACTCAACGCAGTCGTTCTGTATCCCTTTTTCGTTTCACTCAGGAGGCAGCCAAACTCGTCCCCAGCGCTTTCGCTAAATTCTTCCGCAGCAACTTTGACGGGGACTTCGTGAGCCATTTTCACCGACATTAGATCAATATTGGATCACCTTGATCCAAAAAGACAATTGGATCCAGCGAGTCCGGTGCACATTGTTCCGGTTGGAACAAACTGCCACCAGCTCATTGTATAAGGCTTGGAAGCATTTGAAAGAATCTGTGGAGATGGTACAAGGTAGTCCGGAAGGGCTAAAAGCTATTCATGAAATATGGAAGGCTCAATTTGAAGCCATCAAACAGGTTCTCCTCAAAAACGGGTATACGGACGGTGATCTTCAGAAATCTCTGATGATTGTGTCGATGTGGCTCTTGTTCCATGGAATAAAACCGAAACCCCTGGTGATGGATATCGAAGAAGCCGTGGAAAATGAAATCCATGTGGCGTGCATCGACAACAGGGAAGTGGTTGACGTCGCTGAGAGGAACCCAGGAGTAATCAAGAGCTGTTATGAAGCTTTTCGTTAGGCAAGTAAGGCAAATGTGATAGATAAGTGCCTCCCGTAAGCTCGTGGGGCATGACATGAGAAGGGATGAATCTACAGACAGTCAGGAAAATATGATAGAATTTTGCATGACATGCATGTTGAGTACGAAAGGTTGAAAATATCATAGTTTTCATGACACGTTCTACGACGAAAAAATACCGTAGAAATCATTTCCGACACTTCCCAGAGAAGCCTCCTACTGTAAGCCCCGTCCATTCTAACTCAACTTAAAAAATCCCCTTATCTCCAAATGCCCTAATCCCCTACTCAACTGGGCCCCTAAACCCCCCAAACCCCCTAATCCCCTATGTCCTCGTAGTCCTCTCAGTCCCCCAAGGCCCCTTAATCACGTGAAACCTTCCATAAATCCCGTAATCCCCTGAAGCCCCAAAGACTCTTGCAAAACCCGTTACCATATCGTATCATAACTGTAAGGTTCCCCCAGCGACTAAGGCTCTACGAAAAACTGTAAATTGAAAAATAAACACCCAGCATCCCGATAAGTGAGATACTGTGGAGGTCGATAACGAGAGCAGGAAATGAGTGCTAATAAGAAAATTCACAGTAATACTCTGAATTGGTGCATTTTGTTCCAACCGGAACGATGTGCACCACGAAGGCACATCGGATACTGAGAGACTTTTGTAGAACGTAGAAAAAGAATAGAACACAACATGTACATTTCTACAAGTACCCGGCATTAAAATTAAACGGTTATGAAACGTATGCAGCACCGTTATATTGTTATACGACTTATATCCTTTGAACGGACCGGCGGAACGTAGTAATTCAACTGTCATCTGTAATTATGTTATTACGTTTGTAAAACGTATCTCGGCCTGTTACGTATCCGTTCTGAAAGCGAACAAAGAAAAGAGACAAGTCTCGTAATAAAAACGAAAAGTAAAGGAATTATTATCTTTATCACCATTGGTGCAGTTCGTTCGGGCAGGAACAATCTGCACTCTACGCTACGGTCAGTTACGTAACAGGTAGAGTCAGTTACGTAACAGCTGGCCTCATATGGATGTTAAAAACCGTTATAGTAAGGGACCAGGTAAATCCAGTCAGCTGGGATGTGCAATAACGGAAACATAACTATGACCATCATTGGTGCAGATTGTTCCGGCAGGAACAATCTGCACCCAACGTTACGTTACTGTAATTTGACACTGTAAGCATCAGTTAAGATTGGGCAATCTGGCACATGATCATTTCAAAATGTGCAATAAGCATATGCGCAAGGGAAGTATTGGGCGGCATAGCGGTCACCTCGACCTGCGGACTAACGCCTAAGATCAGTTGTCTCCTGGAAGGCATGGAATAGAAAGTAAATATCCCAAGAGACGGCTTCGGAAGCCGATGAAATGGGGCGTGGTCCAGCAATTCATGTACCGTTGGAGAATGTAACGACTGTGTTTACAGTGGGACTTTTTAATGGAGATTTCTTTAAACGGTTGAAAATAAGGAAACGTAGAAAACGCTACACCCCACAAATCTGCGGCAAGCGACAGTACAAATTCTGGGCGCTTTGTTCCGGAGTAGCATAGAAGAATATATATACGGAGTTTGTACCACTGCTATCGATACGACAGCACGCTTCATCCACACCGACAATCTGCTCCCTGTTCTTTGCCCTCTTCGTTTCCTTTCTCACTGCCTTCATTTTTCGACTCGTCTACACTACTTCATTTTATCTTAGCCAAACCCTTCTCTTTCGCCCCCTTCTCCCTTCGCCGCTTTCCAAATCTGTCCCCCATCTGTTCTTTTCGTCCCGGCCGTCCCTTCCAGAATTTCGAAATCGAAACCGACCTCACTGCCTGTCTTGTCCCGAATTGGATCAAGACTGGATCAAGTTGATCCGGAGCGACAATTAGATCAACGCGACCCGGTGCACATTGTTCCGGCCGGAACAGTCTGCACCAACAAGTTTGAGCTGTGCTTATCGGACCTGTCAGCGCGAACTGTACAGAGCTGCAATGGGAGTGGGTACTGCGTCTGAACGTGGAGGGAGGGGTTCTGGAAGGGGGGGGAAATTTAGGAAGTCTGGACGTGGTGTGAAGGGATTGGAAATTGGGGACAGGAGATCCCGAAATGGTTCGAAGCGCACGAGTAATACAACAAAGCAGGCCGACCATTCCGCAGCGAGACATGAGGGAGAACCAGCCAGGATCGGAAATGTCGATGTGCAGAAATCGAGTTGTGC